>JAUPFT010000024.1:14440599-14970599 GCA_036936625.1 Parnassius smintheus behrii
CATGTGAGGTATTTTAAGTATATTTGAAGTGAAGTTATAAATTTTTTACTGTTCGTGGATGAAAAAACAAGAGAAACTCTTGGTTTGAGGCTTAAGTAAATAATAAGTAAGCTTTCGATAAATTAAGTCAGTGCGATTTACCATCGTCATCATCTACGTGGAAGAGTTTTCTTTATAAATTAAGTGTGATGAACGAGCGCGGAGTCCATCTGATGGTAAGTGGATGCTGTGGCCCACTAACATCTAAAACTATCCCCTATTAAATTTTAAAATGCAGATACGTTGTCACCCTGAAAGCTGAGGTGGAATGACTTGTTTCCAGTAAAAAGTTTCTCCGGCTATCTACTCTTACAATGCGAAGTAAAGCATAAAGCTGCAATTTTACGTTGATGTTCTGTGAGAACAGTGGCCTTGCTCGGTCGAGCCGACCCATTCGTGCTTAAACCATAATATGGCTGCAGCATAGTTCTACCACGTAAAAACAGTGATCAAGCACTAGCTTTTCACTAGTTGGACTATACCCAATTCTAATAATAAACTTGCTAATGGGTAATAACATGTTTACTTCTTTCGCAGTATCTACGATACATTCAATGGGATAGTGTATCCTGCCGGGCTGGGTAGCAACTCCTCGTGCCTGCGGGAGTACGTCGCAGCACGCGGTGACCTCCAGTACACTCTGCCCCTCAAAGGTTGCAACACCATGTCCACTGATGATGTAAGTTTGACATTTCATAGCACTTCGTTTTTATTAAGACCCTTTAGAATTAAAACTGCATTTGTTCAATATCGATATTTTAATTACACCGCTATTACATTATCATATATATATATATATATATATATATATATATATATATATATATATATTCGAGCTACAACTATACAGTTGTAGCTCTAACATTAATTTTTCGAGAAATAACCTTAACGCCCTTCATTACACTTGACTCTAATTTTAATACTCACTAATATACTTAGAAATCACTAACAGTACACTCTGCCCCTCAAAGGTTGCAACACCATGTCCACTGATGATGTAAGTTTGACATTTCATAGCACTTCGTTTTTATTAAGACCCTTTAGAATTAAAACTGCATTTGTTCAATATCGATATTTTAATTACACCGCTATTACATTATCATATATATATATATATATATATATATATATATATATATATATATATATATATATATATATATATGATAATGTTAAAGCAGCCAACTGTAATATGGCCTTTATATCGCATATTAATTAATAGATTATTGCTCAAAACGTCGCAAGTCTCCACTAGTAGAACAATTTTATTCAATGCATCTATAGGCTTTGTTGGATTAAATGATTAAAGTACTTAATATATCGGATGTAGTTAGTTTGGGATCGACAAAGTACGACATATCTTCTTAAAACTTTATTTTCTTCACTTTACACCTCGTTTTAAACCTCGTAAAAATATGGCGATTTGTTCGTAGCTCGAACAAATCGCAATATTTTTAAAAGCGAATTTTCGTCTTATATGAACGATGAGTGACGCCTTCCTACCATACTAATTTATTCTTCCTAAAAATTAAAGTAACAACCAGAATTCGTTCTACAGGGAGATCTCCTGCCGTTTCAGGAAATGGAATGTAAAACATATCGGACTACTCATCTGACACTACTATCTGACATATCTGTTTTCTCTGAATCCATCTTTTACACGCAGAATCAGCTTCTTACATTATGATACATAATATATAAAATACTTTAATATTACACCTTCTGAGCTACCCCGTAACAGACATTTTAATGGTAGCCGAAAACATACAATTTTTTTTATAGGATAAGATAACAAACGAGCACACAGTCCACCTGATGGTAAGTGGTTGCTGTGGCCCATAGAAATCTACATCTACCTTCGATTAAGAATCAAATGATGCAGATGCGTTGTCACTCGTGAGGACTAAGATTGAATGCCTCATTTCCAGTAAAAAGGTCTCTGGTTCCCTGTGAGCCGACCTATTCGTATTACAACTACACTACTAATATAATTTTATATATATATATATATATATATATATATATATATATATATATATATTCAAATAAATCGTATAATCGAATAAAAACTCTTTATGTTTGAACTAAGGAAGTATAATTTGTTTAGCAAGCCCATTTATTTTATATAAAAATGAATCGACAATCATTTTAAAACGAGATTATTAATTAATTGAAATAGAAATTCTATGCGTATTATTATTAATTTTGCTAAAAATATGATGAGAAAAATATTTCAATTACAATAATGTCACCGTACGCTCAATACTGGGTTTCCGATTATAATTCCAGTCTGCTCTCATAAAGACACTTGTTTCTTAAGAGAAGCACAAAACGGGCATATGAAACAAAAGCTTAAAATAAGATACATACAAACAAGTAGTATTGTATAGTTGAAAGCACACGAGCGACGCCGCACTGTCGCAAGCTGCTCACATCTCGCATGCGTTATATTGTCTGAGAATGTCTTTGTGCGCCCTCAACTTATAGACATTGTTGCTTAAACTGTATTTTTGCATTTTGTATGCTCAAATCCTTTTTTCATCAGGTCGTAAATAGCTAGCTAGACGTAAGAACAGCCTTATAGCTTAGGAGCTAAGCGCCCGTGTTAAATTTCAGTGATCGCGAACAATCCGGATTCGATTTCCGCCGACACCAAAGAAATTTACAACTACAAGTTTAAATACCAATTTATCCCATCGAAATATCAATCATCATCATATCATCATATCGAAAGTGTCCTTTTATAGGTTATGTAGGTTTCTTTCACCTACATGACATAAAAGAACATTTTCAAAACATGTGAAGTGGAACACAAATTGTGAACATTCTTTTCCCTTCTTTCAACTATCAGCTGTCAGCGTGTTAATTCTACTAAAAAGATAAACTAAAACTGAGAATTAAATTTGCTTTTATGTGTGGTGAAAAACACTCTGCCTTCAACTTCCTTTAATTAGGGACTCCACGACAGCTGCGTCTCTACTGATATTCATGTTATCTATTAGGGCCTTCTAGAATAGGAGCTTGCCATAAATTTCCTAGTACTTGAGCAATCGGAGTTCGATTCCCGAAATGAGGGGCTTCATCCCAGCAGCAGGGTATATTTTTGGGCTGAAAATGAGGCGATCTATTTTTCGAGGCTTTAAAAAAAAGTTAACCCTAGGATTTTCTCCTGAATTGTGGCGGCAGTTTACAAATACAAATTGCAAAAGGACAAACATCCGGACCCGTCACAATTATTTGTATGACCTTCTAGTTACGTGCAGGATTCGAACACGTAGCATTCAGCGCTGCAACTTAATACTTAGCCACTACGCCACGAAGCCGTCTAAAGCAATGGCCTAGCGGTATTCATTAAAAATAAAGACTCTACATTTGATCACCAAATACATTTAATTCCGCTGATTCATAAGAAAGTAAGTAGAGAAGGTGACTAACTGCTAATACCTTAACAATGCAGTCAGATAAATTCATCGTTGCAGTAGGCATTGTTGCGCAAGCGCATCCGACGAGGAAGCGCGTGGTCTGAATCAATAGACGATGCGTCCGCCTGTCCATTCAGCCGTATCGACAGGAACTCACGTGTTATACAATAAAGATACAGGGTTCTATTTTTCTTGTTACTTCCGAAGCATTCATCTCAAGTAATTGATATGTTAACGTTAATTATTACGATACGTTAAGTAATAACCGTTTCAAAAGCCTACCACTGAAAATAGGGGACCCCCATAGATTATTTTGCCACAATTTGCCGCGCTTGCCAGTGGGGTTGTCAACTGTTTTAGTCGTTATTAGGCAGACGCTGCTGCCCATCTCCTGATTTATTTCCCTCTGTAGCCTCTTACATCACCGACGGGACGATAGGGGTAATGGATATTCTTACACCTCCACTACATGTAATTAGGTAATAATAATAGTGTTACGAGCTTGAGGTTCGTGACAATAAAAATTGCCGATAGAATTATCTAAATTAACACTTTAATTTACTTTACACAAATTAAAGTTAAAAACACTAATAATTAAACACACTAATTCACTTTATTCCGCTCCGAAGCTTCGCTTATCTCGCCAAATCAACACTACTTCGATCGCATCTTGCAGCGCCTATTTATATAAATTAGCAAAATATCCAGAATGTTCAAGTAAACACGCGCAGGGTACCGAGAGTTCGAGTTTTAAACTTCAAGAAGTTTAGTTCTTCGGTTCGAGACTAGATGGCGCTAGTGCCGCCGATTTGAGCGCGTAACACTGCCCCCTCCTAAGACATGCTCGTCCCGAGTATTATCGGCCCCATAATAACGCGCTAGGCAATCCACATGGACGATCTTAGGAGTCCCTCTTGCGCCTTTCTGTATCCGGTATGTTACATCGTTGATCCTGGTCACAATCCGGTACGGGCCGTCCCATTTAGCTTGAAGCTTAGGACATTTCCCTTTGCTGCGGACTGGATTGTGCAACCACACAAGTGAACCTTCGTCAAACCCTTTGTTGTTCATTTTGCGGTCATACCGGGTTTCATCTTTTCAGACATTTGCTGGCCCGATTGTCTGACGTGCTCATAAACGTCATTCATTTTGTTCCGCAAGTCATTTGCATAATCGGTTATACTGCGTGGAGCATCAGGTGGTATCCCGGTGATCAGGTCTGCAGGCAGCCGTAATTCTCTTCCAAAGTTTGCGAAAGCTGGTGTCACTGCTGTACTTTCGTGAACAGCGCTTCGATATGACAACAAAAACGGTTGTATGTGCTTGTCCCAATCTCGTTGCCGATTGTCTACAACTTGTGCTAGGTACCTCTCCAATGTCTGATTAAATCGTTCTACCATTCCATCAGATTGCGGGTGATAAGAAGTCGTTCTTGTTTTATGAGTACCCATAACTCGGCAAGTTTCCTGTAATATTTGAGACTCAAAATTCCTTCCTTGATCACTGTGAATCTCTAAAGGTACACCAAAACGACAGAAGACTTCATGAAATAGCTTATCAGCAACTGTTGAAGCTTCTTGATTTGGAATGGCGAAGACTTCTGGCCACTTAGTGAAGTAATCCATCACAACCATGAAATACTTGTTACCGCTTTCACTCTCCGGAAACGGCCCCGCCACGTCAATGGCTATTCTCTCCCATGGTGCACCAACATTGTACAACTTCAATGCACCTCTACTACGAGTCTGAGGTCCCTTTACAGCCGCACAACTTGTACATTTGCGACACCAGTCCTCGACATCGTTTCGACATTGGACCCAGTAAAACCGTTCTCGGATCTTCAGTAGAGTTCGTTTAACTCCCAGATGGCCTCCTGAATAATCATTATGGTACAGCTGTAGAACATCCGGTACTTTAGCTTTAGGGACAACCATTTGTGAATGACAGCTGTCTACCCGAACATTTTCCCATTTACGGCACAGAACTCCATCCTGAAGCAGCAAGCTGTCCCACTGGGCCCAATAGCTTTAAGTGGTCGAACTCATCGCTGAGACGTCGCTCCACTTGGGCTTGGGAGCACTGGCCTTCATCCATTCCAGGATCGGCTTGATGTACGGATCTTCCTGCTGTGCACGTTGAAAGCTGTCCTTCCACTCGTTGCTGAGGTGGTCTGCCCTGAGCATCCTCACGTATACCACTTCCTTACTCTCTTGCCTAGTACAATGTTTGCAATCTTCTGGACAAGGTCTTCGTGATAATGCATCTGCGTTGCCATGAGATTTCCCGCTGCGATGTTCGATCTCAAAGTCGTATTCCTGCAGTAGTTCAATCCACCTCGCAACTTGTCCTTCTGGATTTTTAAACTGCAATAGCCATTTTAGTGCAGCATGGTCAGTTCGTAAGTGAAATTTTCGCCCCAGAAGATATTTGCTAAAATGCTGCAACGAATTTACCACAGCTAGCAATTCGCGTCTTGTGACACAATAGTTCCTTTCCGGTTTTGACAACGACTTGCTGAAGTACGCTATCACGACCTCTTGGTCACCATTCCGTTGAGACAACACAGCGCCAAGTCCTGTATCACTTGCGTCTGTGTCAACTATAAATTCTTTGCTTGCATCAGGGTATCCCAAAATAGGTGTTTTGCACAGACGGTCCTTGAGCTCCTGGAATGCGGTATTACAACTTTCATCCCAGCAGAAATGTCGCTTCTCCTCGGTTAGCTTATACAGAGGTTTGGCTATATCTGCAAAGTTCTTCACAAATCGCCGGTAATAGGAGCACAAACCCAAAAATGCTCTAACCTGCGTCTTGTCTTTTGGAACCGGCCAATCCTTTACAGCTGCGATGTTCTCTGGATCCGTGCGGATACCTTCTTCCGACACTACATACCCCAAAAAGTTGACTTGCCGTTTGAATAGTGAACATTTCTTCGGACTCAGCTTGAGATTGGCACTCTGAATCTTCATGAGCACGCGTCCCAGGTTTTCAAGGTGTTCCTCAAACGTACGGCCCACGATGATGATGTCATCCAAGTAGACCAGACAGGCATCGCCAATTAGCCCGGTAAGTACAAGTTCCATCAGCCTTTCAAACGTTGCTGGAGCATTGCACAACCCAAACGGCATTACTTTGAATTACCACAGACCCTTTCCCGTCGAGAACGCAGTTTTCTCCTTATCCTCAGGGTCAATTTCAACTTGCCAGTAGCCACTTTTTAGATCCAGCGTGCTAAACCATTTTACTCCTGTAAGCATGTCCAGCGTGTCATCAATTCTTGGCAAGGGATAGCTGTCCTTCTTTGTAACGTCGTTTAGACGGCGGTAATCAACACAGAACCGCATGCTGCCATCCTTCTTCTTTACCAGCACCACGGGTGAACGCCATGGACTAGATGAAGGTTCAATAACACCATCCTTCACCATTCCCTCAATCATGGTTTCCACTTCCTTTTGACGTGCTACCGGCAATCTTCTTGGCCGCTGACGGATAGGCAATTCCTCTCCTGTGTTTATTTTGTGTTGAACTAAGCCAGTCTTTCCTATGTCAGCATCGTTTGACGAGAATACATCGGCGTACTTGAGTAACAACTTCTTCGCCTTGACCAAGTGCCAACTAGTGTGCCTTTTTCTATAATCTGTTCCCGGTTGCAAAGGTTCAGCACACGTATTCTTGAGATGTCAGTGGTTCTGACCAAGGTTCGAGCTACTTTCCATGGAAGGTCATTGATTACCCTTTCCACAAGTACACAACGGTGAGCTTGCCCAGCGTTTCGGGGAAGACTAACCGGAACAATCGTTTCCGATCTCGGCGGAAGAACAATCTTCTTAATGCTGTACACGTTCCCTGGTAACGCACCTTCCATAAAAAGTTCCTCCTGTCCACATTTCAAAACACCTTGCTTAACGTCGATCTCACAACAATTATTCCTCATAAAGTCTAGGCCTAGGATGCAGTCGTCCATTATATCAGCCACGATGACATTATGCAGGTAGACCTTCTCTCCACGGACGGGTATACGCTGACCGGTGGCTGTTACCAAATTAATGCGTTCTCGGTTGTATGCGGAGTCCCCAAGGAACTGACTTATAAGTTGGGAACTAACAGCCGTACGAGAGGCTCCAGTGTCTATGGTCAGTTTACACGGCATTCCGTTGACCTCGCCCTTGATGATTAGACTGTTCCCATCATGGGTTTGTGAGATCGAGATCCTTGGGGCTCTTTTAACATCAGCCAGCACCCGCCCCGCAGTTCTGGCTTTTACTCGTTTCCCTGCTGCTGCTGGGCGGTGCTTTTGGCCGCACTACTAGGGTTACTTTCTAGGGTTCGCTTAGGGCAGCTGGATCGAAGATGGCCCTTTTCCCCACAGCAATAGCACCTAGGGCTGTATCCTTTGTTGCGGTCGCGAACTGTAGCTGCTGCAACCTCCCTGATGCGATGGGAACGATGATCCTGCCGCACGGCTTCTACCTCCAGTGCATGGGCCAAGGCGTCCTTAAGCGTCTCGTGGTGCCCGAGCCTCACAGCAGCTCTGACTTCCAGGTCGCGGATGCCGTCGATGAATGTCTGCACCAGGTTCCCTTCAATGAGCGCAGGTACAGACTGGTATGCTTTTCGAACCATCTTCTCCACCTCAAGGGCCCACTGCTTCAGGTTTTCGTTGCTGCGTTGCGCGCGATCTTTAAGCTGCGCGCGAAAGACGTGTTCCAGGTGAGCGTCACTATATCTCGCCTCCAATGCCTCAAGGAGCTGCTCGTAGGTCACTTTCTTACCGAGAGCTTCCAACACGGTTAAGGCTTGGTCGCGCAGGCCTAAGGTGAGTGCAGTCATGGCCTGGCTTTTATTCCAGCCGTTTGCCTCCATGAGAGCCTCGAACTGGATTTTGTAGGCCGACCAGGAAGAAGTCCCGTCGAAAGTTGGTACCTTGAACCCACGTAGCGAAGGTGTAGTAGCTACTGCAGGGGCTGCAATTCCTTCTCCAAGTTTGAGTTCATCCAGCGTTTTCTTAACTTGGTTGATTTGGGTTTCAGCTTTCGACAGGCGGTTATCATGTTGAGCAACCTTATCCTTCACCTCCCTTATCTCTTTCCCGAAGGTAGCGCGAAGGTCCTTCATGAGAAGCATCTGCTCTTCCCTATCGCGTTTGAGCTGCTCTTCTAAGCGACGGGCCTGTTCCTCCTGTCGGCGGGCCTGTTCCTCCTGCTGCTCTTTCAACTGACTGGCCTGTTCCTCCTGTCCGCGCTTCAGCTGCTCTTCGAACCGACGAGCCTGTTCCTCCTGTCGGTGGGCCTGCTCCTGCAGCATCACCATCAGGGCGCCTAAATCAGGTGCTGCAGATGCAGGAGCTACTGACGGACCGGCCTCCGTTGCCGGCCGCTGGCCCTCCGACGTCTGCGGCGTTGCACCACCAAATCTTCTTTGCTCCGTCCCCTGCTGGCGTTGACTTCGGGTACGGACACCCTCTGTTTCCTCCTTAGGTAAAATCGGCATTATTTTATCCCACTTCTGACACCAATTTTTACGAGCTTGAGGTTCGTGACAATAAAAATTGCCGATAGAATTACCTAAATTAACACTTTAATTTACTTTACACAAATTAAAGTTAAAAACACTAATAATTAAACACACTAATTCACTTTATTCCGCTCCGAAGCCTCGCTTATCTCGCCAAATCAACACTACTTCGATCGCATCTTGCAGTGCCTATTTATATAAATTAGCAAAATATCCAGAATGTTCAAGTAAACACGCGCAGGGTACCGAGAGTTCGAGTTTTAAACTTCCAGAAGTTTAGTTCTTCGGTTCGCGACTAGATGGCGCTAGTGCCGCCGATTTGAGCGCGTAACAATAGTAATCATTATATATTATTATATATCTACATGAGCCTTTCATAGATACAGTCGCATCACTCCACTGGGTACGTTTTGGTGACCTCTTTGGGGAAACCGACGGTTTTGTCTGTACCTTACAGGGTCAGGTTACAGTATAGTTATAGACCCATTAAAACTACAACTATACTACTACTAATATAACTGCAGCATGGCTCTACCACGTAAAACAAAAAAGTGTCAATTAAAGTCAAATTACAGCCTCTGTACCTCCCAATGGTGGACCAGACCTTCTTTCTTCTTAAGTAATTTGTTCTGTGCGCTGCTCCAATGATTTAACGACCTCGAAATATTTTAGACCAAATATTTTTCCTCAGACGTTCTGGTTTCCTCACAATGTTTTCCTTCATCGCCAGTGAAGTGGTAAATCAGCATTTAAAACATAATTTATGAAGCACGTTTAGCCCCGAGTCACAACAGCACTATTGTCAGGCAAATCCAAATACATAGAAATCCTAAAAAAATTGAAATCATAAGTATTTTTTTTTTCATGTTATTCATGTATAAAAAAGTCAAGTATACAAGTTTAGAAAACATTCAAATCAATGTGTTATGTTCCCCTGGCCGATTTAATAACAGCTACGTCTTTTAAAGCAGCTGTCTTAAGACATAAGCAGTAATACTCGTATAATCCTATACCTTTAAACGAGCAATTTATATATATATATATATATATATATATATATATATATATATATATATATATATATATATATATATATATATATATATATATATATATATATGATCTCTCATCTCTCAAAATATATATAACAGATCCAACGATTTTCATAAAATATTTAGTGTCCAGGGGGTTTCGGGGGCAATACTCGTAAATCGATCTAGCTAGGATTCATTTTTAGAAAATGTCCTTTATCCGTGTTTTCAGGTAATGAAAAACTGCTACAATATAAGAAGGTAAATTTTAACAGTGTAACGATCGTAATAGCTCAAGTGGAATAGCGAGCGGTCGCGCAATCGTAGTGCCCCGGTTCGCGTCCTGTCTTTGTTCCGACTTTTTTTCATTTTTTTTCAAGTTCCCTTCTTTTGTGAGAAAATCTATTATTTCGAGCCCTTTTTTAGTATTTTTTAAAAATACAAAAATTTAAATTAAACTAATTGCACTCATGATTTTTTCTATTTTTCAATTAACCAGTTCAGTTTTTTCTATTATGTCAATAAGATCAAAAAATGTCATTCGTGTTTCATCAGTATGTATTTTGTATCTAAATATAATTTCCAAAACACACGATTTAAAAAAATACCACGCAAAGCTCGGTCATCCAGGTACGTAGATAAAAATAAGGACCAATAAACATTACACTTTATCGGAAATAAAATATAGGTAACTAAATTAGTTATTTAATCTCGAAGATATCGTGTTACATAAATTAAAATATATAGCGGAAACAATAACCTACTAATTTTGCAATAATATATCCTCTTACGAGTCATCAAGCTCGGAAACATTTACAACAGACCTAGCCATGGCAACCAGGTTTTTGGGTTACACAAATATTAATTTTGGTTAGGATTAGGGTTGCCAGATCTTTAAACCGAAAAGCCGGACAGACCATCCAGCTTAGCCGGACATTTTGGTAAAAAGTTCGGACACCCTTAATTATTCAGTCTTAGTATAGCACGGTAACATATTTTTTAAAGTAAAACAATGCTTATATCATTTACCATAAAATTTTAAATTAAAATTGAATGAATCAGTGTTCTTTATTATTAATCATTCAATAATTATTACAGTAATTATTTCAATAATTGCAATAGTATGTATTTAAGTACATGAAAAATGTAAAAAAATGGTCAAATATAAAAAGTCAGACACGCTAGTTAGGATTCATATTCAGAACCCATGATACATAAGCAAATCATAATTGCACACAATGATTCGCCTGGTTGTTGATTTTAGAGATTTATATTCTTTTCGAGTCATTCGAATCTCGCAGTTATTATAAAATAGGACAATTTTGCGTCCCGTAGCTCTTTTCTGAAATCTCAGAGCGAAGTATAGAAAAAGGGACGATCCTGTTAAAAAAGGGAAGAACGGGACATATGGCCACGTCCCCGTTAAGAATACGCGAACAACTCCTACCTATTACATAAAGGCAGTAGTTGACACATATATAGCACCCGTAAAACATGGCAAATCTGTGGGAAGGTTCCACCTCACGACTACAAACTGCAACGCGTTAAATGATTTAAACTGCAATTATTATATTTAAAATAGTGTATTTATCAACGTAGTATTAAATTAGCTGCACTTGAGTAGCACAGTAGTAACTGGTCCCACGCACGCAATCTGTGCAAACTATTTAAGCCTCTTATTTGTGACATGCATCGCATGAGAAGCGTGTGACTGCATTGCATGTAACAATTTCACGTAATATATTGACCAGGTAACGGCCACGGTCGCAAAGACCAGACAACAAACAGTAGCATGATGCCGCTGTGTTTCATACGGTGAATGACTAGAAGCGGAGACCCATTTTACTGTTAATGAGACAATCCATCTTAGCCCTTAAGTACTTAGGTGTAGAATCCACTCTAAGCTTAAGTATGACAACGCAACAGTTCTTAATCGATGGGTGGGTGTCTAGGGCCTCAGTATTTTTAACCATAATACTTCAAGGTGCAAGTTTGAGTACGGAATAATTTTGGATTGTTTAGTTTTTGTTATGAAAATATAATAAGTAATAAGTAATATTTAAAAAGTAATAAAAATTACTTTTTAAATAAGCATTAAACACTCACATTTGCATGTCGTGGCAGCCTGTAACTGAATCTGCACTTAGCTTAAATATTAGATAATAGCTTAAGAATTTAAGAAGTAAGATTTGTTGGCTGTCCTTAATAAATAAATAAGTAAATAAATAAACCATCACGTAATTGTGAGTTCGTTGGCACCCTTACTACTGTATAAAATGTTAAAATACCTACGTTATTTTAAATGCATCTGGTAAGTTCAAATAAACTTAAAACTACATTTACATGAACGCTGCCAAAACCATAATTATTGCTTTCCTACATAATGTGTTGTTATTTGATTTAAATTTAAGTAATACTTTATTTACTATCCCCATATAAGATCAGTTTGTCGTTACATCATTACTGGATAAGCCTGTTAGCAATAAACTAGATAAAAAGGACAAAAAGCCTGTTTTCTAAGGTTTATAAACATAATAATATTAGGACTAATGTTCAAACGCTCTGGTATTCATTGATATTTTTATTAATATTAGAGCCCTTTATTTCCATAAAAATTGAAATCTCTCAAAAAATATCTATTGCGACAAGAACAACCTTTGTTAGCACTATCCTGAGAGGATACGCCTCTCAGGATAGTGCTAACAAACCTTTATATAATATTTTCATAAAATTCTTTAAAATATGCTAAAATTCCTAAAAATTGTAATAAATATAGACATTTAAAGATAATATTATTCTTAATGACTTCATTTACAATAATATTATATTATAATAAAGAAATACAATTAAAATTTCAAAGTGTAGTAAACTTTTTAAATGCGAACTTTTTTTGCACGCTGTTCATTTTGCTGATCTAATTGACCAGGCCGATCTTCACCAGACGCGGTGAACATCTGATGACGAAAAATCCACCCAAAACACTGATTTCTAATTAAACAAAGCAGCTTGGTGAGTATGGGCAAATATTCCAAGTTAGGTATGCTTGCTGAGGCACTCTTGTGACATTCTATTATCAGCTGTGGATTTATAGTTTAAAAGTGAGTTTAAAAGACAATATTGTTACACTTTTAATATTTAAAAAAAAGTTAACGAACGTCTTTTACACTTGATGGCAAAATGTGATAATCAAGACGAATATCTTCGCAGTTATTAGCGACGCCAATCAAGTAACGGTAAAACGAGTTTGCAAACGCCATTTGCTATCGCGCACCCGTAAAAATATAATGTTATGTAACGGTAGCCCACAATTTATTAGACATGTCAATTATAAATTATATGCGACTTCCATAAACTAAAGAGTGTCGGAACCAAAAACCATCGATTTCACACATCCAAAAATTTTCTGTTCATGCATAACGATACTTTTTTTAGATTTGGTTACCTAAAAAGAGCCGTGGCAGCTCAGATGGTTAACGCTCGCTGTAAATATAACCGAACGCGAGTAACCCGGATTCGATCCCCGCCGGCACTAATGAAATTATTAATTGCAATTTTAAGTGCTGATTTACCACGTGCTCGGCGGTGAAGGGAAACATCGTGAGGAAACTTGCTTGTCTGAGGAATAAGAAAAATAATATTTCGAAGATATGTGAAGTTCGCCAACACGCATTGGGGCTGCGCGATGGACACTTTCTTGCCCTAAAAACCTCTCAGAAATGAGGGGACATCTGTGCTCAGCAGTGGGACATATATGCTGTATCTTATTACCTAAAAAAGTAAAATAAAATCACAGCGTTTATAACCCCCACAGTCACAGGTTTCCTTATTCCTGCGAGGGTTTTAGGGCAAGGCAATGTTTTTCGCGCAACCGCAATGCGTGCGGTAAATTTCATAACTTCGAAATATGTTTAAATTTCCCAGATTTGCAGGTTTACCAACAATTTGTTTTTACTGCCGATCAATTACATATAAATTTTTCGCGGTTTTGAAAATTTTATATGTAATTGATGCAGAAACTTGTAAATCTATCTGAACATAAGTTTAAATTTACAAATACGGGCATAAACCGATGAATCTATTAGCCCTCTGCAGCTGAGGGTACTTTATTAGTAATATTCTACTGTTGAGAAGTCTATCAACTGTCATTTTAAATAGTGTGTTATTTTCACTTATTAAAAGATTTTAATAGGGAGTTTAGGATTTTAGTGTATTGGGTTTATAGTTATGGTCCCTGTTTTTCGCTTTCTCAGATGACGCTTCCTTAATTTCTTATGGACGACCATCGGTTCTCGATTCTTCGAGCTATATGGCCGTCCCATTACCACAAGGCTATGTCGGTTACTTTTGTTCTTCTGTGGATATCCTCGTTACGATCCTTCCTACTAGGATAAAATAATGCATAAGAAAGGTTTACTTTAGGATCTTGAAAACTGATGTATAATTAATTTATATTTTTAAACGGCATAAAAGTGCAGTTAACAAAAAATAAAAATGTAAATTTACGTATTTTACAGTATATTCTCAGAGGAATTATATCTAATTCTAAATTATATTTAATTCTAACTCTGTCTTCTTGATATTCTTGAATTTACTAAAATATTATTATAATGATTACCAATCACGACACCTAACGTTATCGTCAAACCGTTAAGGTTACAGATAAATATTGCAATCTATAACTAAATAATTTTAAAAAGATATAATAGCATTATTTCCCACATGATATAACTATATACATATATTTTATTCAGACTATATTATATAAAACTGTATATATAGCTGTTTCTGAGTATAACCTCGAGGTAGAGTCCGTTACGCGGTAGTAATAAATCGCAGTTACTTACCGTACTTACTGCATAATGAAATATGATCATAAGATTTCGCAATTTATAGCTCTTGTACATTGAATTATTTCTTTATCATTAGCCCGTTACTAGTACGATGTTAGAGAGATACAAGCTATCCACAATATGAAGTGTTAACACCAATCGCCACGCTTGACAAACTGACTGCGCACGGACGATCACAACATCATACAGCAGCCATAAAAACAAAAAAATATTCATTCCTGAATATGCTTGAATTAACACGCACGACGGATGAAAGCGACAAACCATTTGGGGTTTTAACGTTTGGTAAAAAGTCACGTGTACTCATTCACCATTGTATATTCATCATCATCCTGTTCCTGTGGTACCTCAATGCTGAACGTAAATATCTCCCGAGAGTTACTGGTGTATGAACCTTTGTGTGCATTATAAAATTATACCGCGTTTGAGATTTTCTACTAAAGATATGAGATCGAGTACTTATGTAATGAAAACAAATAATAAATTTAAAAATATAAAATAATAAAAAAAATATGAAACTCACCTCTCCTTTCACCTGAGTGATATCTCCAAGTATTTTTGTCAATATACATAGTAAATATTACTTAAACTTCATCAAGAAAACATATAATTTTTTTACATAAACAATAACATAAACATTCACGCCTGTCACCCAGAGGGGTAGGCAGAGACTACGGACTTCCATTTGGCACGATCCTGACATACTTACCTCTTTTGCGTCCTTTACATCCATATATCTACGCATACATGCTCGTCGGTTAAGGGTACTTCTAACGTGGCCCATTTTCAAAATATCGCCAATTTGGTCGATAAACTTTTTTCTAGGGCGTCCCTTCCCGACTCTGCAGTTCACATCTTACATATAAATTTACTTTGTCACTCTTTCCTCATTCATTCTTTCTACATGACCAAACCACCGAAGCATTCCTTTCTTAATTTTGGTCACAACATCATCTTGCATACCACATTTATCTCTTATCACGCTTATCATTTTTTTGTAGATCAAGAGTGACAAAGAAGCGGTGTGATACGAAGTGGAAGCTACGGCCGATTGACATCTGCATCGGTCCTCGATGTCAATCAAATATCTGATACGTTGTCACCCCTGAGGACTAAGATAGAATGCCCTATTTCCAGTAAAAAGGGTCTCCGTTCTTTACATTCGATATACGAAACACAGCAGCGTTAAATTTCTATTTTATGTTGGTATTCTCTGAGAGCGTGATTCCTTGCTGGTTGCTCAGACCCATTCTTGCTGCAACCACAACGTAGCTGCAGCGTGACTCTACCACGTATTTATTTTTACCATATTATTTTTACACTAAAAACTATTCATTTTAAGATCATGAGAAAAATGAAACTCATTAGTGTTTATTTATTGTTAAAATAAAAGTTACAAGTATAATAACCTGTTTATAATTATTATTAATTTCATTCCGTGATTTGATTACGCCATTCATTTATGTGTCATAAACTTTTGTTCTATAATCTGAGGTCGTTAATGGCATGTATAGGAATGGGCAAAAATCTCATAGCTTCCGATAGATAGCGGTACACTATCTTGAATATGTTATACACAGAGTTATTTTTCAAAGAGTAGCCAAATTTTAAACAAAGTTAAAGCCAAAGTTCAAATATATAAATAGTGATACACCGATATTGCAATTTTTGAAAATAAGGCTTCTATAATGATTTCTTATATTTACGCGAACACTATACATTGGTTAAAACTACTTTTACGGATTTTATCGCGTTTTATTTATTGTAATTTTAATACCCGACGTTTCGGGTGCTTTCCAGCACCCATGGTCACGGGGGACTGAGTTGACTGACGTCCCGATGTCAAAGTTAACCCGGAGTACCTTCAGCTTTTTACAACCAAACCAAACCAACCAGACCAAAGACAATAATTAAAAAGCTGAAGGTACTCCGGGTTAACTTTGACATCGGGCCGTCAGTCACCTCAGTCCCCCGTGACCATGGGTGCTGGAAAGCACCCGAAACGTCGGGTATTAAAATTAATATAAATAAAACGCGACAAAATCTGTAAAAGTAGTTTTAATCAATAAGGTTTCTACTTTTATTTAAAATTATCCTAAATTGAATGTGATTTATAAGCAACATCGTTTTTGCCTATCGATCGACCCTTACGAATGTGTGCGTGCGCCGTAAAATAAGTTAAAATAACGAATTACCACGCATGTTGAATTTAAAAAATTTGAAAAGACAGAATGTTTGTGATTTATTATTATTTTTTTACTATTTGCTGATACTACTTATTCTGAACCATCTCTGCAAATTTGGCCGGTTATTACAAAATAACCCTGTATTATGTATATGCCATAACGGTGAGCACTGAGCACCCATCCTCAAAGATCCGAGACAACTACTGCGATCGGCAATTCGCCTGCCAAGTGTGGCGATCGAAGCACATCTTTCCCACAGTGTTCGTGACCCGTGACAAGCGGTAGACTATTAACTCCTTAATGCCCCTATCTAATTTAAGTTATATTTAATTTGAATCTATCAAAAAATCACAAGAATAAACGTATTGTGCTTTAGAAGCTGCACCACGCTTCTGCTAGAGTTTAGAAACATCGTGGTAATAAGCCTAAAAAGCAAAGAGGCGACATTTACAGAAAGACGCGATTGGTGCTCTTAGGTTGCCAACACACTCAACTGCTTTTCATTTTAAAGTTGTATATTTGAAAACTGTCAATATTCCAAATCAAGCATTTGTTCTTTTTGACCTTCCTTTTGATGTATTATGTATATTTTATGCGTTAGTTCAATATTGAATCGGTCTGGATAAATATTTAAAGCAATGACCGAAACCTCACGCACTGGCATCACGAAGTGTGACTTAACAATCACCTATTGGATATTAAATTGAAATCTAGAGGCCAATGCGTGAGTTACAAATAATGAATAAATGTAAAAGAAGGAAATGAATAAACAAAAAACTTTAAAAAACATTTTTAGTTTATATAATATATTATTTATATTGTTGGGGTGTTTACTATATCTTCACACTATATAATTATGACTATGATTCATAGCTGTGCTATGTTCATATGTATGTATCCCATAGGTGGCGCTGTAATCCTATTAAAATTATTTATTTATGAACAAAAATGTTTCATATTCACAATACGATATTCGTGTTCTTTTTAAAATTATTTTTATCATTTAAAATACGTTACCCCACACTAAGATTTACAGCTGTATCGTGGCAGTTTGCATACATAAATTTTACAAAGATAAACATCCAGACCCGTAACGATTATTTAAAGGCCATACAAATCCTTGTTCCTGAGGGATTCAAACCTGCTGCCCTCAGCGCCGCATTGCTAAGCCACTGCGCCACGGAACCTTCCGAAGGAACCAACCAGGTTTAGTGCCAAAAAAGGAAATAACAAAACTTTTCTTTTACGCAGCAGGTGGCGCTGTGGCCGAAATATTAATAAATTTACTATAAGAAACGGTTTCATTTAAAAGTACAGTGAGCGATATTAATTTATATCTCTAACTATATTATATTATATTATATCCCATAGTGTAAAGTCGGCTTAATTGTGACAAAAGAACACACAATCTACCTTGATGGTAAGTGGATACTGTGGCCGATAGAGGTCTATATCAGTCTATCCTTCATCACAGATGCGTTGTCGCCCCTGAGGACTAAGATGGAATGCTTCGTTTAAAAAGGGTCCCCGATTCACCACTACACTCACCATAGAAAACACTCCTGGCAAGGGAAAACTAGCGTATTAAATAACAGCTTAAGTTGCTACTTACGAGTATGTGTCACTTACGATATATCTCCATCTTTGCGCTGTACATCTAACATAAGCGAGATGATAAACTAACTGGCATATGTGTCATAGGAGAAGGCTGTAAAATCCAATAGTGACCTTTTGCCATACCACGGGATTAAATGGGGAGATTGATTGCCTTATGCCGCAACCGCAAAGCAACAATCATAAATGAGCTAATGTTATTACAAAAGACTGGTAACAGTATGGAGCGTTATTAGTACGAGGATATTAGTTCTACGCTCAACAATCCCTATCCAACGTTATAAGTTTGGACAAATCTTTCGAGATGCATTCTTGAGGGCCTGGAGTGAACTTAAATGGCTGGTAAAGAATAAGTATTATATTTACAGCAACATATTTACTTACAACAAATATTAAACCAACCTCAAACATTGGCTTTATGCTCGTTCCAATAATAAATGTTACTTTTGTATTAAAACGAAGATACGCAAATATTAGCTAAGGTAAATAACACGATCCTATACACACAGAAATATTTCTAAGGTTTACAAATAATAAAGTGTTATCTTACCACACAATAACAGTTACACGTTTGTATGTTTTTGAAGAATGAATACTACCCTGTTTCTTTTATACACATTATTTAATCTTTAAATTGAAAAAATGACCAAGCGTGTGTTAGCCAGACACCTCTGTACGGTACTGTAAGTTTAAAACATTACAGAGTTTGTCACATTTCTATGCCTATTCAGTATGAGCAATTCTTTCAAGCATCTCTTTGTCGTACATATGACAAAATATACTTTTAATATAAGCTTTATTTAGTAAGCTGAAGTGGCAATGGGTCGGCCATATATAGCTCGAAGAATCGACAACCGATGGAGAAGCAAGGTTCTCTAGAAGCAAGATCGTACCGGTAGGCAAAGTGTGGGACGGCCACCACTAAATGGAGTGATGACCTGGTCAGATATGCAGGAATTCGATGGATGCAGGCTCAGGACTATGCTTTGTGGCATTCTTTGGGGAAGGTCTATGTTCAGCAGTGGACCTGTGAATTCTAGATCTACTCTAACTTAGCACCTATACGGTAAGTATTGAGTTGCGTGACGTGACAGTGAAGTAGCGGCGTAAAAATATCCGCTACCCAATACCTTCCCATGGCCAGGAGCTAATCAGCTCGCGGCTTTAATCAACCCGCGGCCTTAGTCAGATGAAGCTAAGAGCCGCATAGGCTAACAGCACAAACATCACAGAAAATAGATAGATATCCAGAAGATGGGCAACAGCGTCATGCTAATGAGATAGATAGATAACACTTTATTGTACGCCAAAAAAATTTAAACGAAACAAGTAATAGGAACTAGTATATAAAAAACTTCGGTTTTCAAACCCGCCTGCCAAGCTTGGTTTGGCTGTTGTCGTCTGCTTGAACTTCAATGTCCAGCAGGTCTGGGGCCTCGGGGCATTCCCCATTGCCCGGATTTTCCTCGCGGCCAATTTTGATTTGCCGCAGTCGGTTAAGTTGATTAAAAAAGGTTAGTTATCTGATTGTCAAAGTTGGTCTCTCTGTAACATTGTGGGTTGTTACTAGACTCTCTAATGTATGTAGAGAGGAGTTCTCTTGGTCGTCCATCCGGGGGCCGGGCAAAGTAGAGGTGGCAAGCTGTTGAGTTGAGGGTGTGGTCCTTTGTCAGCGCGGTCGTACATACCGCGCGCCAGCTGATGATGGATTCCATTCTTACCTTGGCTATTATGTCATTCCGGACGGACATTCCGACTTGCACGATGCGACGATGGTCCGAATGGTTAAATTCTGCCGGGCCTGCAGCCGCTGCCTCTGCCGTTCCCTCAGGAGAGTATACCAGGCTGGTGCAGCGTAGGTGAGCCTGCCAAACATGGTAACTATGGTAAATTCTACTTATGAGATAATCTTAGGAATCTATGTTCAGCAGTGGACTGTGATAGACTGTTATGAATGAATGAATAAATATAATTTAATTCATTTTTTTGCGCAAAAATGTTTATTTAGAAAAAAAATATTTTTCAAAGTTTTGGTTGCATGATTCGGTAATATAATAGAGTTTTTGTACCATTTGTTGATAAAGCCCGCATATGATAGATACGAGCAATACGAGTAACTACAAATCACGTGAACAAATTCCGCTATAATTTAGAAGGAAGGCAGAGAAGGAAAATATAAAAAATGTGGATAGTGATTGCGAAATCTTTTAAATAGTATTATTTATTGTTATTATTCTTTATGTTAAATTTATATAATAGTGATCCTACTATATTGATAACGAGTTTTTTAATAGAATATGAGTGACAAATAGGCACACAGTCTACCTGATTGTATGTGAATACTGTTGCCGATAGACATCTACACTTATCCTCATTTAAGAATCAAAATGCAGATGCGTTGTTACCACTGAGGACTAATATGGAATGTTAAGTTTTCAGTACAAAAGGTCTCCGGTTCTCTCTCACCCACACTATAGGAAACACAGCAGCATTAAGCTGCTAATTTACACCGGTATTCCGTAAGAGCTGATGGTCCTTTCGTAGCCGACCCATTCATGCTACAACTATAATATGCAGCGTGGCTCTATTACGTGTATTTTTTGATAGATTCAAATAAAATGTAAAATAAATTAGATAAAATAATATAAAAGGGTAAATAGTCTACCACTTTAGACAGGTCACGAACACAGTGCAAAAGATGTGCTACAAGCGCTATGCCATGCAGCAACAACCAACCTTATTATAGCTACAAATACAATATAGCTACAAGTACAATATATCTACAAGTACAATATAGCTACAAGTACATTATAGCTACAGGTACAATATAGCTACAAGTACAATATAGCTACAAGTACAATATAGCTACAAGTACAATATAGCTATAAGTACAATATAGCTATAAGTAACACGTACAAGTTTAACTATTTGGTGACTTTTGTACAAAAAGTTACAGCCTATAGCGTTAGCAGATATATATTATCAATGGCCTCCTCTCATTTCTAAAAATCTATAAAAATAAATAAAATTAAGTATCTGTTTTTAATGTCAAAATAACAGCTTTTTACTAAATGCTTACGAAAGTATATGCGGTACTTATAACAAAATCACTATTTAAAAAAATTTTGTCTGTCTGTTTGTTCCGGCTAACCTTCGAAGCGGCTGGACCGATTTTGACGGGACTTTCATTGGCAGATAGCTGATGTTATAATGAGTAACTTAGGCTTTAATTTTAGAAAAAGCATTAGAGTACCGCGCAAAAAAATTAAAACCCTAAATTACACGCGGGTGAAGTCGCGGAGAACGGCTAATTAAAGAATAATTAGTACTCCGTACTGCATATATCATCATTCACATCATGTTGTTGAAACATTTTATTCTCAGACATGTAGGTTTCCTCACGATGTTTTTTTTTACACCGCCGAGCACGTATTAAATCGGCACTTAAAATTGGTAACGACAGGGATCGAGTTCGGATTGCTCACGTATTATAACATGTAATATACAGAGAGCGCTTATAATCTACCACGGCTCACTTTTTATAAAATCAAGTCAAAATAGATATAAAATTATTATAATTATAAAAACCTATAAGGATGTAAGTAATCAAGCGAAGTAAACAAGTAAAGTAAAAAGTAAAGTTACAGCCTATATACGTCCCACTGCTGGGCTCAGGCCTCCCCTCATTTCTGAGAGGGTGAGAGCCGTGGTAGCTCAGTGGTTAACGATCGCTGTAAATATAACAGAACACGAGTAACCCGGGTTCGATCCCCGCCGGCACCATTGAAATTGTTAATTGCAATTTTAAGTGCTGATTTATCACGTGCTCGGCGGTGAAGGAAAACATCGTGAGGAAACCTGCATGTCTGAGGAATAAGAAAAAAAAAAAAAAAAAATATTTCGAAGACATGTGAAGTTCGTCAACACGCGTTTGGGCAGCGCGGCGGACACTTCCTTGCCCTAAACCCTCTCAGAAGTAAACAAGTGAATTACCTCAATTGTCATGATCAAACGTACTTACATATTTGTGCGGAGAGACGAGTGATTGTTGCCTCGATAAAACCAACGACAGAACTCTTTTCTGAAAGTTTCTTCTGCTATCCCAACGATTAAAATTGTGATGTTTATAGATATTTCGTTTTTATATTTCTTTATTTTATATTATTACCACTCTCCAGCCAGCCTCCATTTACTATATATTTACCTTCCCGCTTTGAATATAATAATATTCAATAGTAGGAAGTTAAAGATTTTAGTTTGATTTTGAGAATGTAAGTTTTCATCAGATCTCCACGTTTTGAGGTCCTAGAAAGCCGCTCCGACTATTTCAGCTGGACGTCCAGCCGTGTGCGTGTGCGCGTACGTGTGTGTGTGTGTGTGTGTGTGTATGTGTGTGTGTGTGTGTGTGTGTGTGTGTGTGTGTGTGTGTGTGTGTGTGTGTGTGTGTGTGTGTGTGTGTGTGTGTGTTTGTGTGTGTTTGTGTGTTTAAATAAAATTTGTCATACGATATCTTTATCAAGCATTGCGCTCGATAAGCGGGATTCCAGGGATGGCTTGCAGGGTAAAAATTATTAATGATCAGAGATACCACGACAATCTTGCAGCATTTTAAGTCTAGAACGCATAGTGGTCGAATATCTGAAAGCTCCCGGACAATATCGCGTTGTGGTTGATTTAAAAAAAACTCAGAACTCAGTGAGTCCTGAGCGTTTATGTTTTTTGTTCCTTACTTATCACTTCATATATAAAAATTATGAAACTTTCATTTCTTTCTTTTGTTTTTAATAGCCCTAATTTATGTGTAGAAACCAAATATAAATGAAAAGATATGTAATCAATAATGTGCCAACTAGCACATTATATAATTAAAAAGAAATGTCGAAACTCCTGTATAGCCATACCAGTCTAAGGGATTTGAGTCCAGCATTTTCGTATGGATTACCGCCACTTATTTGATTCTAAAGCTTTGTCCGCTGATTTAACTTTGTACTTAGCAGGATGTACCAAGTGCAGGTAAAGTTACATGCGTTACACTCCGAAAGTTCAATTTATTCATACATTTTCCACGCACAATTATTCGTTATTTTCTTAAAGTAATTTGTGTCTTCTTCTTCTTGTGTTATTATGTATCTTAATTCCAAGCGCAACGGAAAGCGCGCTGCGATCAAACGCACCCCCCCTACTTCAGCGGCCCCTGCCGCTCCCTCAACCTCCGCAGCTCTTGACGCTGCCCCCGTCCCACTGATGTCGCTAGACATCCCTAATCCACCTAAACCAGCCTCTCGCTGTGCCCCAGTGCTGGCGAAGAAACAAGTCCCGCCCCCTGTCTTCCTAAGAGACAAGGCGAAATTCACCCACCTATCCAAGACCTGCTACGACGCAGGCATCAAGTACGACCATGCAGTCAACCTCGGGGAGGCAATTAAAATCATCCCTAGCTCCATCGAGGACTTCCGCTCAATTACCCGGCTATTCACAGCCGAAAGGGTATCCTACCACACATACGCCCTCCCCGAAGAGCGTAAAGTCAGGGCCGTCATCCGAGGCGTCCCATTTGAGTTCTCCAACGAGGAGATACTTGAGGACCTTAAGTCCCAAGGCTTCCCAGTTGAAGCAGTGCACAAAATGCACAACCGTACGGGCAAGAGGTACAACCTTGCCCTAGTAATCCTGTCCAACGTGCCGGAGGCGAAAGCCATCTTCCGGCAGGTGCGCACAGTGTGCGGCCTGTCAAGGGTGAAGGTTGAGCCCCCACACAGGCCCGGTTTTCCCGGCGCAGTGCCACCGCTGCCAGCTATATGGTCACGCGGCGGCCAACTGCTCCGCCCCACCCAGGTGCGTGAAGTGCCTGGAACCTCATAACACCAAAGAGTGTCCCCGGCCCAAAGACGCCGAATCCCCGCCCGCCTGTGTCCTGTGCAACCAGACAGGTCACCCGGCGAACTACAAGGGTTGCCCACGCGCACCTCAACCACGCCCCAGTAGGAAAGCTCCACCGCCGGTGAATGACCGCTCATTCCCGGCCCTCCAACAACGGCCCCGCCAGGGCCCTCCTCAGCCTATCCAGGGCTTCCCTCGACCCTCTCAGGGTCCCCCAAGGCCCCCTCAGGGTCCCCCTAGGCCCCCTCAGGGTCCCCCTAGGCCCCCTCAGGGCATAATTCGGCCCCCTCCGGGCTTCTCAAAGCCAATGCAGCCTCCAGTCTTTCCCTGGGGGCCCAAAAAGGCAGACCCTCCGCGGACAACCTCGTACGCACACGAGGCAGAGCCCACCATTGAAGACTACAACACACTATATTCCGCGATTAGGAATATAGACGTTAGGGAGATTACAGTAATCTCACGCAAACTGCGCGCGGCGAAGACCCCTCATGAGCGTCTCATCGCTCTTGCAGAACACAATGATCTTTTGCTAGCTCTGTTGTAAGTTAAGTTAACTTAATTAACTTAACTTCAATGGCTGATAATAATATTAACCTACCAAGATCCCACGGTCGTATCAAACCTAAGGGTTTATCGCTTGTATCATTCAATATTCGCGGCTTGCGAAATAACCTCCCAGAGCTAAAGCTCTTTCTTCGAAATCGCGAAGTCGATTTCCTCCTCCTACAGGAAACTAATCTTAAAGCTAAGGACACTAGAGGCCTTTCTATTAGAAACTTCTCTCTTCTTCGTAATGACAGACCCGACCGCCGAGGCGGCGGAACGGCCATCTATTACAAGAAGACACTTCATTGCTCGCCCATTTCTACTCCGCAGCTTACCAATATGGAAGCCACGGTATGCAAGCTAGCTATGACTGGACATCAGTCCATCCTCATAGCCTCCTGTTACATCCCTTCAGGAACCTATCCCCTCAAAAAAGATTTTGAAGCCATTTTATCCTTGGGCAATTCAGTCATTATGTTTGGAGATTTTAACTCCAAGCATACTGAATGGACATGCCGCACTACGTCCCCTAGTGGCAAGATACTGCTCGATATCACGCAGTCTCTTGATATCACTGTCCATAGTCCTCTCGGTGTTACTCACTTTCCCGATAACACCGATCACTCTCCCGATGTGTTAGATTTTGCGTTACTCCAAGGAGTTTCTCTCAACCTCGGAGCAATCGAGACACTAGACGATCTAGGATCAGATCACAGACCGGTCTCCCTCATTCTTGGCCATCAGCCACCTCCCCCAATACACACAAAAACCTTCACTAATTGGAAGGGATTCAAGGAGTCCCTAGCTAAAGCTCTGGACTCACAGGATTCTACCATCTCCATTCCGTCGGACTTAGACAGTCCCGAAAAAATCGACACCGCGGTCGACTCACTCTCCACCCTTATTAAATCCTCCCTTAAGGAGAACGAAAGGGTCGTCCCGGTTGCTAACAATAGTGGGCTTCCCCTACATATTAGCAACCTATTAAAAGCCAAAAAAGCTGCCTTCCGGAGAGCAGCAAAATATCCCACCCCCGAATATAGGCGCGCGGCCAATCGTCTTCAACGAAAACTCCGCTTCCGCCTCTCTGAATTTCAAGATCTCGAAAAGAGTAAGCTCATGGAGAATATCACTCCATCTCACACAGCGTACTATCAGATGGCTAGAGCCCTCCGCATAGACGCTATCACCCACACTCCCCCTCTCTCCCGTCCCGACGGCACGGTTGCCTTCGAGGACGAGGAGAAGGCTGAGTGCTTTGCGGATAGCATTGCCGATCAATGCTCCCCTAGTTCTCAACCTGTCGACCCCTCACACGTCCAGGCAGTAGAGGATGAGGTCCGCCGCCGGAACTCACCCCCTACCGCCTCCGAACCTATCTCTGTGTCCAATGATGAGATTTCATCCCTCATCAAAGGACTTAAGCCTAAAAAGGCTCCGGGCGCGGATGGCATCTCCAACCAAGCCCTTAAACACTTTCCCGAGCAGGTGTTAACCTTTCTATCTATTATCTTCAACGCCTGCTTCAACCTTAGTTATTTTCCCACTGCGTGGAAAGAGGCAACTGTGATTGGAATTCCCAAGCCAGGCAAGCCTCTCAACCTCCCTTCCAGCCATCGCCCCATTAGCCTCCTCAAGGCAATGGGCAAGCTCTTCGAAAGAGTCATCCAAACACGGATGAGGCGCTATCTGTTTCCCACAGACGGTGACCCTCTCATCATTCCCCACCAATTCGGCTTCCGAGCCAAACACTCATGTCCCCAACAAGTTCACCGCATTGTGGAATATATCCTCAGCGGTTTCTATCCTCGACGTCATAAAACCATCGCGGTCTTCTTCGATATAGCCAAAGCTTTTGATAGAGTCTGGCACACAGGCCTCATCTACAAGCTCTACAAAATAGGTCTCCCCGATCGTCTAGTTCGTCTCGTGGCCTCCTATTTGAAGCATCGTACCTTTCGTTTTAGACACGAAGGCACGCTATCCTCACAGCGAACTATCAAGGCTGGTGTCCCTCAGGGCTCAGTACTTGCTCCTTTGCTGTACATCCTGTTCACCAACGACATTCCCATCCCGTCGAAAGGTGTTCAACTCTCCCTCTTCGCAGACGACACTGCCATCTACTGCAAAGGTGTCTCACTACCCTTCATACGGAACAAGATCCAAAAGTCAGTTGATGACCTAGGAGATTGGTTCAAAAAATGGCGCATCGATGTGAACCCGGAGAAGAGCTCCGCAGTTCACTTCGATTATAAACGACGCCGTCTTAAAAACACTCCTCCAATACGTATGCTAGGGACCCCTGTCCCCTGGCATACGACAGCCAAATATTTAGGTGTCACTCTAGACACAGGGCTCACTTTTAGGCCCCACGTCAAACGAGTCACCCGTCACGCACGGTTTTACCTGAGTAGGCTCAACAGTATGTTGGGCAGACACAGTAAAATGTCCCTTCGTAACAAGCGAACCCTTTATAAGGTCTGTATACGACCCGTCATGACCTACGCGGGCCCCGTCTTTGCCCACGCAAACCCTAACATATTAAATGAACTCCAAATAGTTCAGAACCTATTCTGTCGTCGAGCTGCGAACGCACCTTGGTACGTCCGTAATGCCGACCTTCATCGGGACTTAGAGCTCCCAACAATTCAACAGTTCCTTAAAAAACTCTCTGAGAACTTCTTCAAAGCCTCAGAGTCGCACCCAAACAACTTAATTCGTGAGGCGGCTTCTTATGCAGCCCCACCCCCCTCTCGCTATCGTGTCCGCAGGCCGAGAAACTCTCTCTCGGACCCGCCAAATAAACTGTCAAACGACCTGAACTGCCTCCTGGCGGCTCAGGCCAGTTCTAATTAAATTAAATTAATTATTATTATATCAACTAATATTATTTTGCCTTCGTAGGCACTCCCTCAGCGGCTCTTAGCCGCCTGCGCCCTCTTTTCCCAAAAGAGGGTCGCTCATGATAAGGCACAATAGAGCTTAATCAGCCAGCTGCCTGTCCCCAAAGGCGGTTTTTAGGGGGTATCACTTAGGGTCCCCGGTAGGACAGTGAGTCCCCCATAACCACGATAGACCGGCTATCGTGGTATGCGTAATGCATTTTCCGCCTCCCTACGTACAGGGTAGCCCTTTAATTGCTTCGGGCGCAAAAAAAAAAAAAAAAAAAAAAAATGTATCTTAATGTATGGACATTAAGATTAATCCATTTGTTTGTTAAATATATTACCATATTGTTAACACTAGGCGTAAAATACTCAGACCGGCATCGACCGACACTGTCCGGTGTGTGACACGTGTCCACACTCCTCCAATCGGACAGGGGTTAAATAGCCCAAAAAGCCCACACAGATGATTGGTATCTGTTATGTATACGGTCAGGGAGCGAGTTAAACGGCCGGTAGCTTGCTATGCACTGGTTTATTCACAGAGGGCGCGTGGGCACATACATAACAGTATCAAAATCAAATCATAAACCATCATCATCATTGTCCTCGCCTTTCCTTTCTTTTTAACAGCCCTTTATCAGATGAAGATGTAAAATTCTAAAAGGCTAACAGCACTAACATCGCATAATAAAGTTATCAGACCGGCGAAGGGTCAAGAGTCAAAGATGCGACACGTCTGCTATTGCGATCGTCACTCTGCCTCCGAGTGTTGATTGCATTTGATTTGATGACATGTTGATTTTCAGGAACTGCTAAAAAAGGAGAATGAGAATATATTTTAATGTTATAAATTATGTTATGTTTTTTACTGAGCCACTGCGCAATGTTATAAAATTGTATTAAAACTACCTGGGTGTTGACGATACAGACTACCCGTATTTTGGTTTAATGGATTTATAATGATTTTTATCTGTTACCTATTCAGTAGTAATTAAATATAAGT
This sequence comes from Parnassius smintheus behrii, assembly GCA_036936625.1. Lineage (NCBI taxonomy): Eukaryota > Metazoa > Arthropoda > Insecta > Lepidoptera > Papilionidae > Parnassius > Parnassius smintheus. The sequence goes on from JAUPFT010000024.1 coordinate 14,469,573, forward strand.
TAAAAAAGCATTTAACTGCATCATGCAGATATTAGTTACAGAAAATGATGAAACTAATTAGGTTGGTTTGTGTAGTAACATAAATCTTCATACCAATTGACACAGCGAAGAGACGCTTTTTTAAAATATTTTTTACAGAAGTTTAATAGAAAGTTATTTTATGGTTAAAAAAGTAGATAGCATTTTCCTATGAAGGTCGAACCTTTTTTATGAATAAATTGTTCCAAAACCGGATTAATCTAAAAGCGAAAGAGTAATTTTGTATGGGCCCCGCAACTGTTAAAGGTCCTGCAGACATTGTAATGGAATTAAGGAAGTTGTAAAAAACAATCTATTATATTTAATAACATGTAAAGGGAAAACTTTGTACCCCCTTTTTGTGTACAAAGTGTGAGATTTGTTATAGTATAAGTATTATAGTACTAAAGTAGAGGAGTGCAGAAAACTAAAGTGTAATTATAAAATATGTTACCAATGCATTAAATTAAATTAAATAAAAAATATCTACATAGTTTAGGTTCATACTGCCACACACTTGTCTGTGGTTACACAGAGTATTTAAAATGCTGTTGAAAGTTAAAATGTTGCCAACAACTAATTACTGACAGATTGTCTGAGTGAGCTGTTTGTGCGGTTTCAAATGTTCTTTTTTCAATAGTATGTGTAGTGTATGTCAAGGCAAAAAGGCGTTTATACTATATAACATATTTAAAAATAAAATTTAAGTATATAAATCGCGGTCGAATTCGCTGCTCGTATTTCATTTCAAGAAAATGTTGTAACTAGGATCTATAAAGGAATGCTTCGGTTGTTTTTACTTGTAGAAATAATGAATGAGGAAAGAGTGACAAAGTTAATTTATGTTGCAGAAGTGAGTAACAGAGACGGAAGATGGACCAAATTAAATGTCCCCTAATTTACAAGCATGTATACGCGTAGGAGTATTGATGTGAAAGGAGCGAGTGAGGTGGGTCAGGATCAATTGGAAGTCCGTAGTCTCTACCTACCCCTCTAATTGACAGTTGTGAGAGTTTACGTATTTGGGTTCTAGTTGCAATAATATTGGCTTCAAATGGAATTTGTATCCTTTCTCTTTTTACAAAAAAAAAGCCAAACGTGGCGTCAATTTCTTAACATCAGCTGTTAAGTGACCGACACCATTCACGAACAGCTGCAACCCCAGAGCAAAAGTAGTATTTTTATAAAGGTTCCTAAGTCGTTTCGATACATAAAATCACTGTGATGTATCATATACTAGCAATTTATCATACATTCTACAAGTTTTTCATGAGATGTAGAACGTTTCTGAATCGGTGGTGAACGGCTCAGCATAAAAATTTTCTCTTAACCTAATAAGCTAGCAACGACCATCAAATTGCGCATTCACGCATACACAATATTAACTCGAACAATTTAAGGAGTGGTTACTTTTAGCCTGAGGACACATCGAGAGGTACAGACCATCGTTACTGACCTCGATACAATAACAGTTTTATGTAACGCTCATGAAAGGCAGACATGAGAAATATACTAGCTCTGACGTACGACGCAATCAGCATTTACTTAACAGCGATCTTCTTATTTTGCACGCAGAATAATTCAACGCTTTGTTTCGCAAATAAAATTCACAGACGTGTTAGTTCATATTTATCGCAAACAAGTTGTGATGTTCGATGATATTATAAACATGATCCATCTCACTATGTTCTTCTATATTATGTTATTGTGTACACCTCACTCTTCGTCATTCTTTGTGAACAAAAGTTCTACTGTTTTGTTTTCAGTAAAATTAAAGGGACAACCGAACTTATAGTCCATTTACGTTGCTACTTTAGTACATGTCGACATCCTCGACATACGTCGTTACCACTTATAACTAATATGACGATACCCAGACGAGATTGAAGGTAGAAAAGGTAAAAAGGTTGTCTTAAGACTGCTTAGTGTAGATACCTTCGTTATATCTTTCATTTTTTTTAAAACGCTTTCGTTATATATACAATAAATGGTATATACTATATAGATAGATAGATAACTCTTTAAGTTAACCTTAGAATACTTATAGTAACGAAAAATATCATAAATTACAGACGGTCATCTCGCTTTAAGCGATTTTTACCTAATATATTTATTGATTGTTTCTGTTCCTCTACTAAAGTGAAGCCACGCTGCAGCTATATTATAGTTGTAGCATGAATGGATCGGCTCAAACGGGACAGGACTACGTTCTCACAGAACACCAGCGTAAAACAGCAGCGTAATGCTGCTGTGTTTCGTTTGGTGAGTGTAGAGAACCGGAGACCCCATTTTACTGGAATCGGGGCACTCCATCTTAGTAATCGGGGGTGACAACGCATTTAAATTTTGATTCTTAATTGAGAATAAATGTCCACCACTTACCATCAGGTGGACTGTGTGCTCGTTTGTCACCCAATGCTATTAAAAATTGTATAAACCAAAGCCTTAGCCTATGATCTCAGTGGAGAGAGTCCGGTGGGTGATGGTGTAGCGTAACTCAGGTGTTTTCATACACGGAAAAGGTTTTGTCCATTTCCACACTAAAGCCTGATTAAAGAACATCGTTGAGCTACATTGTATTTTAACTCAAGCTAGAAAGATTCGGTTGGACCGGGGAACGCTCACACTCTTAACAGTCTGCGTGCGTACCGAAGTGAAATAGCAACATGATGGTTTTGTGTTTATTACGTTTAGTGTAGAGAACCCGAATTTTTTTACTGGTAGGAGAACATTCCATCTTAGTCTTAGAGGATAAATGTAGATGGATAGAGGGCTATGGGCCTCAGCACTCATTTAACATCAGACTTACATTCACCAACTTACATACAGTCCTACTTATACAAAAAAGTGAGCCTTCGGTGGGTCTTTACTCCACTCAGGCCTTGTCTTATAATTTATAAAAAAAGAAATTTCTGTGAATTTCGTTATACTGTGTAACAATAAAATATTAAAGTAAATAAAGCTAGAAATAGTAAATTTTTATTATATTGCCAACTGAATCATGCTACATGATAAAAAATCACGCAAAGTAAAAGCATACATAATGCATTTTGCAAACTTCTAGCAGTTAGCAGACCAGACGAATAATAATATAAAACAATAAGTAGTACATCCATAAAGAAGTTCCTCGGGTGGGAACTGATTAATTGAGATAATTTTCAACAGAAAATCAGTCCACTTAGTATAAGTATATAATGACGAGGGCCATTAAAAGGTAATTATTACCGTCTACTGCAGATAAAACTAAGGAAAAATATTGTGAGAATATGTGCACGTTTGAGAAATAAAAAAACACATACCGAGGACTCGTGAAGTATTTTCAACAAGCATAAGGGTAGTGCAGTGGATTCGTTATTAGTTATTACTCTAAAACCCTCACAGCAGTTAAGGTAGTCCTGTGGGACTTATAAAAGTTATTTATTTACTTAATGTCTTTTAGCATTCTCCCCCAGTCAATGCGGGACGAGTGGAAATAACATAGATTACTGTATATATACTAGAGAGGAAATAATACGACAGGTGCCAAAAATAAAAAGAACATTAGAATAAATCAGAAAACTTAAAACAAAGGTAACCATGTATAACTATTTAAGTATACAAGTATTCTCTTTTTAAAGAATCCTTTTTTTATTATTTTACTGCATATTTGGCCAGAAAGATCTTATAGTTTCCAATATAGGATAGTACAACCATTTCTTCTACGCCAGATGTAAAGTAGCGTCAAAGGTTCGAGATGTCAGCTGCTGCGATCTTCAATTCGTCTGTGACAACTAAGTCCTCGGTAGCTCGGTACCCCTAATACGGACCGTCTAAAGAAGCGGGTAAGTCAGTCGGTTGCAGTACAATTTATATGAAACTGTTCACATTTAGACGGACCCGAGAAATATAATGGATCAGGGTTTTTAAACGGACGTTTTTTCACTGCAAAGAGCCGTCTAAACGCTCGGACCGGATATAGTGTGAATGAATTGTACATATGGACAGACTTTGTTGGGAACAAATACACTCTCTGAATGTTGTGTTTTGTACTTTTATGTCTATTGAAATTTGTCCAAAGAGATCATCTACAGAGGAAATACGTGGTAGAGCCATGCTGCAGTTATATTAGTAGTATAGTTGTAGCACGAATGAGTCGGCTCGACCGGGGAAGGACAACGCTCTCACAGAATACCAGCGTAAAATAGTAGCTTAATGCTGCTATGTTTCGTATGGTGAGTGTAGAGAACCAGATACCCCTTTTACTGGTAACGAGGCATTCCATTTTAGTCCTCACGGGTGACAACGCATCTGCATTTTGATTTGTAATCGAGGATAGATGTAGATACCTACGGGCCGCAGCAACCACTTATCATCAGGTGGACTGTGTGCTTGTTTGTCACCCTATCCTATAAAAAAATAGATAGTCGGAAGTAGTAAAAAACTGTTTTATCATTTCTTAGTTTACCCATTAATGTTTCAAGTGTGCTTACTGAAAATCTTTTTCGCGGAAAAGCGGATGCATCCAATGATTTCTTTGACGACTTCTTGACAGGCCTGTTGGTCTAGTGGTTAGTGACCCTGACTGCTGTGCCGGAGGTCGTGGGTTCGATTTCCACCCAGGACAAATGTTTGTGTGATGAGCACGATCATTTGTTCTGTGTCTGGGTGTAATTTATCTATAATATTTATGTATTTAGAAATATATAAGTATGTTTATCAGTTGTCTAGTACCCATAACACAAGCTCTGCTTAGCTTAGGATTAGATGGCGTTGTGTGATAGTTGTGGAATATTATTATATTATTATTATTATTCTTTTTCTTTTTCTTAATTACCACCACAACACTGGTATAATTTCGTCGTCCGTCATGTATGAAGTCTGATCTCAAACTGATCGGTGTAGGTATGAACACCGCCCGGGCGCCGACATCCGTTTAAACAGACGGTCCGTTTTAGTGGGAACGAGTCCTTAGGCAATTTCTTTTTACAACTGGAGAGACCCTTTACTAGGTGATAGTACTTCTCTTCTGCCTAGGACTTTGTCGGGCTAGGTACCGCCCTCTTGCCTACTTCTGCTTCCAAATAGCAGTGCTGGCAGTGCTGTGTGTCGGTCTGGAGAGTATAGAGAGCTGGAATTATTACAGGCATTCCGTCTTATTCCGCAGAGGTGACAATGTATCTGTAACCTTCTTCGTTCTGGTATCTAAGTTAGGTGCTGGTGTACATGGACTCCCATATCATCAGGTGGAATGTTAGGTCGTTTGTCACCTCAATTTTATAAAAAAGGCCTAGGAGTTGACTTTTAAGGGCTGATACAGAGTTTCAAGATTTTTAAGTAGAAAACTTTTTGATTGATTCGGAAGTTGTCGTATGTAAAGGGCCCGTTTTGAAAGTCCAAATTTCAACGAATCTTCACATCTTTGAGATTCATAGAATCTGATTCTACTGTTTCAACTTTATGTTCTAATTCTATTGTTTTTGTGTGCGGTTAATATTTGAGAAGTTACAAACGCGATTTTTGTAAACCTGTTATTGTTTTCAAATTATATTGAAGTAGAAGACACAAACACGATATTTTTAGAACTTGTTATTGCGTCCTTTCTATTTTGAGTTAATCTTATTGTCGACCTGCTTGTAAAACTGTGATTTTTTTCTATTTATAATTAGAGGTATTCTAAGGATTGTAACCGATATACCTGATTTACCATACATATATCTATTTATATAGGTGTGTTCCATATTAAAAAAGTAAACTATTAGTTTCTCTTATACTTCTTAACCTGAATTTCTTATATCATAAAGTTAGCAAAATTATAAAATATGAAAACGATAATTTGGTATAAAGGCACACAGTTTATTACATAACTGTATCGAGTTTAATATATTTTAACTATACTATATAACTACACGCTTCTAAAAATTTACCATCAACCGTCTTCTTGTAGTATGAACCTGATTTATTGAATCTTAATTTAACGATTGCATATTGCAAATAAAAGATAATAAATATAGTAGATTATTATTAATAAAGCTGTCCGTCAGTGTGTGAAAGAGACAATTGACCTTTGATAGCGGCCTTGCCGTCGACTGCGTGGTCGGACTGTGGGCACAACTGCATATGGTCCGCGCCATATTGGTATAACAGACTTATTTGATTGCTCTGGTTAAAATTTTCATATAAATTTCATAATCGAATACGAATGAAAATCTCATATGGCAGATACCTGTAGGATACATCCATATTTAGTACATAACTAGCGATCCACCCCGACTCGGCGCGGGTGATTTCTGGATCTCGATAACAGCGTCATCACCCGGGCCCAACTATAGCTAGGAACTATCCATTTGACCCCATAAATAAGCAAATTTACATCGAAATCGTTCTAGCCGATTCGTTCCGTTCAGGAGGACAAGAATTATGAACACGCGCACACAGGAAACTTTTATAAATAATGATATATGTAAAAATGTACAACGTGTAGTAACGGTGTAATAATATCCACTACCCCTTGGCATTCCATGGTTATTGTGAGAGGCGACTGAGAGATATGAAACTGGAGATAGGCAGCAGCATCTTTCTCAAAAAAAAAAAAAGATATAATAACCCAAAATGATATAAATAAAAGTTTTTTTATATCATTTTGAGTCAGCTATATTACGGTTGTAGCACGAATGGGTCGGCTTGACCGGGAAAGGATCACGCTCTCACACAATATCAGCATAAAATAGAAGCCCAATGCTGCTGTGTTTCGTACGGTGAGTGTAGAGAAACGGATACTTTTTTTACTTAAAGCAAAGCATTTCATCTTAATCCTCAGGGGTGGCAACGCACCTGCATTTCGATTCATAATCAAGGATAATTGCAGACGTCTATAGGCCACAGCATCCATTTACCATCAGGCGGACTGTGAGCTCGTTAGTCACCGTTATTCTATAAAAAAACTATGGCCAATATCCCCTCTGTGAGGCTATCTATGGCAGAGTCCTATGCTCCTATGTTTATAAAAATAACCTTTATAACATTTTGATAACAATTTTCTTTTTATGTGTTAAAATTGGAATGTGAGCAACAAAATGTAGGAGGTAACGCAACTAAGCATAGATTAAAAATAAACTATACGTGGTAATTCATTTATATTCATTGGCGTAGGCTAGAGTAAAAAGAGGGAGGAGGGCTGACGGAAAATTTCTATAAATTTCTTTTATTCCGATTAGAAGTCAATAAGCCTTTTAATAGAAATAACAAAATTTAATCCATTCATACTTAATAATATAAAGAATAAGAATTCAATATAGCTTAAAGAGTTCCATTGAAAAATGGTTCAAAAGTTGCGCGGGCGACGTAACAATGAGGGGAGGTGACGTCATATCCGGAATAAAATCGGAAAGGAAACGGTTTGGAATGAGTTGAATTCTAAATTATGTGACCGGTGCTTTATTAATGTATTCGGGATACTAATTTACATGAACCTACTTTCATTTTATGAGCAATTACTAATAACGATCACTTAAAGGTTTTTTTAATATATTTACTTTTTTTGAGATTTTACTGCATTTCTTTGCATAAAACAACCCATTAAAAACAAAAAAATCGTAGAAGTGGAAAGTATATTATATAATTTGATTGATCTTTTGATTATGGTGATTTTTGAATACTACTAAAATAGCATCAATTGATAGAATTTAATTAGTATTTTGATATTTGTCAATTGCATTATATTTATCAGGGGGTCATTGTAGAAGCGTGCTCGTCGCGACCCCTGCCAGCCCTTTTCAGGGCTGCAATTCTACACAGCTGCGCACCCATGCAAACGAGGGTTAGCGCGTCCCCCCAAGACGACGCACTCCAGCTCGTCCCCGTTGGTGTGGAATGCAGCGCGCAAAGCGGCGATGGGGGACCGCCACCCGTCACGCACAGCCCGACACGGCGGAAGGTGGAGGACGGAGTGCAGAGTTGGCACGTGGAATGTTAGAGGGGGCATGAGAGATAAGACGAATGAGTTGATCGAAATATTGAAAGAAAGAGAATTAGATGTCGTGTGTATGTCGGAGACCAAACGGAAAGGCAGTGGTACTGAAGAGCTCCCTGGCGGGACGTTAGCTATATGGTCCGGAGTCCCGGAAAGCGAGAACGCCTGCCAGGGAGTGGGAGTGCTGTTGTCGTCCCGGTTGGTCGATCTTATGACTGAATACAAGGTTGTGAACTCAAGACTTCTCTGGGTTCGCTTCAAAATGGGACTGACGAAGTTATTCCTTTTGGCTGTTTATGCGCCGGTAGCTTCGTCGTCCAGGGCTGAGCTGGAGGAGTTTTGGGAGAATGTAAGAGAAGTTCTAGATTTGGTTAAGGGAAACGAAAGAACTGTTGTATGTGGTGATTTGAATGGATGGGTAGGTATCGCTCGACCAGGATACGAGTCGGTGCTTGGAAAGTTTGGCGATAAAAGGGTTAATGATGCTGGCAAGCTTATACTGGCTGTATGCAAGGAAAAGGGTCTTCTTGTGACAAACACTATGTTTAATCACAGGAAAATCCATATGTACACTAGAGAAAGAAAGAATGAGAGAAGTATGATTGATTTGTTCCCGGTGGATGACCGACTGCGAAAACAGGTGATGGATACACGAGTGTTCATGGGTGCTGACCTAAGAACGGATCATTATCTAGTAATTACTAGATTTAGGGGTTTGTTCGCGGGTTGGCGCTACCGGACGACAGTAACAGAACCACAGTCGGTCTGTCGCATCCGAAGCTGGAAGCTTCAGGAAGCGGATACTAGGGACAAATATCACACGAGGGTAGCCAAAAAGCTTGACACCATCGATGGCAGGAAAGAATGTGTGGAGAGAACATGGCAGAACCTTAGGGATGGAATGGTAAGTGCAGCGGAAGAAGCATGTGGAATGACAAAAAGAGGTAGTAGTAAAAGAAGAGATGCATGGTGGAATGATGAAGTGAGAGAAGCTGTAAAAAAGAAGCAAAAAGCATGGTTAGACTACTTGGCCTCTAGTAACGATGAGCATATGAGAGAGAAGATGAAAGAAAGATATAAGCTGCAGAAAGTTCATGCGAAAACATTGATTGAGGAAGTACGTGAAAGGTGTAGAATAGAAGCGGATGAGAGGTTGTCGCATAACTTTAGGGAAAACTCCAAACTCTTCTGGAAAGAGGTTGGAAGGTCCCGGAGTGGTGTGACAGCCTTAAGAATGAACAAAGTGCTTTCGATAACCAATGACGTCCTCTCAGAAAAATCGGACGTCATGCAGCGATGGAGTGAATTTTATAGAGAAATGTATGCGTGTCATGATCTTAGTGAAGGATCCGGGGGTGACGCCGTGACTGGCACGCCAGACACGAACCTCGATGACACTGAGGTCATCAGCATGAAAGAGATTGAACGTGCGATTCGAAGTTTGAAATGTGGTAAGGCTGCGGGACTAGACAGAATTACTGCTGAAATGATCAAGTACGGTGGGCCTCGCGTCTGGGACAGCTTTCATCTGCTGTGCAATTTGTGCTGGCGGACGGGAGATGTCCCGGATGATTGGCGATCCGCGGTCATTGTGCCTTTATATAAAGGTAAAGGTTCACATTTTGACTGCGGGTGCTATCGGGCGATCAGCTTCACCAGTTTAGCAAGTAAAGTTTACTCGAAGGTTTTGACACGTAGGATGCAAGAGAAATCGGAAAGATTCTTATGGGAGGCACAATGCGGATTTAGACCTGGAAGAGGATGCACGGATCAAATGTTTTCTCTCCGCATGATCACGGAGAAGCTTCTGAGTGTTAACCAGAGGATTTTCTGTGCTTTTGTGGATCTGGAGAAAGCATTTGATAAGGTTATAAGGAAGAAAATGTGGGAACTGTTGCCGGGATATGGTGTGGATGGTCGATTGTTAAGGGCTGTGCAGTCACTTTACTATGACTGTAAAGCCTGTGTGCGGGTAGGGCATGACCTGTCACCCATGTTTAGCGTCCAAGCGGGCGTAAAACAGGGTTGTGTCATGTCTTCCTGGCTATTCATACTGTATCTCGACAGCTGTTTACAGAAGCTGAAAAATAGCTGTTTGGGTGTGAAATTGGGTGACATAAAAGTTAATTGTCTGCTGTATGCTAATGATGCAGTGCTTATTGCACCTTCAGAAGCAGAACTGCAGGCATTAGTCACGTGTATGAAAGAGGAATGTGAAATTAAAGGTCTCCGTTTGAATGCTAATAAAACTAAGGTTCTGGTATTTGAAAAGGACGAAGAGAGAACGAAATGTGAAATATGGGTAAATCAGGAATGTCTAGAACAGGTAAATGAAATTGTATACTTGGGGAGTGCTTTCAGCCGGGATGGAAGATGTGATTTAGATGTGGATAGGCGTGTCGCTGCCGGAAACAAAGTCAATGGCGCCCTGAATGCGTTAGTAAAAAGGCAAGGCGTGGTGAAGAGTGCACGCCTTGCAATACATAACGCAGTGCTGGTACCGACTTTGTTATATGGCAGCGAAACCTGGGTATGCCAGAAGAAGCATAAAAGCAAGTTGAATGCAGTGGAGATGCGATCTCTTCGTAAAATGTGTGGCGTTAGCATAGCCGACCGAAAGCGAAACGAAGAGATTCGCAATATGGCAGGATTGAAAGATGACCTTATCACAAAAATTGATAGGGGCGTACTCCAATGGTTTGGGCACGTTGAACGAATGAGTGAAGACCGAATGGTGAAGAAAATATATAGAGCGAAAGTAAATATTAAAAGGTGTCGAGGTAGACCGAGACTAACTTTCGAAGACCATGTGAGCAAATTGCTCGAAGAGGGGAGGGTCAAGAGTACTCGGATACCTAGACGTGCATGTATGAAGAATTTAATGAACCTGAAAGAAGCGAAAGAGGTATGTAAGGATCGTGACACTTGGCGATCTGTTCTCTCTGGCTACCCCGTTAGGGATTGTGCGTGAAGATAAGTAAGTAAGTAAGTAAGTAAGCATTATATTTACTTATAAAATTTTATCAAAATTGAAAATTTTATATATAATATTAAATTCAAACACGACTCAATATCACATTACAAAGCAAAAGAAGAACTTATTTTTAATTATTATACTATTCATCGACTGTGTAAACAAAAAGACTAATACTACTAATACATATACATTACGAATCTGCGCAAAAAATATCCATCTGACCTTTTCAATTCACAATAAAAACCAGACAAACCAGTTTAGGATAAAACTTATAATAAAACTTGTACTAGGTGGTACCACGTAGGCCTTCTTTCCTGCGTAGGAATCAGTCCGGGTAGATACTTCGCAGTGATGTTATATCTATTTCTGCCTTCAAGGAGCGGTGCAAGTACTTTCGTAGACCCTCTAAAGAGTATAAAGAGCCAGTATCTACAGGCTGTGGGATTCATACAGACATTCCATCTTGGTTCTCATAAGAGACGACGCACGGGATGGTGTATATTATGTTTTGTGTGACAACGCATCAGTAGCGTAGCAGCAGTAGCTTCTTTGTACAAAGTTGGCTGCTTTCGCCACTTACCACCAGGTGAAACGACGTTTGTTTATTACTCCAGTATTCTAAAAAATATAACTTCCAACTTATAAGGCTATACTCGCCCACTTGCACTCATATAAATAAATCCGTTAATAGAAAACATAAAGCATCTCGATATATTTATAAATTACAGGTAAGTTTCGATATTTTGCTAAAGACAAATTAAAATTTTAGCGAGAAGCCTCATGTAGCCACAGTACGAACTGCAAAACTGAAAAGTCGTACAGCTTTGAATCAGCCAATAGACGTCAATCACACTTCTGGCAGATGCATTTTTAGCTTAGCTTTATAAGTCCAGAAGGAATCGGCGCATCAGTACCAAAAACTATTCTATCCCAATTTTTTATGCGATTCTCGTCAACATAGTGCAATATTTATTAAACCGATTTTTTATCAATTGCAAGTAATTGTACATTCCAAACGGAACCATTTTCAAGAATTTCGAAGAAATGTATATTTTTTTATTTCTCGCTTATATTATTAACTGTTATCTAAAGTATATAAAAATGCTGCTCGCTCAACTTAATACTTAACCTGATGATAAAAATAATTATTATTTCTTTAACTTTATAATATTTTATAACTGATTTTATTAATAGTCTATTAAATAAGGTTTCTAACCTGGGGAAACCGTTATTCTATGTGAATACAAAAAATATGTATGCCGGACTCGCGTTAATCTCTTCGCTCTTTGTCGGCCGTAAGTAATGGGGAGACGAACTAGCTTATTTTTCTGTAATTGGAAAAAACAAGCAACCCCAACTTATATTTTCGATAAAAATTCTCTCTTTCCACTGCATAATACATTTTATTTGTAATAATAATTATTCATATAATTATTATTCATATAACTGATTTTATTAATAGTCCATTAAATAAGGTTTTTACCAGAGGAAATCGTTACTCTATGTGAATGCAAGAAGTATGCATGCTCATACGAGATAAAAACTTTTTATTTCGTCTGAATATGTAGGCCGGACTCTTAACGGCTAAATTCCCACGGTGTTGATGTGTGGTGGGGTGTACAAGTTATAATTTGTACACCCCACCACTATATTTTTTGACAATCGCTAATCATGCATTAGCGATTGTCAAAAAATATTCAATAATAATAATCCACGTCGGATTACAAGGGTGCTGGATTAAACAGGGGCCGGATTACCGGGGGTCCACTGTATTAAGGAAAATATCTGTAATTTTTTAAAATATTATTCAGTTAGGAAATCGCCTGAATTTAAGCCAAACTTCGGCATTCGTACCGCCAATCGCTTGACCACTTTTTTCGTTTCAGGAGGACGGCACGGTGGAGTATTTCAACAACATAATAGTGCAGCCACACCTGAAGCTAGTGACGGGCCAAGGGCGCGGGTATCACGTGCGATGTCGCTACCGTCGCCGCGACCTCACCATGTTCAACCTGCATCGACCGCACGCCGACCGACTTACACAATCCCGAGATGGATACAATAGGTATGTCAGACACTTGATATTCGGTGCGATTATTAGGAATAGTAATAATGTCCATCAGACCGAACTTCGGTCACGCCGGTCACTCTTAATAGGGACTAGGCATCTCCGCGGAATAGGATTATAGTCCGCAAGTGTACGCGCAAGCACAAGTTTAGTGCACTCTTTATTTCTCATAGTCTGATGGGACGGTAATACTGTTACGCGCTCCAGTCGACGATATACTAGCGCCATCTAGTGTCAGGAACGAGAGCGAGTAGAGCGTTGCAGAAAATGACATCACAAATCTTTCGACCGACAGCGCCACCCGAAGAACTAAGTTTCTGGAAAATCTACACTCGAATACTCGTTGCCTGGCGCGCATTTACCTGAATGTTCGGAACGCTTCTTTGCTAATTATATAAATAGGCGCTGCAAGATGCGATCGAGACAGAGTGGAACTCGGCGACACAAGCGAAGCTTCGGAGCGGAATTAAGTGAATTAGTGTGTTTAATTATTAGTGTTTTTAACTTTAATTTGTATAAAGTAAATTAAAGTGTTAATTTGGGTAATTCTATCGGCAATTTTTATTGTCACGAACCTCAAGCTCGTAACAATTGGTGTCAGAAGTGGGATAACATAATGCTGATTTTACCCAAGGAGGAAACGGAGGGTGTCCGTACCCGAAGTCAACGCCAGCAGGAGACGGACCAGAGGAGATTTGGTGGTGCAACGCCGCAGATGTCTGAGGGCCAGCCGCCGGCCACGGAAGCCGGTCCGTCAGCAGCTTCTACGTCTGTGGCACCTGACTTAGGTGCTCTGATGGCCATGCTACAGGAGCAGCTGCAGCGCGGACGAGAGGAACAGGCCCGTCGGTTGGAAGAGCAGATGCTTCTCATGAAGGACCTTCACGCTACCTTCGGAAAAGAGATAAGGGAGGTGAAGGATAAGGTTGCTCAACATGATAACCGCCTGTCGGAAGCTGAGACCCAAATCAACCAAGTTAAGAAAACGCTGGATGAACTCAAACTTGGGGATGGAACTACAGCTCCCGTAGTAGCTTCAGCACCTTCGCTACGTGGGTTCAAGGTGCCACCGTTCGACGGGACTTCTTCCTGGTCAGCCTACAAAATCCAGTTCGAGGCTGTTATGAAAGCGAACGGCTGGAATAAAAGTCAGGCCATGACTGCTCTCACACTAGGCCTGCGCGACCAGGCCTTAACAGTTCTGGAAGCTCTCGGGGAGGAAGTGACTTATGAGCAACTCCTTGAGGCAATGGAGGCGAGATATGGCGACGCTCACCTGGAACATGTCTTTCGTGCGCAGCTTAAAGATCGCGTGCAGCGCATCAACGAAAACCTGCAGCAGTGGGCTCTAGAGGTGGAGAAGCTGGTGCGGAAAGCATACCGGTCTGTACCTGCGCTCATTGAAGGGAACCTGGTGCAGACATTCATCGACGGCATCCGTGACCTGGAAGTCAGAGCTGCTGTGAGGCTCAGGCACCACGAGACGCTTAAGGACGCCTTGGCCCATGCACTGGAGGTAGAAGCCGTGCGGCAGGATCATCGTTCCCATCGCGTCAGGGAGGTTGCAGCAGTTACAGTTCGCGACCGCAACAGAGGATACAGCCCTAGGTGCTATGGCTGTGGGGAAAAGGGCCATCTTCGATCCAGCTGCCCTAAGCGAACCGTGGAAAGGAGAGTTGATCGATCTCGAGAGGGTAGTGCAGCTAACGGCACTGCCTGGCGGCGACAGGATCATCGTTCACCTCACGCTAGGGAGGTTACAGCAGTTACGGTTCACGACCACAATAAAAGATACAGCCCTAGGTGCTATGGCTGTGGGGAAAGGGGCCATCTTCGGTCCAGCTGCCCTAAGCACACCCTAGGAAGGGAAGGTGAGCGGTCTCGGAAAGGAAGTGCGGCTAACAGCACCGCCCAGCAGCAACAGGAATACGACTTTACTATCAGACACTGCAGCGAGAAATCTCACGGCAACGCAGATGCATTGTCAAGAAGACCTTGTCCTGGAGATTGCAACCATTGTAGTAGGCAAGAGAGTAAGGAAGTGGTATCCGTGAGGATGCTCAGGACAGACCACCTCAGCAACGGGTGGAAGGACAGCCTACGACATGCACAGCAGGAAGATCCGGACATCAAGCCGATTCTGGGATGGATGAAGGCCCGTGCTACCAAGCCTAAGTGGAGGGACGTCTCAGCGATGAGTTCAACCACGAAAAGCTATTGGGCCCAATGGGACAGCTTGCTGCTTCAGGATGGAGTCCTGTGCCGTAAATGGGACAATGGTCGAGGAGACAGCTGTCGTTTACAAATGGTTGTCCCTAAAGCTAAAGTGCCGAATGTTCTACAGCTGTGCCATAATGGTCGTTCAAGAGTCCATCTGGGAGTTAAACGAACTCTACTGAAGGTCCGAGAACAGTTTTACTGGGTCCATTATCGTGACGATGTCGAGGATTGGTGTCGTACATGTACAAGTTGTGCGGCCGTGCGGGGACCTCAGACACGTAGTAGAGGAGCACCGAAATTGTACAATGTTGGTGCACCACGGGATAGGACAGCCCTTGACATTGCGGAGCCGTTGCAGAAAGGCGTAAGAGGGACTCCTAAGATCGTCCATGTGGATCGCTTGGCACGTTATCATGGGACCGATAATGCTCGGGACGAGCATGTCTTAGGAGGGGGCAGTGTTACGCGCTCCAGTCGACGATATACTAGCGCCATCTAGTGTCAGGAACGAGAGCGAGTAGAGCGTTGCAGAAAATGACATCACAAATCTTTCGACCGACAGCGCCACCCGAAGAACTAAGTTTCTGGAAAATCTACACTCGAATACTCGTTGCCTGGCGCGCGTTTACCTGAATGTTCGGGACGCTTCTTTGCTAATTATATAAATAGGCTCTGCAAGATGCGATCGAGACAGAGTGGAACTCGGCGACACAAGCGAAGCTTCGGAGCGGAATTAAGTGAATTAGTGTGTTTAATTATTAGTGTTTTTAACTTTAATTTGTATAAAGTAAATTAAAGTGTTAATTTGGGTAATTCTATCGGCAATTTTTATTGTCACGAACCTCAAGCTCGTAACAATACGAACATAGAGAGAGATCAGCCGTAGGCCCATCGGCTTTACATACAATGCCGGATTAAGCAAGCGCGTGGCCTGTAGCGAATTCTATGGAAGGGCCCTTGATCTGCTATGGGTGCTTAAGTATAAAGTGGTAAAAAACAAATAAATACTCGATACGTTTATTTACCAACTATAGGTTACAATTTTGTTGGTATTTAGTAATACAGTAGTTTACTAGAGGCCCTGTTAGAATGACAAGTAAAAAAGTCAGAAATTAGATTGTCCTTTCAAATGAGAATGATGTTGATAAGAAACTAATAAGTTAAAACTAACAATACTACACATATAATTGTAAATCTTTTTTAGTTTGTACATATTATTTCGAAGTATAGGTATAGTTGTTACGAAGATTATTATATGTTTAAGAATAGCTAATGTTATATTTTATCAATGATGTACTGAAATCGAGGAGATACGACCAAGGATTTCTTTTTTGCGGCAAACGCAGATTTGTGTATAAACTTGTGGTTAAACTGGACTAGATTTATTCGCCCCCAATCCGAGACTTTGTCAAACAAAGACTCGACTTCAGACACAAATTTGTTCCGGCACTCGACGACGTGTTCCCGAGAAATATTAGCATGGCCGGCTTCGGCATATGTCGTCAGCATAACAATGAATGTTACTAGTATGCAACGTATCATTGATATGCAGAAGGAACTGGATAGGCACGCAGCTTTGTGGAACACCAACAATCACAGGCTTAGAATCGGAACATGCACCGTCCACTGCGACTGCGACTTAATATACCGATCTGTAAGAAAACTGGTGACTTAATTGCATAATTCTTCGGGAAGACCATAAGAGGGAGGATTTGAAATAATCCGAACCCGATGAAATTCTTCGCTATGTCCAAATTAATCGCCAGGGCCTTCCTCTTGGTCTCGACTGCCACTGCCCATCAGTGAGTCAGGTAGACATAAAGATCGCCAGCTGAGCGACCTCGACGGAAACCGTAGTGACGGTCACACATCATCTGATGCTCTTCGAGGTACCACATGAGCCGACAGTTAATAATGGATGCCATTATTTTGGAGAACAAGGTGATGGCCATAGGCCTTTATTTGGACGGGTCTGAGCGGACCCCTTTTTTAGTATCGGGTACACTAAGGCTGTCATCTATGAACCTGGAAATACGCCTAAAGAGTAAGAGAATCGGAAGAGACGCGAGTCATATTCCCTGCGCAAAGATGGTAATAATGGCTTACAGAAATTCCCTTGGGTAGCCTTGTCGAGGGATCAGAACGCACGAGTTCCCGAAGGAAATCGATCTAGTTTCTCGCCGATTCTCCCAATGTGCTCCAACTTTGCCCTCGCGATAACTCTTTAGAAGGAAATGGAGGCACAGTTGTACTTCTTTTTGAATGCGTTTTCTTTTTGAGTGTGTTTGCATCCCAGGACACTGATGTATCAGCTCGGGCCTAGTAACACTTCTACTTTTGACGTGACGCAATTTTGCAGGATAGTACAAATCAAGGCTGGGATCTGCCGCAGGTAGGCACTACAGATGATGGGATGAAAAGTTCCATCCCCTGAAGCATCACATCGGCGACAGACTCAGTAACGATTTTTTTGCGATCATCCAGCGTGAAGCAAATACGTTTATGCGGAAAAATCCCGAAACCAATCCCAATCCTGTGACCTATATAGTACCAGTATAATACACGGCGGTAGCCTCCCGATCGCGAACCGTACTCCAGATCAGACAGTGATCCGAAGAGTCAAGAGGGAATTTGACGGAGACTTATAGCCGTCCGGATGAGAGGTCAGCATAAGGGTCAACATCTGGAATCCGGGTGGGCGAAAAGACCAATTGTATCAGATCATATGCCAAGGCAAAGTAGTTAACAGATCTTCCCGCATGATCACCGCGTGGTCGGTGTTGAAATTCGTTGTTTTATTTTCGCCAACGAAATAATCGGTTACCAATTGTCTCACGTAGATTGTCTTAGACACGTGTCACGTTTTTGTGACATCAATTAATTCAATATACTACGTTTTCACAGGCTTCATTAAAAAAAATAACCCTTAAGCGGTGATGGGCAAGTTTGGATACGCGGGGCCCCTTTTTGCGCGGGGCCCGTAGCAATTGCTACTCTTGCTACGTGGTTAATCCGGCACTGTTTACATGCTTTCCTGGGGTAAAACACCGCCAATTTACCGACTCTATTGAGGATTCCTTGACAGATAAACCAAATGACTGATTTTTAACCCAACCCGGGATTCGGACCCAAGACTACATGATCAACTATCGGGTTTACGATTCGACCAACGAGTCAGTGAATTAGATTAGAAATAGTAGATTATATGCATTGTGCGGTCCGAATAATGTAAACGATATTAATATTTTCGGATACTACAAATATAGGTACTGATGCGGGCTATTAGAAGAATGAAAAGGAATGACTGCGCCTTCACAAAGTGCTTTGTATATTTTAAATAAATTGACTTTGACTTTATTTTCTGCTGGTACCTTAAACAAGTAAAACTCAAAAAACTCAAATTCAAAGAAGTACTCGAGTACCCGATCTAGTATGCGAATACTAGATTTAAGTCATTGACTCGAGTTTTTAAGATTTACCATAAAGAAAACCAAAAATGGCAGAGTCGGTGCTTTTGTGGTCGGCGTTATCAAGAGTATATGTAATAAATGATGTATTTTGGTCGGACCACTGGCCTCTCGCATTCGAATTTAATTTTAACATAATTGCTGTTGAGAGAAGTGTGGTTAATCACGTTAAATCTAGGAACCTTATTTCTTGGGGTAAGAGAAGTGGGGATGAGATTAAAGCGTATGAATGGTGGTGTAGTTATCTCATATCAGAATTTAATTGGGACTATCTGCGCTTAATTTCTTCGTGCGATGGCTGTACTTGCGACTCACACAAAGATTTTCTCGTTAGAATTTATAAGAAATTTATCGAAAGTCTTCATACATCCGCTATTAAAAGCCACGTAAGTCAGGTAGGGTTTGGAGTGACATTGCGTAAACGTAAAGGCACGCCGGGCTGGAATGATGTAGTAAAATCAGCGTATGTGGATGCTAAAGTAAACTTATCGAGGTGGATCGGGGCGGGGGCCCCCAGCTCTGGTTCTCTCTATGATATGATGAAGCAAAGTAGGTCTATATTTAAAGGTCGCTTAAAGTGGTGCCAGAAAAATGAAAATAAAATTTTATTGGATCGGATAAGTAACGCATGTATAGACAAAAACTTTTCTAAATTTTGGCAACATACATCAAAACTATGCAACATAAGGGCTGGAGTTCCGGTCTGCGTGGATGGTGTTAGCGATAAAAAACAGATAGCCAATAATTTTAAACAGAACTTTTTGTTGAATGACTGCTATACTAGTAGTGGCCCTTCTGCGATAGATACACTTGATATGCCTGTTTTATCATATACTCATATTGATGAGAGTATGGTGTATAATGCCCTTAAAAAGATGCACCTTGGTAAAGCGTGTGGTCATGACCAGATTTCTGTAGAACATTTACGTTGCGGTGGACCCTGGGTTGTGGTGTTTCTGTCGGTTTTTATTAACGCGTGTTTAAAACACTCATTTTTGCCTCCTGACCTAATAAAATGCGTGGTTAGCCCTATTGTCAAAAGTAAAACCGTTAGCGATACGATCAGTTCCAATTATAGGCCTATCTCAATCGCTACAACCTGTGCGAAACTATTTGAGTCTATTATTCTGGATATTTTATCGAAATTTATTTTTATAAGTGACGCTCAGTTTGGTTTTAAAAAAGGTAGCTCTACTGAGTTGGCAATTTTTTCCTTAAAACAAATAGTAACGTATTACGTGTCACGAAGAACAAAAGTATACGCTTGTTTTTTGGACTTGAGTCGCGCCTTCGATAGGGTAAACTATAGCATCCTGTGGGATAAGTTAAAAATGGTGGGTGTTCCTTCCGACATAATTAGAATCCTTATTAATTGGTATAATACGCAGGTTAATGTAGTGAACTGGGATGGCTCGCTTTCGGACGAGTTTGTACTGACTAAGGGGGTTAGGCAGGGTGGGCTAACTTCTCCTCTGCTGTTTAACCTTTACGTTAATGCTCTAATTGAGGAGCTCAATGAAACGGGTATCGGCTGTCATGTAGGTGGGAAATGTGTAAACAACCTTAGTTACGCGGACGATATGGTTTTATTGAGCCCCTCAATCGGAGCCTTAAGGAAGTTAATTTCTATTTGTGAGAGATACGCAGCAAGCCACGAGTTAGTTTACAATGCAGACAAGTCTGTGGCAATGGTCTTTGGAGCGCATAGTAAAGATGTTTGTTTACCATTATACCTGAACGGCAAAAATTTGAAGTTTGTGACGAGCTTTCGTTATTTAGGCATATCGTATCGAGTGACCTGAAGGATGATCAGGACATGGACAGAGAAAGGCGGTCCCTTGCTGTACGTGCAAATATGATTGGCAGGAAATTTAATAAATGCGAGCGAGATGCTAAAATATTACTATTTAAAACCTATTGCCAATCGCTTTACACACCGCATCTCTGGACTAAATTTAAAAAGGAAAACTATCGAATTTTTAAGGTTCAATATAACGATTCGTTCCGAATATTGTTTCGTTTTCGTTTTCCGAGGTACTGTAGTGCATCTACAATGTTCGCTGAGGCACGCGTACCGACGCTCGATGCTTTGATAAGACATCGTATGGCCAGATTTAGAAGTAATCTTCTCAAATCTGGAAACACGATTATACTAATTTTAACACAAAATTGTAGTGAAATATTTAAATATTGGTCTAGTATGTTAAGATGTAAGTTTTAATTTGTTTGATGGCATATATTTAATTTATTTCAGTTTATTTCAAGTTTATGTTTGTTGATTATAAGTAATTATGTTTCTTTTTTACGGGCCTTTGTTGTCTGTCAATAAATGATTATTATTATTATTATTATTTTATATTTATAGTGTTGTAAAACAGAATAGAATCATTTTTATTTAATATAGATTACGAGTAATTCTTATTGTAAAGAGTATGTTCATGTATGACTCTTCTTCCATAAAAACTATATAGGCTGTAACTTTACTTTTTTAATTGCAGTGATGAATTCGATGAGGATTCAGGACTACTGCCGTCGGTAACGATGAAGATTTACAAAGGAGACCCTAAGGATAAACAGGTATGGTAAACATAAGTAATCAAGTAATATCCCCGCAGGCACCAATGAAATTGTTAATTGCAATTTTAAGTGCTGATTGAGCAAGTGCTCGGCGGTGAAGAAAAACATTGTGAGGAAACCTGCATGTATGAGAAATAAGAAAAACAAATTCAAAGACATGTGGAGTTCGTCAACACGTATTTTAGCAGCTCGGCGGACATTTCCTTGCCCTAAAATCCCTCTCATAAACTAGAGGAGGCCTGTGCCCACAGTGGGACGTGTATATGCTGTAACTTATCCAATAATTTTATTAAATTTGTGTCCCAATTTTTCAGAATACCAACTACTATTGACTGTCTTAATTTTATGCATGAAATTCAACTGGCCTCCAAGTCTTGACTGAATGCTATCAATTATTATATTTACATAATAAAAGGTCGAATCGTAATCAAAATTAATATTCAAGACTATACGAGAAGATATAGTTTGTTTTCTATTTATTCTGTAACATAAATCTTCCCCCATATTGTCCCGTGGGTGCTGTAAATGGCAACTGGACGAGACGTAAAATATCCAAGCTGGCGATGGGCAGTAGACCAAAAGGTGCCCAACTGGTACTAATTTTTTGCTCAAAAAATTTGGCAAATCTTCACTAAAAAGTGAGAGGCGCATTTCCAGCAGTGGACTTAAGTGGAAGAAAAAAAAAACATAATGTTGAAGTAACAAACGAAATTATAGTCTAGTAGCATGGCAAGTGGCAGTTTGTGTGAAGTTGGTTGTCATGGAGCACGGACACTTGCAACCAATTTCACACAAAAAAAGCTTCAAATGCGTTGTCACCTCTGGGGGTTAAAACGGAATGTACAGAAACCCTTTAATGTACTGGCTCTCTATAAACTTCAGACCAAAACATTGCAGTGCACTTTTACTGCAATGCGGCTGAAATAACTGATAATTTGGTACCTTTACACACGGACACTTAAGCACAAAAGAAATCCCGCCACCTAGATTATTTATATTAACGCTGTTTGTCTTATATCTGGTACGCTTTTGGCCATGGTACATGGTGGTAACCGTGATGTGGCGGTGTAAGAATGTCCACCCCATATCGATCCGTGGGTGTCGTAAAAGACGACAGAGAGAAACAAACCAGGAACTCGCTTACCAAGCGTGGTAACTATGGCGAATATCATCTGAGGCTCTATGGCAGAGGCCTTTGGTACAGAAATAGAAATAGAACTTTATTATTCAATATAGATTATAAATAATAGTTATTTCAGGTCATTATTATGTTTAATATATCCCTGTTTCGGGAAAGACCTCTGTCCTGGAAAACAACAAGAAGTTCTGCGGGACATATTTTTTTTTTAAAAAAACCCCAGTTTACAATCATAATATATTATGTTACCCAGTTAATTACACAAAATAAATAATAGGAAATAATTTGATAGCGATCACTCAATTCCCAGGGGTTATTATCATCCATAAATTCCTTAATATTATAATAACCATTTTTATAAAATATTTTTCAAATAAAGTTTTGAACTTATCAGTAGATACATGTTGTATATTTTCTGGTATGTTGTTGTAAAAGCGTATACATTGCCTACACTGTGGAGTCGAGTAACTGGTACGTACGACTTGTGTCTACTAAAGCTTATGTCTGTTCCAAGCATTTTTAGAGTGAATTTTAATTTTTGAGAGTGAAAATTAATCACTGATTCACAGGTTCAGCAATGGACTTCAAATACGCTGAACGGTAATGGTAATTTTGGTTACTCCTTGGTTCAGGTGGCATCGAACGTGCGCATTGGTGACACCCTGACGCTGCTTGTGACGCTGGAGCGGCAGCGACGCTACGGGCTGCTCGTGTCAGAGTGCGCAGTGCGCGACGGCCTCGGTTGGGCCGAGCAGAGCCTCATCACCGACGACGGGTGAGCACAAGTTAGAACCTCGGTTGCGAACTCGCCTACCAAGCGTGGTGACAATGCAAATATCATTCCTGAGGCCATCTGTGGGAAATAGAATTTTTTTTTTCAATATAGATTATAAATAATATTTATTGGAAGTCATTATTATATTTAATGTATCTCTGGTTCGGGAATGAATTCTGTTCTGGAAACCAGCGGGAAATTCAGCGGGACATTTTTTGGAAAAAAACCATTAGTTTTTACCACTGGTTCGGAAAAAAAATCCTGTCCTGGGAAGAACCAACAAGAAACATAATATATAAATTATTCATGAATTCCTTAACATTATAATAACCCTCTTTATACAAACTTCGTTTAGTAAAGCTTTTGAACTTTGAGGAGGTCAAATTTCGTATATTTTCTGGTTGTAAAAGCGTATAAATACTCCCAAGAATGAATTACAGACTAGATGGAGTAAAGTAACTAGTACTACTAGCTTGTGTCTGTTCCTAATATTTACAGAATGTATATATATATATATATATATATATAAATATATATATATATATATATATATATATATATATATATATATATATATATATATATATATATATATATATATATATAGTACCCGGTTGACCGAGCTTTGCTCGGTATTTTTCGCTCGATTTTTTTAATTCGTGTGTTTTGGAAATTATATTTAGATACAAATTACATACTGATGAATTATAAATAATATTTTTTGATCTTAGCGACATAACAGAAAAAACTGAACTGGTTATTTGAATAAAAAATCATGAGTGCAATTATTTTTATTTAAATTTTCGTGTTTTTAAAAAATACTAAAAAAAGGGCTCGAAAAAAATATATTTTCTCAAAAAAGAAAGAAACTTGAAAAAAAAAATAAAAAAGTCGGTCGGTCGGTCTGGGCTCGAACCGGGGTTTTACGATTTTGTGACCGCCCATTATACCAATAAGCTATTTATAATCATTACCAAACTGTCAAAATTTACCTTCTTATTCTAACTATATTGTAGCAGTTTTTAATTGCCTAAAAACACGGACAAAAAGACATTTTCTAAAAATAAATCTTAGCTAGATCGATTTATTATCCCCGAAACTCCCTGGACACTAAATTTTATGAAAATCGTTGGAGCCGTTTCCGAGATCCCGATTATATATATATATATATATACATATATACAAGAATTGCTCGTTTAATAGTATAGGATATATATATATACACCATACATTACATTTATTACATTTTCATAGATATATTCTTTTTTTTCAGATTATGGGATCATATTAAATTTTAATTTTTTTAACTTGACTTCTTTTCTGCCTTAATTTTTACAGAATGAAATATTAATACATTTCCCTAAATAACTATTATAATTACGTGACACTGCAGATGCCCTTTGGACGGCGAGATAATGGGCCAGTTCCAGTACTCACGCGAGCGACAGGAGGCGCGCGTGTCGTTCCCAGCGCACAAGTTCCCCTACACGGCCAGCGTGTACTACACCTGCGAGGTCAAGCTCTGCGACCTCAACCACCCGACAGACTGCGTGAGTTACATATTCCATTATGTCTACATGTGACTTTGTGATCAAAGATCTTTGTTATTACGTCCCGAGTAAATAAATTATCAATGTTTTTTTATTTCTTCAAAAATTTGTCTACTTTAATAGAATATTTTTTGTAAAATCTTTAAAGTTATTGCTAAATTGCTAAATATGTTGATAGCTAAAACCTAAATATGTAACCGAAAAACAACCAATCGCTTTGCCGTCACAGTGCTGTTCACATCAGGAACAATGAATCGAAAGATTTGATTTTATGCATGGTATGTTGAGAAAAACAGAAAATGACCCGCTCTGCGTTTTAATTTTCGATGTTAGAAGGTCGGAATACTATGCGCCTGTACTCAATAATGTATTAAATTTTAAAAAATGTATTAATGTGTTATAAAAATCAAACAGTTTTCTATCCAATTTGACCTCAAATATATTCGTTGCAGGAGCCGTGTGCACACAAAAAAGGCAACCGTCTACGTCGGCAGTCAGATGAAGGCGCTCCCGCTACAGTTGAGGTTTTCTCTGGCCTTTATGTGAATGAACTTGACTCGCCTGAAAACGATGAAGTCACCAGCGAGAAGGTAACACGCAGTAAAATTGAGTTACAGCCTTCATACTCGTTCGTACATACATTGCAGGTACAGGCCGCCACTAATTTTTAAGTTTTTAGCGTTTAGGTCAGGAAAGAGTCCGCCAAATTACCCTATTCATCCTGCTGCACTTTGCATGTATTCGGAACTATTTTACATTCACAGATTTGCGTGTGCTCTTACGATGTTTTTATTTAGCACGTATAGGCCTAGTGGTAGTAAGCGCAACTACTGATCATGTTGTCCTAGGTTCCAAACCGGAAACAAGCTAAAATCAGATGTTGATTTAGTCAAGAATTTCACATTAGCAACCCGAAATCAGAAAGTTGGTATTTCACCCACGTGCCTCGTAAAGCACTTAAAGCCGTTTATACCACGTTATTTCTATAACCAATGTCGACTCGGTATTAAATTTAGTTTAAAGTATAAAATATGTACCATTGAACAATATTTTGATTGGTAAAAGGTCTAGTTAAAATTCTTATTACACATCACTCTTACTATCCGCCATACGGACAAAAATGGCATGGAGTAAAAATGTAAGTTACTATAATAAAATTTATTATAATACCGAGAATAATTGGACTACATAATGAATACAGCTATACAGCTTGAGGTACATTAAAATCAATGTGTGCATTTTACAGACCACTTCAATTAACAGTGTTAAGGTAAATCGAAATGAGATACTTAGTTTGAGGGAAGATAGCAATATATAGTTGCATTGGAGTCTACTAAACTGTTTAGAGACAAGAGAGCTCTACGAGAAACTCTGTCGTAATTACATTTAAACATAAATATTATTTTTCTTATCTGACAAGAAATTATTATTCATTTACAGAAAGAAGACGAAATCTGCATATCACAACGCATCTTTGCGATAGCGATCTGCATAGCTGGCGTCATCCTCATGATATGCGTCATAGCGGCCATAGCTTTCATTCTCGCGCGCAGACGGAACCCGAAGACCTACTCGCGTACAGGCAGCTCACTGTACAGCGGACCCTACACTAACACCGGCTACTCGCATACGAGCTAGTTCAGTCATTCTTACCTAAAATTCGCCAATCCATCGAATTAGATGTATTTTGGTGTGATATTATTCGATTCTCTTCAACTCATACTTAAAATTAGAGTTATTTAGCGCTGTAGAAATCGATATTTACATTTCACTGCTTATAAATCTGGGAAGAGAAAATCAAAATTGATTTTAAGAATTCTATCACTTTAAATAATTTTGATTTGAGCCATTCTACAGTTTACTCTGTCCTAGTCTAAAGATTTAAAAAACTCGAAAAATATCATTGTTAAATCGCTGACTCAAACAGCTATTAAAAAAATTTAAACTATTATTAGATGTGTAGACTGAATGTCAACTAAACGTACGTGGTTAGTGAGTTTTCTTCTATATGCTACGAGAATGCAGTTTGAGAATTACAATTTTAAGTTTATAAAATTGTTGTGTTCAAAAACAACAACGATTCAGTCATGTTATGTTAAGTTCTTTAGTGATTTACCAATAGTGTTTAATTAAGGCATAATACCAGGGTAAATATACCTGAAATATAATATTTATGATATTGTGATAATGGTGAATTGCGTATGTATCCGTCCACATCCGACAAGGTATTTTATTTAGTTACTTTTAAACTATATTTAAAGGTTGCCTTACATTACGTAATAAAACTAATACTTTTACTTCGACAACTGTTCAAAATCAGCTAAAATCTCTTTACTATTCATATAATAAGGGTATTATTAAAAAGGGTTGCCCAAGGGGAAGCACTGTTCCATACTAACGACATAAACAGAAACAAGATTGTGTTTCATAAAGACTACAGGTTCCTTGTATGAAAGTGAACGTTCAACAATGTATTTTTGTCTGAGCTAATATTAATTCCTATCTGATAAGTTATTGAACATTGTCGTTCATGAGCTTTCAGATTTCAACAACTTTTGCACGGTGGCGGGAACTAGTTTCTTTTAAACGGTTAACGGTCACTTCAGTTTATAAATACCATAGTATTAGTTACAAAATATTACGTTTTTGTTTCAGATAGTTCACATAATATAGGTAAAGATATCCATGATTAGGTATTTCATTCACAGATATCTTAGCAGATACTTTTTTAACGTGAAATTAATTATATTATTGGCATAATTTAAAAAATTATGTGTGGTAAGTATTACCTCACAATTTGAAATGTAATATAAATTAAACTTGACTATGGATGCCATATTTTAAGCTATATTTATAGGATATATTTTGGTCTACTGCCAGTAATCCGTCCCATATCGGTGCTATAATATATCTGGGCTCATTTTAGGTTACTTTTACTTCGCTTACATTCCTGAAATATGTAACAACGAATCCCGATATTTGTTTCATATTTACCCCATTGTTATTTTTTGTTTAGTTTGACTAACTTCATTTTTACTAGGTTTTTAATACAATGGGGTTCTGGAACGATATCGAATGTTTATAAACAATGTACGAATTTTTTAACAAATAAACTGACTTCGAAAACCTTTGTTTTATTTCGCATCGCAAGGCTGATAAAGGCTCAAAATTTCACTTGAGTTGTTCGTAGAACTCGTCCTTAGACTCCGAAGATGACGTGTGTTGGGGGATATTCCGAGCTTAGAGTGAAGTAACCGCAGGTGGTGAAGGAACGTGCAATCATTATACACACTCGAAAACTCCTCCTCGAAGATATGATCCTTAGATAGAGGTCTTTTTGATGATTTTTTGACGGATGTATGTATGATGAGTGTGTGTAAGTACGTACACCTTTCATAACATTTGAACGTCTTGATCGATTGAGATGCGGTTTGCGGCGTGCTATAGATCTCAATGTGGAATAGATTTAGTGATAATATGAACCGATTCGGACAATTAGATTTTGAGAAATCTCAAAAATAAAACTGTTTTTTGGAATAACTTAAAAACCGGCTTTGCCGATCGATTTCAAACATCAGCTCTTAACCTCGAAAAATGACTTCGAATGACGTTTGGGAAATAAAAATCGGTTCATTCTTTCGTGAGACATCGAAGGAGAAAGAATTTGGAAATAAACCTTTTTTTTAACATAAGTTCGAGATTGCAATTTGATGAAATTTAGAGCGCTTTGCATTTGAAATTTGCGGGAAGTCCTAGGGATGGCCTGCAGGGTCGACCAATTTTTTTATCCAGTCCACCTGATGGTAAGTGGATGTTGTGGCCCATATACATCTAATAACGAGCAATTCTCATAATATATAATCGGAATCTCGGAAACGGCTCCAACGATTTTCGTGAAATTTAGTATGCAGGGGGTTTCGGGGGCAATAAATCCGTCTAGCTAGAACTCATTTTTAAAATGTCGTTTTTAGGCAATGAAAAAACTGTTACAATACCATTAGAATACGTAAATAAATTTTGCCACTGCCTAAAGGGTTATAACAGCTCACACGGGATATCGAGCGGTCCTGAAATCATGGAACGCCGGTTCGAGTCCAAATTTCTCCGGTCTGACTCTTTTTTCCTGTTTTTCAAGTTCCTTGTTTTCTGAGAAAATATAATATTATTTGGAGCCCTTTTTTTAGTATATTTTTTTAAAACACGAAATATAATGACCGAGAAGATTGCAAATTTTAATTCATATTTCATCAGTATGTAATTTGTATCTAAATATAATTTACAAAAAACACGATTTCCAAATAAAATACCGAGCAAAGCTCGGTCATCCAGGTACTTTATCCTCAATTAACAATCAAAATGCAGATGCGTTGTCACGCCGGAGGACTGAGATAGAATGCCTCGTTGCCAGTTAAAAGGCGGTCCGGTCCTCTACACTCATTACGCGAAATAACAGCATTAAGCTGCTATTTTACACTGGTATTCTGTGAGAGCGTGGTCTTACCACGGTCAATACGGCCCATTCGTGCTATAGACATAATACAGCTGCAGAGTGGCACTACCACGAAAAAATCCTTTATCCTTGATCGTATTGATGATGCTTAAGGCCTTTACCCTGCCAATAGAAGATGAAGTTTCCTCTCGGTTTTTGATGCAGGAAGTATCGAGTATTTGGGATTCAAAAGTTAAAGATTAGCATTTGTAAAGGCTCTCCTTAACAATGACATTTGTCAGTGATTTGGATTTACGAGTGTACAAAGTCACCGGAGAGCTTCATAAGGCAAGCAGCCTTTGCGTGAGACCAAACGTCAAACCTTTTTAAACTATAGTCTTTATCATTCCGATAAGACTGCTGCCTCGTTGAAACTTTTCCAAATTATTTAAGCGTTGGTAGTTGTTGAAAACAACCAGGAGTATATCATCAGAGTGAAATAAATAAAACAAAATGTATATTTGAAATTCTGTAATCTTATAATTGAACAGTTACATATTAAACACTGAGAAAGATACAAATTAAGGAATAAAGAATTGACTACAAAAATTATTCATTCAATTTCATAGCCGTGAAATAATATCAAAAGGCAAGAAATACCAACACAAGAAGTAAGTTAATTTCTCCTAGTCATATGTAATGTGTACTAATGTCTTTTTGTAGAGTTTTAACTACTTACTTTACTTCATCTTATTATTTTTCAATAAATATAAGTCGTATAAGTACAAAAATAAGTAAAATATCATTGCGCGTCATTTATATAATGTTTGTTATTTAATATTTTAAGTAGATGTTTCCTATAAATTGATCTAAAATAATAAAGGCTCACATTAATGAGCGAAAACAGAACTACATAATATGACATTTAGATCTACAATCTCAAGACAGAACCTTCGAAATCAAAGAACAGTATGAATAAAATAGTGAAAAATAAAAAAGTGTTTCGGCACAGTTTTAAGACCTTACAATTGTGAAACTCCTTTGAT
This sequence comes from Parnassius smintheus behrii, assembly GCA_036936625.1. Lineage (NCBI taxonomy): Eukaryota > Metazoa > Arthropoda > Insecta > Lepidoptera > Papilionidae > Parnassius > Parnassius smintheus. The sequence continues at coordinate 14,499,786 of JAUPFT010000024.1, forward strand.
GTCCGGCGATGCCGCCGCCTGCGTAGGTATTTACGGGGCAGCGTATATGCTAGGGGTTGGCACGAAAAATATGTTTTTCATTCATTAACATTATGTACGTACTTATAAATTGAAAACGTTTATTGAACAAGATCATTTTTTATTACTAAAAGAAAAACACATTTACGTGTAGTGTCGCACTACCAAATATTTACGTGACACTCTTTTCATACATGTTTTTAGATTTCGACTGTAAATTTTATTATGTAATGTATTCGCATTCGGATTAACAATTTTAATAACAAAAAAATGGGGGGGAAACATAAGCATGGCCGTTATTTGAATTCAATTTTATTGTTCTGCACTAGTACATTCGTTTCTTAACGGTAAGTTCTTTAAATTGTGTTATTGGCCAAGAAACCTCGGAATGTTATACACATTTCTAAATTAAGAAAAATAATTGACATGTATGAAGTCTAAAGCAAGTATAAATAAATAGTTAATAAAATAATAAAAAACGGAAGAATAGAAAAAGATGCAGAAGACTTCTAAAATAAATAGAGCACAACGCTCCTTAGACTACACGTACACTGTACAAACATAGCCAATTTGACAATACTTGACATAGCAGTTTATTAAAAACAAATACTATGGACTAAACCTCGCAAGACTTTCTGTTTACATTTAACATTTAATTGTATTCTGCTCTAAATTACAGTTAAAATTCGTCTAAGTTACATAGCCATTTTACTAAGTTTAAAACGCACTCTAATAAGTGAACACAAATATAATTATAAATATAATTAATAAAACAGACCCCACAAATTATTCAACCGACATTAAGGTTGAATTTACAATGACGTAGTTAAAGCGACATACTTAAAGGTTTAATATATATTTTCAGCTTCCAAAAGAAATAGAAATATGTATAAAGTAGACAACACTAGTGACGCGCGTATTCGGTTGCATGTTGCATAGGTACGAATAGTTGTGCGAATTCCCTTGTGACGATCTAAACATATGTTCGTAAATAGTACCATAGTAAAAACAGAATAGTAGGCTATCTTCTAAGAAATGTACCGAACGCCGCTAATATGCGAGCGTGCTTGGCACGTGACAGTACCGACTCGTACGCACGAGCCACAGCACACACACAGCGACATTTCTAAGCCGGGAAGATCGGATCGAGTCAGGAACGCCCACCGCCGCGCACCGCAATCACATTTGAGACTTTGTTGACTTATAATAAAATTTTGCTATCAGCCGTTTTTTTCTTTTTGTAAAATAAATTAATATACGCGTTTGTTTAGATAAATGAGCTTTTTATGAATACGTTATAACATTACTATATCTATACATAGATACATACCCCATAAGTACATTAACTGTCGTATCACATCAGATCAAATTACTTTTAATTATAATTTACTCGTGTTTTAGTTATTTGGCATTTGTTGTAATGTAAAGCTATAATTTTTGACAAACATTCGTTCTTTGAGAGGAAACTACAGAAATTACTAACAAATATGATGCAAAGGTACAACGTACGTACAACGTATCCGTATGTATTATGTTTGTAAATATTATAACTACTTATAAAACTAAATGAGACTCAGGTGTTAAACAAAAAGACAGTGACAACCCTGCAACAGTAGGCATTTAAGTCTCGCACGGCGCGGGAGTTATCCTACTATTCTGTTTTTACTATGATAATACGACTCTTCGTTTCGACTCAACTCGACGATGTGTCAATGTGAATTGTGAATTGAACCTTACGTAGTTATAACGACGAAACTCATTTTCCAATATTCAATGCATAGCTGCAGGCCTACAGGTACTTAAAATGTGTGATGTTAACATAAAGAAAAGTTACCATTAAACATTTTTGAATAAATATATCAACAGTTGTTCTGAATACTAGCATTGCAGGTAAGTAAAGCACTTGTTTGCTAAATTATATCCTACATAATTAAAACAGTATAAAAACTTTGCACTTAGATGCTAAAATTTCAGTCTTAATCTAATAATTCTATAGAAGCAAAATAATTTGCAAAAAAAAATTGATTTAGAATTGTCAAAATTAGGTATTGTGACATTTCGTCACATTTAATGGAACGTTTAGATTATGTACACGAGCAACTCCCTGAGTAACTCGCCGAGTTATTCGTTAAGCGTTTACATATTCGTCTGTATTCATTCAACGTTTAAAAGAGCTTTTCAAACATGGATGATGTGCGTCTCGTTACCATGACTTTATGTCTACATGATACTTATAGACTCACAAATATTTATTTGGTGATTGCGGAACGCCCCCCACTAGATGGAGCGACGACCTCGTAAGACATACAGGAAGTGGATGGATGCAAATGCCTTAGGACCCTGGTTTGTGGTATTCCTTGCGGGGAGGCCTATATTTAGTAGTGGACTTGTGAAGGGCTGTAATGATGATGAAATATTTATTTTCATTAATATTTATTGAAAAAAAACTGATTTTAGGACCCCATATCACGGGTTCTCTTTGATAAAGTTCTGTAAATTTAAGAGTGAATTCGGCTTCTTATTCGAAATCCATCACAGTAGGTAGATACTTTTATTATTTAGTATTATGCTTGTACATATATTGTTATTATTATTTTATAAGAAAAATAAAGTTTAAAAGTTCACGGGTCAAAAGAATAACGACAAGTATGTAAACACCGATACACACGAGCCAAAAAACTCGTGCCAAAAAAACAACACCGAGTGAAGAACAGGCGAATATTCGGGCCGAGTTATCCGAACAAGGCAAACATGCTCGTATTAACTCGTACCTACTCGTCTATGCTTATCGAGTATCTAAACGTTGCATAACTGATAAATATTCATAAAAGAATAGAAATGAAAACTACAAGTTTTACTTAGATATTATGAAACATTTGTAATTCTTCTTTTATGACCTAAATTTCATAACGACAACATTAAAAAAATTGTTATATTGTTTTTACTATCTAAATTGGTTGCATGCATATTCTACAAAATATTCTAACATATAAGCCACGACACCAAGTCTTTTTATAATCTTTCATTCAGTCATTATCTGGTATTTCTTCAGCCTCCAGAGCGAGATAGCCTTTACTGTTCTCAGAATCGTTGTTAACTAATTACTAACTTCTTTTTTCTCATCTTATATGGCTTTATTTCAATTTTAGCCTCAATAATTCCACTCTCTATCCGGTTAATACCTATAAAAATATTGAGTGTCTTTATACATGTAGTTTTGTCAGAAATATATAGTTTTGTTGTCAGAAATATATATTCTATAGAATTGTAAATTGTAAATATCATATATATATATATATATATATATATATATATATATATATATATATATATATATATATATATATATATATATATATATATATACAGAATGGGTCCCACATATATGCAATAAATGAAACCACAAGTAATACTAGTCCGTAGAAGTGTAGAAAAATTAAATATTAAATTAAAACCCGTAAAATAAAAAAGTGAAATTTTCAAACAAAACAAATATTAAAATAAATTCAGTAAAAGTGAACACTCTGTTTAGACAACGTACCTTGACCCCTTGGAAGAGTGACAACGTTGCACGCGGGTGGCACGCCGACAAAAGACACCGCTGTCGATATGTCGCAATACCAATAGTTTGCACTGCGTGGCAACGTCGCTTTTTAATGTTCAAGGATTCATTCAAGTTCATTGAATCATTGACTTAGTGACCCAATTCTATAGAGTGTTCAAATTTGCTTAAAATTAAAACTCTACTTTTTGACCTAATTACTGGACTGATTACGTTCATTTTTTGTATATCGTCAGCATCTATTGCATATATGTGGGACCCATTCTATATATATATATATATATATATATATATATATATATATATATATATATATATATATATATATATATATATATAATAGTAGTAGTAGAGTATAATAGAATAGTAGATATTCTTGCACCGCCACTACACGGTAGACATATGAATGTAATTAATGTAATTTACAACGCGGTCACATTAACTTGACGCATGGCTTTGATGACGTCATTTTGGCGGTCAGGTACGGTGCGAAAAAAGCTAATAAAAACTATTTTTTTGATTTTGGAGCATGGTTTTATTTGTTAATCTTGCAATATGTTGCATCATGTATTTTTTATACAATATAATTTAAAACTATTATATGTTGATAGATATATATTTATTCAAAATTCATCCTCACTATAAATAATTGGTACAATATCATGGTCTAAACTGTCTTCTTCTTCACTTTTGATCTCGCTGTCGGATGACTCCTCTCCTCCAAGATCGATTACAAGTTGCTGCAGTACGTCGTCAACCAGGCCATCTTTTTCCCAGTATTCTTGAAAATAAATAAAATTGTGTTATAAATTTACCACACAATAGTTGTATCAATTTAGTGAATTACTAATATGTACCTCCAAAAAAGTACTTTTACATTTTTTTATTTAACATCACAATACGAACATAAATACATACATACTTTAGATTTATAATTTATTTGTGAACTGACCTGTTGTAGTCTCTCGACATGGTTAACTTCTTTTTTCCATTCTGATGCTGTGATGGAGTTTATTGCATCTCTGGTGAGAATTTCAATTTTTCTTTTTGTTGGTCTACGTTTTTGTATGCCACCCTCTGTTTGACCAAATTCCAGACATATTCAATGGTGTTGAGGTCACAATTGTAGGGTGGCAAACATTCAATTTCATGGCCATGTCGTTTCATTAAATCATCGACAATGTATTGCTTGGGCGGCTTTGCCTTTTTTATAATATGGTAGAGTTCTATTTTTCTCATTTTTTCATCAAATGGAATATTGTTGTCACGCAGCCACTGTTGCATGTCTTCTTTTAACGTTGCACTTGTGGGCGCCTTCACCGACTGCGTTGAGTGGTAAGGCGCGTTGTCAATGACGACTATACTATTTGGGGGCAAGTTTGGTATCAGTTTTTCATTAAGTCATTTCAAAAAATTCTCAGTATTCATTTCATGATAGTAATCGCCAGTAGTACCTTTGCATTTGTATAACAAATCTGCATCTGGGATAAATCCGTTTTCTCTTCCAGCATGCAGCAGATTCCACCGTTGACCCGGGTTAAAATTTTTATTCACGTTGCTATCTGTGCTGTTTTTCCAGCATTTGCTGACGGTATAATGGGAATGGATCCACGTTTGATCCAGGTAGATAACTGGTTTTTTACCTGCGCCGAGGTCATTGTTCTCTTTCATTCGGCGCAGGTAGCGTTGTCTCCATGCGGCTATATCGGCTTTTTGAATTAGCATCGAATGCGCACTTTTACATTTTTTAAACTTATAACCCAACTGATTTATTAAAATATTTCTAAGGAAAGTTCTTCCACCTTGAAAATTAAGATCTCTCTTAACAGCTGCCAAGATTTTTTTAAGTGTGGGTACTTCCTTTTTTAACAGTATAAAAGCTGTTGATGATATTGCGTATTGCGCAAATATCATAATCACCCACGACAATTTTTTTCGCTGATTGTTTACGCTTTTTACCCGGTGTGGATAACTTTATTTCCCTCATTGGATTGTTTGTAGTACTTGGACTGGGACAAATGTCAGTGCTTGGAACGGTGCTAGTATTTGGGGCCGTACTAGTACTTGGAGCCGTGCTAGTGCTTGGACTAGCGTCGGGCGAAGAACCCGACGGTGGTACACAAGCCTTTTTGGCCTCCCTATTTATACGAGTAAGAGTACTTCTTGAAAGTCCAGTTGCTGCACACGTTCGTTTATCAACCTGATCTACAGGTGTGCAAGAGCGTCTATTTTTCTTCTCATTCTCGAAAAACTGCAGCACTTTCAACACAAGATTTCTCCCTTCACTGTGTATAGTTTTCCCCATGTTAAAAATGAGTAGTAACAAAAATAGTCCAAAATTAACAAAAACAGTCCAAACTTAAACAATAACGAAAACGTAACAAAATATCCTATAACAACAATAGCAACAGAAAACTAGTCAAAATATCGACGCGCGTATCGGTAACAGAGATGCTAACCACACTGACGATTGCCGGGCGAGCTAAGGGAGTGCGGGGGGAAGCGGGCGGGACCTCGCATTCCAGCGATGCGTCAAGTTAATGTGACCGCGTTGTACAGAAGAAGAAGAAAAATCAAACACCATGTGGTGGTGGCGTAAGGGAATCCATAACCCCATTGGTCCTATGTGCCGTAAAAAATCAAATCAAATACAGTATATGATAGAAAGATATATCCGTAATATAGCCGCGCTGCAGCTGTATTATGGTTGTAGCACGAAAAGGTCATAACACTGGAAAATCTGGAATGTCATATTTAATTTGGAATTTACCTTAGTAAATAGTCCCCATCATCTCCCACAAAATTATTCACAGAAATTCAGTAAGGCAACGCATCATCCATCTGCACAGTCATCAGGGAATCCTCCGGGTGTATTTCCAGCAGAGCTTCGGTACCATCGTTGAAAGGAAAAGACACGCTGCCATCAACAACCAATCCTGTTGAACAAAATTTCTTTTACATATGCTCCTTTAATCACAGAATAGTGGGAATGGAAAGTTTCCAAGCTGTGTTTGCTGCATAGGCCGAAGGATTTTCATGAAACATACCCGATGTTTAACTACCAGTTCGACTTTTTTGTCCGTAATGATACTTTAAGAAAAAAGAGGAAAAGAAAACGTAAGGGCCAGTTCACACAGAGACGCAACGCGACGCGGCGAAGCTTAAAGAGACCAGTGGTATTGCACTGCGCAGAGCGCCACCGCGAGAAGCCCGCATGGCATTTTCAAATTATCTTAATAAAATGTGTATATTTTTGTGTAGTAAATAGAGTTATGTTTTGTATCACTATCTTAAAAAGTTCGCGCCACGTTGCGTAGCTTCACGTCTTGGTGTGAACTGACCTTAAAGCACTAGAATTATATTAATCTGAAGTACCATAATATATGAAAAGAACTTCCTCTCTGAAAAGAATTTACCTTTAATTTTTACCGTATCATAATTAGTAGTGAATCGTGTAGTCGAATAATATCTGCTATAAGTAGCGGAATGAAAGTCTAGTGGTGACCGTTATTGCGCATAAGTCGAAAATAAGGTATCATTGGGTAGTAGGCGGGTCGCGGGGCGGGTGTGCGTATCGTTCGCAAGCGCTGATTGGATATGCGTATCGTTCGAACTATTTCGGTAGTAGTGATCTTAGATTTCTTTGTATTGGGGAGATAGGGGAGGGATGGGCACTTTTTCACATACGAGCTAATAAAAAAGCATTTAATATATCCAATATATATTGCCAAGTTTAATTGTGTCATACATTCGGCAATATGTTTTCCAAAAACAGCCTACAAATTATAATCAGTCTCAAAGTTACAAAAGGATTTCGGAATTATGTCAATTGTGCCCAAAGCTCCCCATGGTAGGGAGGTTTGCGCACCCCCTGTGGGAGGTTTGGGCATTATGTTTAAAACACCCACGATACATAATATAAACCGAAACTTTGTGAAGATATAAACCTGGATGAAGAATCCTTCACATATTCTTATTTAAGGGGATAGAGTAAGTCAGCTCAAATTCTAATTTCGTCCCCACTTGCCCGCGCGTCGTATACTATGTACCGACATGTTTGTAATCACTAATACTGTAAGTAGAAAGGTCGTTACACTTATTTCATTAGGTTTATCATATTTATACCTGTTTCTTAACGCCAATCTAGTCGCTTCTTATTTTTATTACGGTTATTTCCCATTTTAATTTTACGTCGTCCTGTTGCGTAATGTGTATTCTGATCGTAAGCGACACAACTTCTCCCTTCAAAAGCCAGAGCGATACTAACGGGGCGACAGGAATCAAGCTTACGCGCCGATAGTTTAGGTAATTTCTTTTTACAGTGAAAATAATGGTATTTAAAAAAAAAGTAAATAACATAAGCACTGCCTTATAGTTAGTTCAGTTAGTATGCAAAGTTTCATGATCTTATTTAAAGTATTTTTTATGAATAACAGCGGTTTATTGTTTATTTTGGAGGTAACTTTGGATTTTTTTTCTATCGAGAAAATTTTACAAAATCGTGTTTTCGTCTAACATAATCCTTAACATTAATCCTCAACTTTACCATATATTTATTTCAAAATTAATGCTGCAATATTTTCGGCATAACGAAGGATCTTGCTAAACCATTTGAGATTATATTTCCCCTTAAGATATCGTAGCAAGTTTGTTCTAGGTCTTTCAAACTTATCACCAATTAATAAAGATATTAATATTTAATTCGCAACCATCAGCTTAATTTAACACCACTACTCCCAACACAAGCTGGTTTTGGGAGTAGTGGTGTTGGGAGTAGTGGTGCTGGGACTGGTGGTGACGGGATTGGTGCATGCAATTGAGAGAGGGCGGGAGGTGCTCTTCAATCCAGGTAAGACACATCATTGTATTTAATTAAGCGGATGATTGCGAATTAAATATTAATATAAGAAAGAAAGAAAGAAAGAAAACATTTATTGCTCAAATACGCCACATGTACATTTAAACCATAAACATAAAAAATACATAGTAAAAAGAAAAAAAAGAAGAATAAAAAAAAATATTCAGCACATCACACATTTTACGCACACAAGTGTGTGTGGCGTACACGGCAAACAGACCGCACTCAGCTTAATGCCGCAGCCGATACGAGACTACAGCGCTGGTTTTCAGTGGGCCTGTGAATTAAGTGACGTGCGGACGTCCACACCGTCATTGATAGACTAATAATAATTAACATAGATTACATGAATGAACTAACTGGATCTAATACCAAGAATGTCCGAAACATTTTTAAAAAGTATTGTTATCACCATAAGAGTCATGTATCTATGAGGTATCAGTTGGAAATAATATAAAAGAAGAAACACTAAATATCTTTATTATAATGAATTTCTGCAAAGTAACGCCTGATTCTATCAATTATCTTATCACCAGTTGTTTTTTACCGCTTTTTAACACTTCTATGGCACGTAATATTCTGTCTTTTGGAATTTCGCATCGCTTACCCCTCTTTTTATACCTAAAAGGCGTCTTTTCTGCAATTAAAATCATGTAAACATTTTTACTTAATTTAGGTAATGTAAAACGAACTGTTTCACTATATACATTACTTAATGGTGAGAGCATTGGGCATGCCCAAACCACCTTCAAAATAACTTCCCATTGCTCCCTCTGCATACTTTTTCAACTTAAGTTACCTGTGAAGTTTTATGGTTAGATATTCTAGCGTGACTTATAGGTAAAAAATAAAAATAAAATATTAACCTTCACTGGTCCGTCGTTTATATATGGCGAAACTACAACAAAATGTTTACTTTAACGCGCACTTAACCTTAAAGAGCGTGTAACTTCGACAAATTAACGAAATGACAATTGTCTATGGATAAACAATTTTTACCAGTAAGTAATATATAACTAACATAAAAATAAAATAAATTTTACAATTGAACTGGAATTACGAGGGGTGCTCATGTCTCCCAACTGCCCAACACTCCCCTACCACCTCCCCTACTTGTAGACGGACTCTGCGGTCTTAATGCATTACGCACTAAAATACGGTTAATTCTCGAGGGCGAGTAAAGTAGTTTCCTTGTTTTGTGAAACGCGGACGTTGTTTTGAACGATCTAACATTTTGTTAATGTGACTAAGAAAAAGAGGTCATTGTTTATGTGCGCACTGTTATTTCAGATATATAACATTATTTCGTATTTGTCCAAAAACAGCAACGTGTCAGCTATTTTATATTAATAAGATTAGAAATGGATAAATCTTATTACGGGTATTCCTAGAAGTAAACAATAAAAAAAAAGTTGAAAATGTGCACAAAGTTAGAGAATATAGCACCGAGGTATGGCTTTGAGTCTACATACATCATAGATATTATTCAATGATGATGACCCTGTGTGACCATGTGCGTAACAATTAAGTTCCCCTCAGGCACAACTAGCAACAGCTGGTGAATAAGAATATTAGTCCTGATTGCCGGTCTAGTGATATACATAGAAGTGACTGCCTTCTTGGTCTAGTGGTTATAGTAGTGCGACTGCTGATCATGAGGTCCTGGGTTCGAATCCCGGGTTGGGCCAAAAAGTTAATAAATGAGTTCTTCTGTCAAGAATTCTCAGTAGTTGCCCGGAATCAGGAAGTTGGCGGTGTCTCACCCCCGTGCCTCGGAAAGCACGTAAAGCCGTTGGTCCTGCGCCTGATCTCTCTCCGGTCGTGTCAGTTTACCGTCTCATCGGATTATCAGAGTGAGGGAATAGAGAGTGCAACTGTGCTTACGCATACACTTGGGCACTATATCTATAATCCTGTCCCGCGCCGACTAGCCTCCGTTGAGGCAGGCCGCCGTGACCGAAATTAGGTCTGGAGGACTTTATACATAGAAGTGTGTGCGTGCATTTGCGTGTGTTCGTGCGCGTGCGTGCATGCGTTCGTGCGTGTATGCGTGTGTGTGCGTGTGCGTGCGCGAGGCGACTGACCGGCATCAGTGCAGTGCGAGCGCACGCGCACGGCTGCGGCGCGGTCGCGCACGCGCAGCCCACGCGGCGCCGGCCACTCCTCGAACGTGATGTACTCGCGCACAGAGTACGCCAGCTGCTCGCTCTCTGCGGAAAATCCACCGACCCAACTCAATTCAAACTTTTCATTTCTGTTAAGCAATTATTTTATACGTAAATAGAGCTATGTTGCAGCTATATCATGATTGTCACGAATGCGTCCGCTCGAGCGGGGAAGAACAATACTCTCACAGAATGTCAGCGTAAGATTTAATTTAATGAAGCTTAATGCTGCTGTATTTTGTATGGTGAGTGTACCACAGGCGGAGACCCTTTTAAGTGGATGACAGTGCATATTGCATTTAGATTCTTAATCGAGGACAGATGTAGATGTTTATTGGCTACAGCATCCACTTACAATCAGATGCACTGGTACTCGTATGCCAAGTTTATTCTATAAAAAATTAATCACCGTGTAGTGTCGGCATAAGAATATCCACTGCCCCATATCAGGCCGTGAGTATCGTTACGAGATGGACAGAAGCGTATTTCTAATAAAAACTAAAAAATTAAAACTACTGCAATTGCCAACCCCTATGAAAGAATCTATAATAGGGTTAGCCTACGTTCATCAGGAACTTTTGATGGACTTTTTTGTAAAATTCCATAGTTTAGACGTGGTAGTTTTTAGTCACTATTATATATATATATATTCGAGCTACAACTATACAGTTGTAGCTCTAACATTAATTTTTCGAGAAATAACCTTAACGCCCTTCATTACACTTGACTCTAATTTTAATACTCACTAATATACTTAGAAATCACTAATAAATTTCACTATAAATTAATTAAAATCTATAAATATAGACATTTTAATTATATCGCGCTAAACAGTACCCAGTCGCGTAACATTTTCGATCAACGGACCGACATTCGCATATCCTAAAGATATAAATTTACTTTCACATAAACTCACCCGGTGGGAACATGAGCTTCTGATTGTACCTCTCGGCCACTTCTCGCGCGCGTTCCAGTGTACTTTCCAGTTTCACGTCGAACTCTTCGTTGAGAATTTTCATTAACTCCAGCACCGAGTGGGTTCTTAGGCAGTTTATGCTGTGAAATACATTTATATGATATATACAACATGTAACATAATTAACGCACTTTGAGAAAGTAGTTTGTTCAGAATCGTTTACTGAATCGATTCCTATCATTTTTAATATAGGTAATTTTTTATACCAAAAATAATTAAAACTACGTAAATTACAGTCACACTAAATCTGTACAGTCAAAACAAACTGAAATGGACCGTAAGTTAAAGCAATAAGACTTTTAAGAGTGCAGTTTTATTTGTATTATTACTAATTCTGTCATTTAATAAAAATAAAGAAAAATTAACTTTATTTCAAGCACGTTAAAGTCTTTGCGTTCGTGGATTTGTACTGTGACCACAACATTCTTCCGGAATTAGTATAACTAATTTGATAAATAATCAGTGCATAAAAATGTTTAACTACAAATTCAGTGTATGTATTATGATTATAATATAATATACTAATTGGGGTGTCTGAGGGTGTGCTTTCATTACGTTACACACACACACACACACATATATATATATATATATATATATATATATATATATATATATATATATATATATATATATATATATATATATATATATATATATATATGGGTTTCTGAAAAGAAAATAACTCAAGAAATATCTCATAAAAGTAATGTAAAATTATCATCATCAAAAAAATCTACTTCAGGATATTATGGCGGTCATTATGTATTTAGACGGATATAAAACACCCAGATAAATGCCGGTAAAAAGCGACAAAGATGCTTTATGGAATTGAAATTATTTGGGAATGCCATAAAATATTCCTCACATTTCCCCAAATTAGCCCGTTATTAAAACCGTTATGGTGAAAGTCTAAATTTATTGGATTGTTTTTTTTAATAAGATTATTTCAAAAAAAAATTGTACATACCATAAATTTTTAACATATACATTGTTGTATATGCAATGTAAACAACATTACCTGAAATGCCATGAAGTACTTCCCGTGCCCGTAGTAACACACAGACCGGAACTTTTTGTGTGCGTCCATTGCCCGTTATCTATTTGTAGCCGTAAAAGGGAAACACGAGACGTCACACTCTCGCCTATGAACACCTGTGAAAGTCAGAAAAAGATGACTATACATAAGTAAGCATATTTTTACAACAACTCGATCAATATATTTACATTCAAATCAAAATATAATAATAAATGAGCAGTTTAGAAGAAAACAATTTCAACATATCCAATATGAATCCACAGTCTAACCAAAAAAAGTAAGGAAAACTATTAGAAAAAAGTTATATATATTTTTATCTTCTATACATATTATAATAAAAATGTAGATTGCAGATTTAATTTTTTTTTAAAGAATATTAACAATGCTATAAACATTACTAATATTCCCCTTAACCACTCGTGGTAAGCTTAAATTGTTTGTGTTACGAGTGGTTCACGCCAGTAGTTGAATGGCGGATTTGAACCCACGACCTTTTTGAGTTCGCGGTCCGCGTCCTGCCATTAAGCTACTGTCGCTTGTCTGTACATGTCTGTACATTTTATATTTTTGTAAAAAAAATTGATTGAGAGGGACTAACAATAAGTAATTGGACACATTTCTATCATTTTTAGAATTGTCTGTCTGTCTGTTTGTTTGTTAACGTATCACGTAAAAAGTACTAATTTAAGTATATCAAATTAATCGATAGGAAAATTATAAAGCGCATCTTTGTTTTAAATTTAGTCTTTGTTTTATTGAAATCAGTTCATTCTGTCAATTTTTATGATTAATATTCTAAAATATGGGTACAAAGTATAGGTAGAAATTTGTTCAACGGTGGCGTTAAGTGAACAAGGATTTTTTGTAATTAAATAATGTGAAATAGTGTTCCAATGATATAATTGCATATAAACGTAGTAAACAAAAATAATTAAAGATACAAATATTTATAAGAAATAAAATAAATAAATCTTAATATCTTAGTGAAAAAGTACAATAGTTAACCAATGCTATCGACATATGGTGTTGTGCAAATTATTTATTAAATTTTAAGTAGGTATCCTTATAATATTTTTCTCAACCGCCAAATAATCAACGTATAACACGGTATATCAAATTTTAAAAGACCTATTAACAATTTCTTTGGTTTCGCCAAGAATCATAGAAACTTGGTATTAGGTATATTATAATTCCCTTCTGCTGTTCCAAATGTTTTAAAATTTGCATAGTCGTGAAATTTAAAAATTACGTTACCCGGTTTTGAGTTGTTTTTATATTATTCCTTTTTTTTTTTTTATAGAAGAGGGGGCAAACGAGCATGCGGCTCACCTGATGTTAAGTGACTACCGCCGCCCATTATCATCCGCAACACCAGGAGAATTGCGGGTGCGTTGCCGGCCCTTTAGAAAGGAGTAAGCTCTTTTCTTGAAGGTCCCCAGGTCGTATCGGTCCGGAAAAATCGCCGGTGATAAACTATTCCACAGAGAGGTTGTACGTGGAAGAAAACTCCTTGTGAAACGTACAGTGGTGGACCGCCAAGCATCCAGATGGTGTGGATGGTATCGGGACGTTTGCCGTGTCGTGCGTTCACGAAATTTGGCGGCTGGGATTAATCCGAACAATTCCTCAGAGCACTCCCCGTGATAGATGCGATAAAATACGCAAAGAGATGCAACATCTCTTCGCAACGCCAGTGAATCGAGCCGATCGGAAAGCACTCGGTCGTCGACGATTCGAGCCGCTCTGCGCTGGATGCGGTCAAGTGGAAGGAGCTGGTACTGGGGAGCCCCAGCCCAGAGATGGGAACAGTATTCCATGTGCGGCCGAACCTGCGCCTTGTAAAGTTGCAGGCGGTGTGCCGGCATGAAATACTGTCCCGCTCTGCTGAGCACGCCAAGCTTTTTAGAGGCCAATTTGGCCTTCCCTTCCAAGTGACCACGAAACTGCACGTCACTCGATATGTCGACGCCGAGGATTCCGATACTGGCTGAGGCAACAAGGGGAGTGCCTTGAAACTGAGGGGATATGACAAAGGGGTTCTTTTTAGCGGTTAACGCGCAAACTTGTGTCTTCTGGGGGTTAAACTGGACTAGATTTAGTCGTCCCCAATCCGAGACTCTGTTCAGCAAAGACTCGACTTCAGACACAAGTTTGTCCCGGCACTCGGAGACGTTTTCCCGAGAAATATTGGCTCGGCCGGTGTAAAGAGCATCACCAGTGCTGTCATCTGCATAGCAATGAATGTTACGGGTATGCAACATATCATTGATATGCAGAAGAAACAGCGTTGGCGATAGCACGCAGCCCTGTGGAACTACAGCATTAATAGGCTTGCAATCGGAGCTTGCACCGTCTACAACGACCTTGATGCTCCGATCTGCAAGAAAGCTGGTGATCCAATTGCACAATTTCTCGGGAAGCCCATAGGAAGGGAGCTTCGAAAGAAGCGCTTTGTGCCAAACCCGATCGAAGGCCTTCGCAATGTCCAAACTAACGGCCAATGCCTCCCCCTTGAACTCTACTGCCTCCGCCCATCTGTGAGTGAGGTAGACCAGAAGATCACCAGCTGACCGACCACGGCGAAAACCGTATTGGCGGTCACTAATCAGCTGGTGATCCTCAAGGTACCTCATGAGCTGGCAGTTTACAATGGACTCCATTGTTTTGGAGAACAAGGAGGTGATGGCGATTGGCCGGTAGTTGGACGGGTCTGAGCGGTCGCCTTTTTTAGGGATAGGGTGGACGAAAGCCGTCTTCCATGATTTTGGGACTACGCCTAGGGAGTAGGAGTACCGGAAAAGACGCGTTAAAACCGGTGCCAACTCTGGAGCACACGTCCTCAGCACAATTGGGGGGATTCCGTCAGGCCCACTCGACTTGTGGATGTCCAGGGAGAGGAGTGCTTTGCGAACCGAGCGCTGTGTGAACTGCACTTCCGGCATGGAGCACTCACACCGCGGGATGGTCGGCGGCGTACTCCCCCCGTCATCGAGAGTCGAGTTAGACGCAAAGAAGGAGCCTAGAAGATCGGCTTTCTCCTTTGCAGTATGGGCCAGTGAGTCGTCCTCCCTGTGCAGAGATGGAAGAGATGGCTGACAGAAATTCCCCTGGACAGCCTTGGCGAGAGACCAGAATGCACGGGTTCCAGAAGGAAGGCGAACTAGTTTCTCGCCAATTCTGCCTATGTGCTCTGACTTTGCCTTGGCAATGACTCTTTTGAAGGACCTAGAGGCGGAATTATACTTCTTTTTTAGAGCGCTGGTGTTTACATCCCGGGACGCTGATGCATCAACCCAGGCTTGGTAGCACTCCTGCTTATAGCATGATGCTATTTTACAGGAGCGACCAAACCATGGCTGAGATTTGCCTCCAATGGGCACCACAGAGGAAGGAATAAAAAGTTCCATGCCCTGAAGTACCACATCAGTAACAGAATCCGCAACAACGTTGGGATCATCCGGCGAGAAGCAAACCCGCCCCCAAGGGTAGGATGCAAAGAAAGACCGCATCCCATCCCAATCGGCTGACCTATAGTGCCAAACACGGCGGCAGCCTGCAGAATGCAACCGCGATTTCAGCGTGAGTGGCACAACACTCCGGATCAGACAATGATCCGAGGAGCCTAAAGGGGCGTCGACGGAAATCTGATATCCGTCCGGGTGAGAGGTCAGCAGAAGGTCCAACAGGGAAGGTGCATGATCCTCCACATCTGGAATCCGCGTAGGCGAAGTAACCAGTTGTGTCAGACCATATGCCAAGGCAAAATCATGAACAGATCTCCCCGCATGATCGGTTAAACGTGAACCGAGCCATTCGGCGTGATGGGCGTTAAAGTCGCCGAGGATCACGATCTCTGCGGAGGGGATCTGCTGTAGCAACGAATCTGCAGCCATTTGGACGTGGTCGAAGAGTCGGTCTGTTTCGGCATTACCGCTGTGGGACCTATAGAGGCACCCGTAGACGCGCGGATGGTCGTCGCTGTCTACGCGTAGCCAAAGGATGGACAGGTCCGAACCTTCAAGTCTGCCGAGGCGTCGAGAACAGATGTCCTCTCTGACGTAAACGCAAACTCCAGCCCGAGGCACAAAGGAGTGTTCCAGTTTGTACCCCGGGTAGGAGAGATACGAAACATCAGCCGGAGAGGACACCTGCGTCTCGGTCAGAAAGAGCAGAGCCGGCCTCGCCGTCTCGAGATGGTAGTGGACGGCGTTTAGGTTAGAGTGAAGTCCCCTGATATTGCAGAAATTCACGGACAGCGTGGCAGGGGTCGCCTTGGTCTTGTTGCTCCGTTTGCCCCGAGCAGTTGTAGTCTTGAGCGGAATTTCGCCCCCCCCAGAATACGCGGGGCAGCCTGAGCACCCACGCTCAGAAGTGGAGAAACATGGTCGTGGATGCTCAGCGAGGGATTCTCCAGGGGTGCTGGTACCCTCCTGGGGTAGTCTATCTTTATTTAATTCCGCTACCATGTTGATGGGGGGGGGGGATTTGGGCCTCCGGCCACCTGCACTCACCAGACGAAACGCGGAAGCAGAACTTCCACTTCACGCCGGTATTCTGTGAGGTCGTGGTACCACCCTGGTTTGAGCCGGCCCATACGTGCAACAGCAAAGCTGCCGCATGGCTCTACCACTGATAAGATCCTATCCGTTCTTTTCTTAATGTCATATAATTTTTATTTTACTATAATAATAAATTAACTACTATAATTTTACATAGATGGCGCGATAAGTATTTTCAAGCACCATAAGGTTTAATTATAAACGAGATATGAAAGACACATAAAAATATGTAAATAATTACTTTACTTGCCGCTTTCAACCTACTTTTTTGACGTAGAAATCCACTATGAAATCATTTTGGAAAATTCGATCCCTAAGAGCGTGAAATAAGGGTGTTACAATTTATTATTTTATTAAACATTATTGTACAGGACCAATGACTCGATACATACTGAGAGTACTGTATTTATAGAGAGTAATTGATAAACACGTATTTTGCGATTTCAAAATAATTGTTTTTTTCTTTTCAATCGTAGTTTTCATTTCAATTTTTTTATTTAATATCAATAATTAGTGATGGTGTTTGCTTACTTAGGGCAATATCTTGTTTGTTGTATGGAAACCAAGTATTGGCTAGACATTCGGAAACAAATTAGGGATTACGTTATTGCGGTCATTTTGTTGTTTATTTACAAAATTAAACACAAGCGTACAGTTTGCCCTATTCGTTTCTTGCTTCGTTAGTAGGTCCGTTTATTTGTTCGTTTGTTTATCTGACTGACCGACTAATTGAATGTTTTTATTCAGATTAGTGTATTTCTAAATCTTCGCGGCAGTTTCATTTACAAATAAATCACCATCACTTAAAATAGCAAAAGTACTGATTCCACGCGAACGAAATCGCAGGCGCAGCTAGTCTATAATAAAATCCTATGTTGAGCGGCGAATTTTTCACGGAGTAAAATTAATCAATGAATGGAAAGTTAACTTACCTCGTTAAGAGCTAAGAACGGCAAAACTTTCGTAGACAACGTGGTGTTTCCCTTACTGTTGAATTCCTGATCCTGTGATTGCGAATCTTGAGATTCATGTATGTTTGACATGGGAGGATACCTTCAGAGGACAAAAAAATATACTATTAATACCGAACACCGGTAAAATATAAAAAAATATGTAGGGTGCACAAGTTGTGAATTATGTTATCTTTAATATTTTTTATTATTATTTCAAAGTTCAATGTTTACTTTAAAAATTGAAAATAATTTAAACCATAGGCTTAATACTTTTTTTGCCTATTACACCCATTTTTTTTTCTTTAAGGGATAAAAGTCACCAGTATATAAGTTAAACCACTGGTTACATCTATTTTTCACCACAAAATAACTATTCATTGATATCATCATCAATAACATATTCATTGATATCATCAAAAACCTAACCTAGAGAAGTGTAATGTGTGAAGATCTACGGGTGTGATGGTGTCAAGGAGCTTCGCCTCGCACGTGACAGTGGTCCGTATCCTGGAACGCCGCATCCATCTGAACCTACCCTAAACACACAACAGATAATATAATACTTGATCACATTAAAATAAATGTAAACACAGACATTCTTATGTTTAAAAAAACACACTCAGCTACTTTTATAGGAGTTCATCGCGGACAAACAACGTGACACGTAATTTATATATACTAAAAGATATATTAATATAGAAAGAGATACCTCTAAAAAATCATTTTCAATCCTATCGCTAAAAGCTAATATTATATAATATGATTCAAAATGACCGTGGAACGAAACGTATTAATACCCCTATTTTGTCTTTGACTTCCGGGTACGGGTAATTACTATACGGCATTGACGTTCGTCACGCTGCTTGCTGCTTTTTTTTGTATTTATTTACTAAACACCTTCATCATATAGCGTGTATAGGTAACATTTTAAATGAACATAATACTCCTTGGCGTCTTGGCTTTAATCATATTTATTTAATTAATGTAATAGTGTTTGTGATTAATACTCACTAATGAATCACTACATATAAAAAATAGTTTCCATACCACGTTTACTTGTCTGTGCACTACGTTTTTCTGGAACTACTAAAAGGATTTTCCATCAATCTTAAAGTACCTATAAATGCTGAATTACCTACAACTTTGTTTTAATCTGTTAATTATTGAACAGTGCACTATTTTAACTTATAAAACCGATGAAAGCTACTAGACAATCGCTTTTAGTTTGATAGGTTATTGTGATATTCATATTTTAAGTGTTAATTTCGTATTCTCGTTAAATGCGGTAAAACTAATATCACTATTGTAATCTATAGACTATAAGAAATAAGTCAACATGCTTTTCATTAAGTTCGGCACAATTCGCGGTGGGCCCATTATCGATACAAAAAGGAATTGACTTCTTTAAACTTGACCACACTTAGATATTATTTAAAAAAGAATCATTGTGATCAGTGCGTTTCGGTTCAAAAAAAAAAAGAAACGTATTGAAATCGTGACTCCCGACTATGTCTTGACTGCATCAGGCGAAATCTTAGTGACTAGGCGATTTACAATACGCGACCTGCGCGACGTGAGAGGCACAGCGTATTTTTAGTGGCTAATCATGATGCCGACGATGACGATGTTGGTGATGATGACAACGGTGACGACTACAATTATGATGAGGATGATGAACGATGACAATGCCGTTGAGTGATTCAAGAATATAGCAAGTATATTTACCACATTTATAAAGCAGTACCCGGTTGACCGAGCTTTGCTCGGTATTTTTCGCTCGATTTTTTTTTTATTCGTGTGTCTTGGAAATTATATTTAGATACAAATTACATACCGATGAAATATAAATAATATTTTTTGATCTTAGCGACATAACAGAAAAAACGGAACTGGTTATTTGAATAAAAAATCATGAGTGCAATTATTTTAATTTAAATTTTCGTGTTTTTAAAAAATACTAAAAAAAGAGCTCGAAAAAATAGATTTTCTCAAAAAAGAAAGGAACTAGAAAAAAAAAATTTAAAAAGTCGGTCGGTCGGTCTGGGCTCGAACCGGGGTTTTACGATTCTGTGACCGTCCATTATACCACTTAAGCTATTTATAATCATTAACAATCTGTCAAAATTTACCTTCTCATTCTAACGATATTGTAGCAATTTTTCATTGCCTAAAAACACGGACAAAAAGACATTTTTTAAAAATAAATCCTAGCTAGATCGATTTATTATCCTCGAAACTCCCTGGACACTAAATTTTATGAAAATCGTTGGAGCCGTTTCCGAGATCCCGATAACCATTATATATATATATATATATATATATATATATATATATATATATATATATATATATATATATATATATATAAGAATTGCTCGTTTAATAGTATAGGATATTAATGCCGTATACTAAATGACGTCTCATGTGATGACGAGCGCAATGTGGCATTCTGACGAGCAGTAATGGAAGTGTACACAACCAATCTTACACGAGATGTCAGACTCGTTGTGTAGTTCATAAACTTCCATGCTACCCAAAAATAAAAATAATTGAGTATCAAAGTATAAAAGCAAATGATATTCGAAAGTACCTCTTTTAAAGCCTGAAGCGCACCTTTTACGTCATTAGAGCACCACGTAGGAAGGCACAGGCGGCCGACAGACTTGTGCGGCGCGCTGTTAAACCCTATAACTGGTTTACTGTAAAGAAAAAATATTGAAAATTTTAAATGTTTATATAATTATTATAAAGCATATACTTATACGTCGTATACGAAACTAAGAAAAGATTTGTAATTCGACGGTCTCAATATGTAGAGGCGCTACACACTGCGACAGTCGTCTTAACGATTAAGGGGTGATAAATGAGCACACAGAACTGAAAAAAATAAATAAATATTACTTTATCGTACATCATAACAATTTACGGAAAAAATAAATAAAAGACATACATCTTTCCCCGATTAATAACCAAAGGCAGACATTGCCATGCTGGTCTAAGACGGAAAGTCACTTTTCTAGTAAAAAGGATCGCCGGTTCTCGCCACTTACTATTTTGATTAGTATTCTATGAGAATGGGCACCTTCACGTCATATTGACGTCACATCCCAACCTACCTCCAATCTACACCCACTACACTGTTCTACACACATGTTAAAAATTTTATTGCTCTAATCAAGCTATCAGGCTTGCATGAAATACTCCTAATTGCCCACCGAATGGTGCAACTGTGATACACGATCGTATATAATGCATTTGATGATTGTATAGACATTTTTTTTACTTATTACAGCCAGCCAGTGTTTTTCATTTTTATTTATTTTTTAATTAGTGCCCGATTTTATTCGCTTTCGTCATCATGTTGTGCAGACAATTTATTATTAAAAGTCTACAAATTTAGAAATCAGTTAAATGAAATTAGGTTATAACAGATTTTATCGTGTTTAATTAACCTTATTTTTATGTTTCGAGTACTTTGCAGCACTCGTGGTCACAGGGGAGAGAGGTGGTAAATGCCCCAATGTTATGATTAACCCTGGTTACGCGTTCTATGTAATTACGTAATTTATAAATCATTACGTAGAGATAAAACCAGACTGGCCTCTAAAAAGCTGGCGTGCTCTGTAGAGTGGGACAGTACTTCATGCCGGCACACCGCCTGCAAATTTACAAGGCACAGGTTCGGCCTCACATGAAATACTATTCCCATCTCTGGGCCGGGGCTCCCCAGTGCCAGCTCCTTCCATTTGATCGCATCCAGCGCAGAGCGATTTGAATCGTCGGCGACCGAGCACTTTCTGATCTTGACTCATTGGCGCTGCAAAGAGATATTGCATCTTTTTGCGTATTCTATCGTATTTACTACGGGGAATGCTCAGAGGAATTATTCGGATTAATTCCAGCCGTTCAATTCCACCATAGCAGATCGCGAAAGAACTCAGATTGGCGGTCCACCACAGTGCAATTTACAAGAAATTTTCTTCCCCGCACAACTTTCTTGTGTAATCGACTACCAGCAGCGATTTTTCCGGACCGATATGACTAAGGAATCTTCAAGAAAAGAGCCTAATCTATTTATAAGGCCGGCAACGCATCTGCAATTCCTCTGGTGTTTGTTACAGTTGTTCGTGAGCGACGGTAGTTACTTACTATTAGGTGAGCCGCATGCTCGTTTGCCCCCTTTCATACATATATAGAGATCAGTGTCAATTTATGACCATGAGAAAGTAGTGCCCAAGAGAAATGTAAATGATGGCTATTATTTTTGACGAAATAAGAAAAAATAATACCATAATATAAAGGCTGTAAAGACACTTTTAGATTCACTCCGCTCTAAAGTGATTTTATTTTCATTATTTGCATAAGTGAATATTATACTGTTCTATTTATATTATACTATTTGCATAACATTCATTTGCGAAATTTTATTACGGATAAATCAATAACTTGCATGACTAAAGTTCAATTTAATAGATCTTTTTAATTATTATAAATCCAATAAATAAAGTTAGGACATAGTGTTACTAATATGTAATAAGATCCTTTGTAAACTATGTTCCACAATAAATGTATGATTTGATTTGAACCTAATTATATCACCCTAATTTTCAACCAGCCCTCATTTACCGCGATTTTATTTTTATATAATAAAATTTTTGTTTAGGATTTCGTTAAGCGATATCACTTTACTTGTCAATCATCAAATCAAATAAATCGGTAGGATAATATGTATATAATATCAATAAATGACAGCGCCAATGTGTTGGAGCCTGCGAATTAACGAGGTTTTTGTGCATCAATGAGAAACGCCGAGTGAGAATAGTGACATAAGCACCGAATTGATTAAAGCAAAATTCTATCAACCGTGATAATAGCACAATAGCCGACTACGAACATAGATTTTGTAAGATTGAGTATCATGCACAGGACATGCTGCCGCCTGCATTTAGCGTTACATGAACTGTGGGTAGATAACGAATGTAGCCTGCTCGTACATCAAATTATAGTCAATATACTTAAACAAACACTTAAATATGAGATAATAAATTTTTTATATCAAAAAAACTCACTTTGCATCTCTGACCCTGGAGGCCGCCAGCAGGAAGGTGCCGTCTCCTCCGCAAGGCACCACCACATCACACCAGTCGATTAATTCGTCGTTATATGTCAACCTGTAATAAGTAATAGAAATATTAAATACTAATTAGTGTATCTGCTATCTAGCGACGGCTTAATAGTATCCACTTTATTCTAACATTGATAGTAAACAAACTGCGGATGACAAGCCGCCTGATCAGTGTGGCAAGTATGACATATATCCCCCCCCCCCCCCGCCCCTGTAAGATAATCTATGGGAGAGACCTATGCTCGGGAGTGGAATTTTCATAAGCTGTAACGTTTTAATGTATTTTACATTAATTCAACAGTGTCTGTTGTTGACTACACATCTCTTTTTCGTCCTCTTATTTTTCTCATCAGCCTGTAGGTAAGTAGTCCAATGTTAGACATTGACCTTTGTTAAAGGACCATATCTATTTTCTAGACGTTAGCGCTGTTAGTCTATGCGACTCTTACAGCTTCATCTGACTCAGGGTTACCTAATTAAAAAGGGAAAGGCAATGAGGTGAAGATGATGATGAATGGTTTATGGTTTGGTATTATTATCAATCATCATGTCGCCTTTTTAGGCGTTTTTTGAGCTATCTAACCGCAGTCCGAGTGGGGGAGTGCGGACCCCCGTCTGTGACTGCTCAGCTCGTGTCGGTCGATGGTCTGGGCGGTGAGAACCGCCCAGGAACGTGGGTGTACGGTGTGTACGCGGTGTGAACTGGAACGCGTCGTGCCCGTCTACGGGTGCGACGCGCCCCATTCGTAATCCTAGTAATGTTTGTCCCATTTAGCGTGGTTGTAGTGTAATTGTGGGACCATCTCTTTAGAGCAGGGCTTTTTTTGACCAAAGACCACTTTAGACTTTTTTTGTTAGCAGGGACCACAAGATGAAAGAAAAAACTAAGTTAATCTAATAATAAATAATAATCGCAACTTATAACAGTATTATATAATAAACTAAAAAAGCATTCATTAAGAGTATTTTTGTGTATTTATTGCAAAAACTACTAGGTACTTAAAAATAACAACTGTGTTTTTAAAACGATTAGGCAGGCAAAATATTGAAATCTTTCGTGGACCATATTTTAGCTCTACGAGTCATTGGTGGTCTGCTGATCACTGATTGGGAATCAGTTTTAAAGGAACAAAACGGATAAGTGAAAAGCACTAGAATTCGAATCAATAGTAACAAATTTTTCTTAATTCTAAGGTAACAATATTAATATCAAAGCAGTATCGTCTTATAAACAGCCTATAGCCCTATAGTCACAGCTACATTATATTGACATTGATCTCCAATACAATTTACACAATTTATTTTTATATCGACCAAAAACAAGTTGTGTAATGACTATAAACACTATAAACAATATCACCTACAATACAATTTATACAAAATTTATTTTTAAATCGACAACAAACAAGTTGTGTAATGACTACTATAAATAATATCACCTACTACTGACGTAATAACAAACAACATAATCAGATCTCCCGTTTTCTATTCTACTTATCTATAGCCTCGTTTTTCACAGATCCTTTGTTTTGTAATTTATTTTCCCGTTAACAAATATAACAAAAATATATTGACGTTTTTTTTAATTGGAAGGCAATCATTGGTAATACCTACTCTACATACATAGGGTTTTCTTGGGCTAAGTTTTGCCGACACCCAAATGGGGAATAATAAAAATTATAAATTTAGTTTAGTAAAAATTATAAAGAAAAAAATAACAGTTAATATTTCATATTTTATAACTAAAAATGGTTTTTCTAAAATGTAAATACAAACGCCTGACTTGTGATTTCATTATATCGCTTTAGTAACGCAACCTCATGATGAAATGATAAAACACTCATGGTTATATATTATTTGTTATATGACATGCTGATCCGAATGAAGAAAATACAAAAGTATAGCACGATTGCGATTAGCTCACAGCCTCAACGGATATTATGGAGTCACAACCAATCACAAGTCGTTTTTTTTTCATTCTAAAATTTAACTATTTTTTAATTAATAATTACTAAAAATGGAATTGTTAACAGAAAAAATATTTAAATATTCTTTAAATAAATTATTCTTCATTTATGTATAAATTTGTGACAAAAAGAAAACAAAGCAACTTCTCTATTCTCCTAACAAACAAAAACGTATCTATCGATATTAAGTAGTATAGTATTCAAATGCCTGCAATGTGATGTCTCTCGGTCCCCCCGCGTTCCCAACATATCTGAACACCGGATTTCTAACTGTGGGCGAATCCTAATGGCAAGTTTAGATTTTAAGATGAACAACTCGCCGAGTTATTTGTGGACAAGTACGACGCGTTTACATGTTCGTCTGTATACATTCAACGTAGATCTTTTAAGCATGGATGACGTGCGTCTCGTTGCTACGACTTTATATCTACTTAATTTTTATAGACTCACAAAAGGCTTTTTTGACCTTGTGAAACCCACTTCTAGGACCTCATATCACGAGTTCTAATTGACAAAGTTCTATAAATTAAATAGTAGATTCATTCAAATTAACTTATTTGTATGCAATATCCCGTATAGTACAATAAATCTTCATAGTTTACTCCAATCCATCACAGTAGGTAGGTATTTTTTAAATTATTTTATAAGATAAATAATAACCAACTGCGACAAAATTCACGGGTCAAGCGAATAATGGCGAGTAAACACCGATACAAATAATAGACACAAACATTCCTTTGACTCGTGCTAAAAACCGACATCGAGTGGAGAACAGACGAATACTAGGGCCGACTAGCGAGCAAACCCGAACAAGTTCGTACTCGTGCCTGTGCTCGGCGAGTATCTAAACGTTGCACACTTTGGTCACTTTTGTACATATAACTGTCAAAAATATCTACATTTAATCAACTAGATTTTTTTAATAGCTATTTTATTGCTTTATCTTAATCGATATAAATTATGAGCGAAGCAAAATATGTAATAACACTGATAGCCACATGAGTCCAGTTATTACGCCCTCGATCCAACAAACACGTATGCAAAGATAACCTTGAAGCGAGTGATTTATTTATCAACACTCACAAGTATTTTAAGTATTTGTTAATGATGCTCGTCAACAAATCTTATCAGCCCTCACTGACCACGAAAACATTATGTTATTAGCCAAATTAGTACTAAATGTTGATTAGATTTTTTTAAGTCAACGCTTGACTATAATCCCCCACCTTAAGGTGATGATGCAGCTGGAAATAGTAAAATACACTAAATTAGTTTAACAAAAGCCTTTTCACTCTGGCCTTGATGACATAATGAAAAATAAGTTCAGTGCTATAGTGGCCTATGAACAAAAGCCTTTTAACTCTTGCCTTGATGACATAAAGAAAATTAGAGGCATTCCATCTTAGTCTTCACGAGTGACAAAGCATCTGCATTTTGATTCGTAATCGTGGATACATGTAGATGTCTATGGGCCACAGCAACCACTTACCATCAGGTTTACTGTGTGCTCGTTAGTCACCCTATCCTACAAAAAAAATTTACTCCAGTACAATAGCGCCTTATGATCAATCAAGTATACTATCAAAATTAGCCCTTTTTACGTTTATTTTACATTTTATTAAATAACAGTAAAATTTCTGTAAACAAAGCAGTCGAGACTCTTCTTCCCTGAGTCTTTTTTCCCTGCAATCAAAAGATTTTACATTTTAATTTTTTAGCTTATAAATATTCTGTGGGTGTAAGGTGTAATATGTAAAATAAGCTAAAAGAAGTATCCTAAAATTTAACACATTTGCCTAATTGATTAAAACTGCTTTTACGGATTTTATCGCGTTTATTTTTAATTTTAATTATTTTTATTTTTAATTCCCGACGTTTCGGGTGCTTTCCAGCACCCACGGTCACGGGGGACTGAGGTGAACTGACTATGCCCTGAGGTCTTGCAGAAGTATGCATGGGTTTAGTTTTATTGATTATAGGCTCCCAAGCAGGTAGTAGTACCCAGCCTCTTTCTCTATTGAAATTAGGATGTTTTTTTTTAATTTCAATAGCCTCACGTATCATCCTCGGTAGGAATCGGTGTTCTTTCGCGAGGATTTGTGGTGTATCAAATCTGATGTAATATTGGGCCGTCTAGGATATGATCACAAACTGCAGACTTCCTTTCGTAGTAGCGTAGTGTTCGCGTAAATATAAGAAATCATTACATTTACCAAACTTGACAAAGGCAAGCTGCACTAAAACTACAACTGTTGCAATATGAGCTGTATAAGTTTGGTTACAGTTATAGAATGCTGTAATACATGCGTAACAGAACCGGTCAATTCAGACGTATAACTGTCAACACGAGATGTGTTTTGACGTTACAATCATTTTCAAATTTCCCATTCAAATTATTTAGAAAATGCCAAATTGCACACTATTTACAAATAAACATGTATTAAAATTTAGACGATATTTTTAACGATGATCTTGAACATTAATCAAAAGTCTAAAATGTTTAATTGTTTAAATTTTAATACATATTTATATAAAAATAGTGTGCAATTTGGTATTTTCTAAATAATTTGCATGCGAAATTTGGAAACGATTGTTACGTCAAAACACATCTCGTGTTGATATTTATACGTGTAAATTGACATGTTAGTGACATTTTAGTGGCTACGCGGGCTCCGCCCACTCCTCCGTTCTATTATTTATATATTATAATATTATATGGTGATGATGTTCGATAGTGAACTTTTCTGGAATGTATGAATGAATGAATTGTCGTTAATTAACACTAAACAAGTGTACCCCTTATGATACCATCTATTGGGAGGCCTGAACTTTGATAGACTGTAATGATCAATAGTTAATGAGAAATAACGGGGAAGAAAGGTTCTCAAGCGGCAGCCTCGTACGACACCCCACTAAATGAAGTGACCACCTGCTTCGGTATCCAGAAAGTCGATGGATACAGGTGTCTTAGGACCGTCCTTTATGGCATTCCTTGAGGGAGGCCTGTCTTCAGAAGTGGACTTGTGAAAGGGTGCAATGATGATGATGAATGTAATAACGTCCTCCAGGCTGTAACTGATATTGACCCGAACCGGAATCATATTAATATAATAAAATATTTATTTTTGGTTACCTGCTAGCCATTTCCACTTGATGTCCTAATTCCCGTAATCGTTTAGCAACATTTTCCTCAAATGACTTTTGTTCTTTATGATTAGCAAGCATGGCATCAAAATCAGAGCCACGCTTGCGGAGTATGAACTCCAACTCGTTGTCTGATATGTAGTCATGGCTGTGCCTATAAAGAAAATTATTAAACAATGTCAGTGTTTCTGCGATAAAATTAGAAATAAGTACGTTAAATCCTCGTGATCTATAATTTCGATCAGTAACTCGGCCGCAATATTGTAATTCATAAATGGCCTTAAGTGTATTTTTTTTATCGAAAAGCATTAATCCTTCTTTGGTAATTTGTCCCCTTTGAATTTTTTATTTTAATAACAAATGTTGGTCACCATCACTAATAAATTACTGCATCATATTATTTGCTATTTTCAATAAAAGTTTAATTAGCTTTTTACGATTTAAAATATAATACACACATTAGAATTGAAAATAATATAAAAATAAGACATAGGAAAATCTGACGATTAAGAAGTAAAGTTCCTTCATATTAAGTAGATATCATATATCGAATATAATAGGTAATGGAAATTGTTTCGAAACGCTAAAAGACAAATAACGAATCAACATCTCCACCCTCCATGACGGCTAATATTGATAACTATTTTTCAATATCTTTACCAATACGAGGGCGACACTGAAAGTTTTTAGAACTGCCCACTTTTAAACGATATAATAAAAAAATAAGTTCAAATTTTGAAAATTGAACTATGTATTTTATAAATTTTTCATTTGTTTACGATATGGCGGCAAATTGAAAATTG
This sequence comes from Parnassius smintheus behrii, assembly GCA_036936625.1. Lineage (NCBI taxonomy): Eukaryota > Metazoa > Arthropoda > Insecta > Lepidoptera > Papilionidae > Parnassius > Parnassius smintheus. The sequence goes on from JAUPFT010000024.1 coordinate 14,528,955, forward strand.
TCTGAGTCACGTCAACATGAATTTAACGCGAGAAAATTTTCGTGCAATGATTTTATATGACTTTCGATGTGATTTAAGTCAACAAGAAAGCTATGATAGACTTCAATTGACCTTTCACGATGAAGCCCCATCTCGTACCACTGTTTACAACTGGTGTAATTAATTTAAACGTGGTCGCACTAACTGCGTGAGGGACGGCACTCTACGGCGACGACTGAAGATAACATCAGTGTTGTGCGGCGTAAGATAAAGACTGACTAAAAAGTGACTTATAGGCAGATTCTGACAAGCTTAAGCGTCGGTATGAGTTTAATGCACAAAATCCTCCATGAATATTTAGCGGTCAGGAAGCTTTTTGCCCGGTGGATACCTCATAATTTGACAGAGGCCCAAAAACTCCGTCTTGTTGATTGGTGTCGTGAAATGGTTCAAAGATTTAACGGAGATGACTCAAATGCTGTGTTCGGCATGTTTACGAGTGACGAAAGCTGGATTTATTGTTATGATCCTGAAACTAAGAGACAGTCTGCTGTCTGGGTGCTTCCTTCCGAGGAGTTGCCAACTAAAGTGAAGAGAGATGGAAGCGTGGGAAAAAAGATGGTGGCCTCGTTCTTTGGAAGGACGGGTCGTTACGCAACATTTGTTTTAGAGGATCGAAAAACAGTTAATTGTTTTCCAATTGTCTTGGAAAAAGTTTCGGAGAAACGACCTTGCAGTATGATCCTCTTTCACCACGATAACGCCTCGTCGCACACTGCCAAGCAAACAATCGACTACTTGGCGACGTCAGACGTGGAATTACTGGTCCACCCGCCCTAAAGCCCCTTGCGATTTTTATTTATTTCCGAAAATAAAATCCTCGAGGAAAACGTGTTATGGACGCCGAGGAAGCAGTGGTTGCGTTTCAAAATGCCGTCGGAGAGACCCCTAAGGACGAGTGGGCAAAGTGCTTTTCTCAGTGGTTCCATCGGATGCAACAATGTATTGATGTAAATGGACACTATTTTAAAAAGATATAATAGAACTAATAACTTGCTAGTTTGTTCAGTTTTTGATTTTCTAAGAACTTTCAGTGTCACTCTCGTATTTATGTAAACTTAAGTCTTGGGATAGTTTTTATCATGTTTCTATAAATGACTGTACACAACCGATGGAGAGAATCGAAAGAAAAATAATATAGGAATTTCGATTATCCGCCCCTGGATAGATGAACACGCGTTTCCGACTATCCACCCTAAAAGTAAAGTAATTTTTTTTTTTTTTTGCGCCCGAAGCAAATATGGGCAACCCTCCGGAAAGCGGGGGAGGAGGTTGGGAATGCTCATAGCATACCACGCAGCCGGCTGCGTGGTTATGTGGCGACTTTTACCCACTAAACCCAACCTTTTAGGAATTGGCTTAACGATCTGACTAGAGATCTCTAAGCCGTATACGAACGCGACCCTCCTTGGCAGAAAGGAGGGCGCAATAAAGTAAAAGTAAAGTTACAGCCTATATACGTCCCACTACTGGGCACAGGCCTCCTCTCATTTCTGAGAGGGTTTTAGGGCAAGGAATAGTCCGCCGCGCTGCCCCAATGCGTGTTGGCGAACTTTCACATGTCTGTGAAATATTTTTTTTCTTATTTCTCGGACATGCAGGTTTCCTCACGATGTTTTCCTTCACCGCCGAGCACGTGGTAAATCAGCACTCAAAATTGCAATTAACAATTTCATTGATGCCGGCGGGGATCGAACCCGGTTTGCTCGCGTATTGTGAAATTTACAGCGAGCGCTAACCATGTGAGCTACCACAGCCCACGGCACGAAACAGAAGCCATAGCTTTGCTAGTATATTATAGAGAAACAAATCATTGTTTGTTTTTGAAATAATTACCATAGACGAAATCAACGACAGTAATACTACATATGTATCAGAGGCAATGTTATAAAAACAGCATGGGTTACAGCGGGTATGATACTGAGTATAAAAAAATTATAATTTTATACTTTGCTTTATATAAAGGGTAAACTTTACTTTTATATTTAACATATAAATTGCATCCCTAATTTGAATGACAATTAATTTGAACATGCTAAAGATACACTAAGATATTTATTTTTAAAAATAATTCGTGATAAAAATATAATGCGTTTTTGTAGATAAAGAATTTTGTTACTTCGCAATAACACTTACAAGTACATGACATAGTAAATGTAGTGAACACAAAGGCTATTTTAAGCACAAAGCATGTTTTTATGGATGGTCGCTCTGCAGCTATATATCACGTTTACCTTTCATCTGTCTTGTAAATGGTTCTTCGAGCTAGAGGTCGGTAAGATATTCCATAATATTCTAATTTCTACACACTTTTAGGACTCAAGGTTTACGTACCTTATACTCAGAATCACCAAATGGTATTCGCTAAAGGTCATACAGATTTACTGGAGGAGGTGTAGGAAATGTTTGAGGATAACTCTATCACTATACAGTGTTAATGAGAGACTTCAATGAAACACTAGGGAAATTCGGAATACAGAAACAGGACCCAAGGGGCCTGCAACAAGCCAACTTAATAGAGGAAGAGGGGTTATTTATCATGACTTCATAACAGTGTACAATACCTAGGCTGCACTAAAAGTATCGGGAATGAAATATTTCCACTGTTCCTGTCATATTAAAATCTTTTTAATTGAAAACTCCTTGGTTTTAAAAATCGAATACCATTTATTTATTTAAAAAAAGATTCTTGGTCTTGTCACAAGGTTTTGTCAAACTTGTTTAGTCGTTGAGAAAATGGAATTGACTCGAGAAAATTCAAGAGCGATGATTTATTATGACTTTCGAAGTGGTTTAACACAAAAACAGTGTGTTGACCAGATAATTTCTGCATTTGATGATGAAGCTCCATTCAAAACCACAATTTATCGCTGGTTTGCTGAATTTCAACGTGGACGAGTCAAGCTCAGTGATGATACGTCAAGGTCGTCCAAAAACTGCAGTCACCCAACAAAACGTTGATGCTTGTTGATATTCAGGCAGCTTTTAGACAAAAGCTTTAAGTCAAATACAAATAATCTTGCATGAACAATTAGGTGTAAAAAGGTTGTTTTCCCGATGGATACCGCATTCGCTCTGTGAAGAGCAAAAAGCGACTCGCGTTACTTGGTGCGTCGGAACTCTCGAAAGATTCCACGCAGGATCCTCAAATGCTGTACACAACATTGTATCAGGTGACGAATCCTGGATATACGCGTACGAACCCGAAACAAAAAACCAGTCACGAGTTTGGGTGTTCGAAAATGAGTTAAAGCCAATAAAAATTGTTCGTTCACGGAGCGTTGCAAAAAAAATGGTGGCCACGTTTGTCTCGAAAACCGGCCATGTTACGCCTATTCCTCTTGAGGGACAAAGAACAATTAATGCAGAATGGTATGCTAGCATTTGTTTTCCACAGGTCGTTTCTGAACTCCGTAAAGAGAACTGCTAACGCCGCATCATGCTCCATAACGATAATGCGAGTTTTCACACCGCACACAGAACAAAAGAGTTTTTAGAGCAAGAAAACATAGAATTATTAGACCATCCGCCGTACAGCCCCGACCTAAGCCCTAATGATTTCTATACTTTCCCTAAAATAAACAATAAATTGCGTGGACAGAGATTTTCATCACCTGAAGAAGCTGTGGACGCCTACAAAACGGCCATTTTGGAGACCCCAACTTTCGAATGGTATGGTTGCTTCAATTATTGGTTCCATCGTATGGAAAAATGTGTCAAATTTCGCGGAGGATACTTCGAAAAGCAATAAATACATTTTTAAATAGTAATGTTGTGTCACTTCCTTGATTCCCGAAATTTTCAGTGCCGCCCTCGTAGCTTAGTAAGAAGTAAACTAGAATACTGTAGGACAGTATGGTAACCTTATTATTATATAACAATACTCATATACAGAGAATAAATAAATACAAATCAGCCAGATTTGTATTCCTCGACTGATTAATAAATAAATTTTAAAAATCTATAATACGATTATGGTCTTTTATTTAGGTTCTAATAAATGTTCTACTTTTCGGTACGGGTCCGGTTTTGAGTACGATAACATTTTAATATTACCGGTTCCAAAATACAAAACATTTCGGTTCCATTCAAAGATGAGGCTTTAGTGAAATTGTAGGTCAGTTTTATTTTTATACCAGCAGTACCCCGCGGCTTCGCTCGCGTGTAATTGAATTTCATGGGGTTGAATTTTTTTGCGCGGTACCCTAATTTTTTCCTAAAACAAAAGTAGCCTAAGTTACTCCTATAATATCACCTATCTGCCAGTGAAAGTCCGGTCAAAATCGATACAGCCGTTGCGGAGATTAGCCAGTTCAAACAGACAACAATTTAAAAAAAAATGTTTTTTGTTAGAAGTAGCGTACTTTCATACGCATTAAGTAAAAAGCTGTTATTTTAACAGACACTTCAATTTATTTATTTGTATAGCCGCCCGTGTTATTATAATATAAAGATGCCTAACAGATTTTCTTATTTAGGTTGCGCTCTTATTTATTTAGGAACTACCTACTCCTTGTCATTACTTTTGGAATATTTTAATATCAATAATAACAACTGCGCGGCAAAAGATTACAAGCAGATTCCATGAATGAATACTAATTTACAGACCGTTTTACATACTAAATACAAGGCATAAAGTCGAGTTTCATGTAAGCACTTGAATATTTCAGCCTATTGAAAACATTGGTCTTGAAAAGTAGCTAAATGGCATAGTCTATTACAATTGAAATTGTTCAACTGTGTTTAACTCTTAAAATTGAACAAAGTAATTTGGTAAGTTTAGGCTACGCATTAAATAGAACGACCATATTGTCATCTTGTCATAACACAAGAAATAAATAGAGCTAGTGTCTTAAGACCAGGCTTTGTGGCTTATCTTTATACCAATGATGCTGACAGCTAGTAAAATGTAACTTTTTCTACCTTTCCCAGCAGTTACAGAAATTCTAGTGGTAGGACTTCATTTTTGACAAATAGTTCATCCGGATAGGTAAGCAGTAGTGCATTCACAATTGTAAGGTATTGATGCGTGCCATAATTAATGCCTGGTACATGTAGACACTAGTTATCACTAGCGCCCTCTAGTTTCGAGTAGCGTAACTAGGAGAGTCAAGATCCTTCTAGATTTCCACGCCAGAACTTTCTACACCTAGTCAGTCGGGACCGGTATGTACTCGGTTTTCTAGATGTTTCAGTAGAAGAGGCCCTATCTATATAAGGCAGGTATTGACCGCAACCTGGGTCAGTTTTAAATTGGCAATACAAGCGAATACTTCGAAGCGATATAACTGCGAACTACAGTGGTCAGTAGTACAATTGCGTTTAATTATTAGTGTATTTTAAGTTGTTATTGGTTTTCGGTAATTATAGTGTCAATTTTGATAATTCAATCGGCAGTTTTTATTGTCACGAACCCCTAACTCGTAACAGTATACTTAGTCCTCAGAAGTAACAACTCATCTATAGCCCGCCTTTTATGAAGCTTGTTGCAAGTAGACAATTATGGACTACAGTAACTACTTACGAGGGCGGCACTGAAAATTTCGGGAATCAAGGAAGTGACACATTACTATAGTACGTTTCTAGGGCAGGCGGAAAAAAGTACATTGACTTCAAGTATTAAGTTAGCATCGAAACAAAACGACTGTTATTGCTTCCATACTTTTCTTTATAGATTACGTATCGTTATGCGCGAAGCACGTCTCAAGGTACGGGGTAGGGTGAAGGAAGCGGTCATTCAGAGGTAAACCTGTTTCGTCGCAATTTGCGATAGGTCTCACGCCGTGCGTATTTGAGAAACTGGATGGAGCAGAACTCATTCCTCATTCTGCTTTGGGATGCGCTTGCGTGTATATAGTTTGAAATTTAAAATTTTCGGTTATGGTAGTTGTTTTAATTTTTATTAGGTTTGTTTTATTAGTTGTATTATTACGTATTGTATTAAAGTTTTTGTTATTGTTTTGTGACGTTTTGAATATTATCAGTTATCACTAGGATAATCTTCTTTCTTTATAATATAATAATAGACATAGAGACTGTAAAGAACTTCATACTCGGCATCCTTATCTTTCACTCTGATGATGTATGTAATGATAAAAGGAAAAAAATTAACCTAAATAAAAAAGATTGCCTACCCCGATGATATCGTCAAAGGTCAATGTACTTTTTCCGCCTGCCCTAAAAACGTACTATACTTAAAAATGTATTTATTGCTTTTCGAAGTATTCTCCGCCAAATTTGACACATTTTTCCATACGATGGAACCAACCATTGAAGCAACCATTTCATTCGGAAGTTGGGGTCTCCAAAATGGCCGTTCTGTAGGCGTCCACAGCTTCTTCAGGTGATGAAAATCTCTGTCCACGCAATTTATTCGTTATTTTAGGGAAAGTATAGAAATCATTAGGGCTTAGGTCGGGGCTGTACGGCGGATGGTCTAATAATTCTATGTTTTCTTGCTCTAAAAACTCTTTTGTTCTGTGTGCGGTGTGAGAACTCGCATTGTCGTGATGGAGGATGATGCGGCGGTTGCATTTCTCTTTACGGAGTTCAGAAAACACCTGTGGCAAGCAAATGCTAGCATACCATTCTGCATTAACCGTTCTTTGTCCCTCAAGAGGAATAGTCGTAACATGGCCGGTTTTGGAGACAAACGTGGCCACCATTTTTTGCAACACTCCGTGAACGAACAATTTTTGTTGGCTTTAACTCATTTTCGAACACCCAAACTTGTGACTGGTTTTTATTGTTTCGGGTTCGTTACGCGTATATCCAGGATTCGTCACCTGATACGATATTGTATACAGCATTTGAGGATCCTGTGTGGAATCTTTCGAGAGTTCTGACGCACCAAGTAACGCGAGCCGCTTTTTGCTCTTTACAGAGCGAATGCGGTATCCATCGGGAAAACAACTTTTTTACACCTAATTGTTCATGCAAGATTATTTGTATTTGACTCATGCCAATGTCTAAAGTTGCCTGAATTTCGCGGTATGTCACATGTCGATCTTTCTCAATCAGCTTTCGCACAGCATCAACGTTTTCTTGGGTGACTGCAGTTTTTGGACGACCTTGACGGGGATCATCACTGAGCTTGACACGTCCACGTTGAAATTCAGCAAACCAGCGATAAATTGTGGTTTTGGATGGGGTTTCATCACCAAATGCAGAAATCATCCGGTCAACACACTGTTTTTTGTTAAACAACTTCGAAAGTCATAATAAATCATCGCTCTTGAATTTTCTCGAGTCAATTCCATTTTCTCAACGACTAAAAAAGTTTGACAAAACCTTGTGACAAGACCGAGAATCTTTTTTTAAATAAATAAATGGTATTCGATTTTTAAAACCAAGGAGTTTTCAATTAAAAAGATTTTAATATGACAGGAACAGTGGAAATATTCCATTCCCGATACTTTTAGTGCAGCCTAGGTACCATCAAGTGGACTGTTAGTAGTAGTTTATGTGTCTGTTGTTTGTTTATAAACTTATTGTCCGTGATAGAGCCACGGTGCAACGGTTACGGCTACCACGAATGTTTTGTAATTTGAAGGTAAGAGTATAAATTATTGTCATTTTTTTATTATAAGTAGAAGACCCACGCTGCAGCTAAATAAATTGCAGCACGAATGAGTCGGCTCGTCCAGGGTAGGACCACGCTCTCACAGAATACCATCGTAAAATAGCAGCTTAAGGCCGCTGTGTTTCGTATGGTAACTGTAGGGTACTGGAGGTCTTTTTTAATGAAAATGAGGCATTCCATCTTAGTCTTCAGGGGTGGCAAAGCATCTGCATTTTGACCCGTAATCGAGGACAAATGCAGATTGAATTGAGATGTCTATAGGCTACAGCATCTACTTACCATCAGATGGACTGGTGCTCGTTTTTCACCTTTATTCTATAAAAAAAATTACATTTCAGCAAATCTACCTTTCGTACTCGTATCTTGTAACTTTGGATACAATGAGGCATTTGTCCATTTTAAGCCGAGTATCTTTGCCATCTTTAGAGCCGTGCCGGCGTGTGGGCGACCCTGGCAGCAGTCTTTCACATAATTCTTTGTTTTGCCGAAGACCTTAAAGAAAAAGCCAACTTTGATTACAGGTAATCATTAAAAAATTATAACACTACGATTCACAAGACTATAATAGTTTTCTATAAGTTACGAAAAGCTTATAATGCTGCACTGACAAAACTAGTATGATGGAAAATGTTATGGTAAGGTAAAAACTACAGAAGTTTGTACTTCGCAATTTCATTTACATTCAGTTGTAAACAATAATTTACTCGATGTCGATAAATTAAACAAAACTCTTAGTAAATTTAAGTAACATTTCGAAGCAGCCACAAATCATATAATTTTATGATCTGAATCATCATCTGAAGGCGACTCAATTTTTTTATTGTAGCAAGGGTTATAAACAAGAAAACAGTTCAACTGATGGTAAGTGAATGTGATGTGACCACCCACACTCTTTTCTAATATAAAATCCTACTCGGGTATAAGAGGAGTCCTTTGCCAAGATCTGTTCTGTGTGAAAGTTACTTTACTTTAACCTCACAAAATATTCAATATTTTGAGACTAATCATGGCTGTTTCTTATTTCTATAAGATTGTTAATAAATAATAGTTATGTCTTTAAAGCACAGTACAAAAAGTATCAATTAGTGCATTGAATAAAACTATATTTGCGAATTTTACCGCATGTATTATTTTAAGAAATCATTATCAATTAGTGCATCTTAATATAACAAATCAATACGAAGTTAATAAAAGAGGACTAGTTGTGCGCGGAAACAAGTTCAAAAAACGAAGAGGTTCCATATTTGACGCGTATGTTTTTGTTTAAAAATATATTCACCGATTACTCGAAAACGTAAAACATACATACATATGTTTGCATGTATTAAATCGGTGTAAACACGCCTGTCACCCAGAGGGTAGGCAGAGACTACGGACTTCCATTTGGCACTATCCTGACACACCTCTCTCGCCTCCTGCAAATGCATATAATATAATGCGTGGAGTGGTACATAATATACACTACTCGGATAAGGGAACTATAACGTGGACTGATTTAAATTAATCTTTTTTAGTAAATAGGTTAGTTTTGCTTCAATTAAATAAGGAGCCACTTATTAATTTGAAGAAAATTAAGAGGTGTAGGTAAATTACGAGTGAAAACCTAAATGACTTATTTAAAAAACGTGGTTTATTGATAGTTTTAAGGTCTTAAGAAGAGTTCTTCTAATTAAAGTTCACAAAATCTGAATTCAGTTATCACATTCCACACATCACCAGTTTTATCGCAACTGCATGAACACTGACCACTGACCACGCTCTCACAGAATACCAGCGTAAAACTGCATAGGAACTCATACGGGACAGATTTTCAGAGTTGGGACAAACATAAGAAACATTCACATTTTCGTAACAGACGACTTTAAAAAAGAAGGAGATATACCTTCTTCAATTGTGAACCGATGATTTAATGATTTTACGTTATGATGTTAGACGATAATTCTAGTACCTTAATAATTACGATGACGTTCTTGAGATTCGAAAAATGGTGAAAAAAAACGTATAATAAAAAGAAAAGCTGACTCAAAAGAACTAAAAATAATAAAATAATTTTCACATAGCAACTTCTAAAATTCGGGGAAATAATCTTTATATATAAAAATTACGTGACACATTGTACGTACACGATGAACTCCTAAACTACTGAACTAATTTCAACGAAATTTTGCACACTGGAGTTTCTTTCAACTTGAGAGATTTTGAGTTTTATCCCAATAAGTGGCCCTCAATATTTTTTATTGCGAATTTAAGGTTTTTTTTTCATAGGAAGGGTCGTCGAAGGGCAAAACAACGTTTTGCCTAGAAAGGTTTGACGTTATGTCTTAATGTTTCTGGCCATGGTATTATATAATCAGTAATAGAAATGAAAGAAGAACTCAGTTACTTTGTCATGCCTCTTGCTTCCTTACATCACGTGAAACCCGCGCTTTAGCTTTACTATTCGTGACGTAGTACTATTAAGCACGTGTAAAATACATCTCCTTATTTACATTTATTAGATCCATTACATCTGGCTTATTATGTTTGTTTCTTATATCTATATAATTCAATAACGATTTTTAAATAATTACGGGACTTCCCAGTGTATGTTAATACGATTAGCTCCGTAAAATATTATTCTTTATTTTTATTACACAGCCTTTTCTAATCCACAGCTGTACAGTCTTTTTTAAGAATGCACCAATGCTGGACGAACGTATTCGTAAGCTCAGAGCCGGTGACCTCGCACTAAAATACTTTCCCTCCTCCGCAACTCATAGTAAGCAGTACGCGGTAGAGCCACGCTGCAACTTTATTATGATTGTGGCACGAATGGGTCGGCTCAACCGGGGGACCACTACGCTCTCACAGAATACCAGCGTAAAACAGCAGCTTAACGCGGTTGTGATTCGTATGTTGAGCGTAAAGAACTGGAGACCCTATTTACTGGAAACGAGAGATTCCATCTTAGTCCTCACGGGTGACAACGCATCTGCATTTTGATTCGTAATCGAGGAAAGATGTATATGTATATGGGCCACAGCATCCATTTACCACCAGGTAAACTGTGTGCTCGTTTGTCACCCTTATCCTATTAAGAAAATGAATGGCACACGAACGCTTCGGGCATTCATCTCTCGATGTATGTATAAGCAATAGTATGAAACTAAGAATTCAAGACTTCGGCTCAATCTTTAACAATTTGTGTACGGTGTAGGTTTTTCAATCATTTATAACAGTCTATCAAAGTCCATTGCTGAATATAGGCCTCCCCCATAGAACGTCTAATTGGGGAGATATATTAATAAAGTTTATCTTAACTGAAATTAATCAATACGACAAATTTTATGAAATACCGCAACTTTTAAGTCAAGGAACTAAAAGTCAATTTCATTTTCTTTAATTGCTTCTTCGAGTTCCACATTATTATCGGATTATGGGCATTTCACTTCTAAAGAACCAGGTTCATAACTGCCGTCAGGAATCACACGCAGAAATGAAAATTTGTGGTACATGTGTAATCTACGTTAATAGATAACAACATTTAATTCTAGTTCTTGCTATATTTTATAGACGGCACATTGCTTAAATCGTAGCCACGGAGTAATTGCTCAAAAGAGAGAGCATAGTTAGTATTTTCAAACCGCTTGCAAACTCTGGTAAACCATAAAGCTGTCAATTTTTCCTTTAGTTTCAAAAAATTTTAGTTTCAAAAAAATGTTTCCTTTAGTTGCAAGTTTGGGCTCTGAAAAACCTTTCGATAAAGTTGTTCTTTTTTGGGGACTTCACCAACTGTCATATAAGGTCGAGTATTTCTGATATAAGCACAGATATCCACATCAGCAATCAAATATGAATAATTTGAGTGTAAGTTCATGGTCTGACTTTCAGTTGTCTATTTTGGAGTTTGGTAAAGAAAGTTTACACAAGTTTTTATGTATACTAGGAAAAAGGTTGGACCCAGTACACCTTCCTGTGATACTCCTTAAGAGAGACTGCCATCTCGACTGTGGTAGTTACCTAATTTGACACACCGAGAGCGATTTAAGAGGTAGTCACTAAAAATATCCAAGGCGATTCAGCGTATACCAATTAATTCCAGTTATTTCAATAGTAATGGTACAGATACAGTATCGAATGCCTTCGACAAATCCAAGAAAACTCCAACAACTTTGTGACCTGTCTACCTGTGTACATCAAGGTGCGTAATAATAGTCTCTGTAAGATTCAAAGTAGCATCATCAGTAAATTTGCTTTTTAAAAATCCGTACTGATTTTGTGCTATTGCATTTTTCTTTTCTAAAAATTTAAAAAGTGACGTGACCTCTCTCTGGAAAGTTTAGCGGCTGTCTAATTTGAATAGATCCAAACGCGTAGCGATACTTTTAAAATATTTACAGAAAAATACTAAAGCTATTTAATTTTTAATTTTAAAAGGTAAGGGTTAAAAAAGATGTTCTTCTAACATATTAAGCTATTATTATATTAAATTAAGTAACATAAATGCGTGAAAATAATAGTTGTATCCACAGCATTTTCATATAAATTTCACATGGTTGTAATTTTTTTATTTCCAATGTATATAAACAAAGGTAAATTATCTTTTCTAGTAACTATTTTCCTTGGGGTTTGTCAAATTAATCGTAAAATTGTCAAATTGTCAAATTAAGCTTTGAAATTGACGCTAAAAGTGAAATAAGAACACCTCTGTTTATTTATCTCGGCAGCATCTACAAATACTGTATTGATATAAAAAATCACTTATAACTATTTAGACGTGGTAGAGCCTTGCTGCAACTATATCATGGTTGTAGCATGAATGGGTCGGTTCGACCGGGGAAGGACCACACTCTCACAGAATACTAGCGTAAAATAGCAGCTTAATGCTGCTGTGTTTCGTATGGTGAGTGTAGAGAACCGGAGACCCGTTTTACTGGAATCGAGGCATTCCATCTTAGACCGCAAGGGTGACAACGCGTCTGTATTTTGATTCTGAATTCAGATTAAATGTATATGTTTTTCGGCCACAGCATCCACTTACCATCAGGAGGACTGTGTGCTCGTTTGTCACCCTTATCCTATAAAAAGACAGTTGTATAAGATAACCGATTGATGGACATTAACAGGCTCTTCCACAAAAGGCAACCTAAGACCAAGTTAATATAACTTATGGCCAAATACTCAAACGCTGCTCAGTTTTAAGATGTCGTTAAGTCTATAAAATGTCTGTGACACCACGACACTTAACGGCACCTTAAATTGATCAGCGTTTGAGCATTCGGCCATAAGATACTTAAATTAGATTTAAATATTAAAATTAATTGAAAATCTTAACATAGATATTTGTCGTTGTTGCCACGATTAATAGACGGGTTGGGAAACGCTGTTTACACGCTTGACATTGACTTTGACATTTATATCTCTCGATCTAAACACGAATAGTTAGTACGTATATTATTTAAATAAAACCTTTATCAATATATTATTTTTTACTTATTATATGCCAGTACTTGTCGACAGCCCCACCTGGTGGGAAGTGGTGATGAAGCCCTAGATAAAAGTAAACCACTACGTAGTACTATAATCTATCCTGTTCCCACACGCAAATCCTTATCTCATTAAAGTTGGTGTACACACGTTTCGTAATCACATTGACAGTAAATATTAGATTTTAAAAAAATACGCAATACGCTTATTGTGATAATAATGATACAAGCTCCTATAACCCAATGATATAAGATTAATGAATAGTAAATAATATTGTACGATAATGACAGCGGAATTTTTCCACTGATAACAATGCAATCCAAATATAGTATTGTCCAGTAAAAAGTGGTTCTCAGAGAGACCCCAAAGGGCAGAGTGTATCGTATCTGGTAAATAATGAGTATGTAGAGGAATGGAATTTTAATATCAAATACTGTCGCTTATTTAATAACCTAAATATTAGTTGTAATAGCGAGTCATGCATGTATTTCTAAAACAGTGAGATAATTAGACACACTATTAAACAAAAAGCCCAGTATACGAAAATAAAATAGATGTTAAACTTGAATAAAAATAAATTAATCCGGATAAAAGGATTCCGAATTACTAACACATCTAGAAAAGCTAAGGAATTGTTTGCCTCTAACTCCATTGTGAACTGAATTTTAGAATTTATAGAGTTAAGATGGTCTAAAAATGCAGTTACTTTATCTAAAGGTAGAATTGTGAAAGTGTCGTCTACGTACCGCTTGTAGAACCTTGGATTTATGGGAGAACTAAGCAGGGCTTAAAGCCCTGCTTAGTTCTCCCATAAATCCAATCCTGATAACACCTTGAGCCATACTGTGTATAGAAAAAAGACCCATACAGATAGATATTTAAACGGTGATTCTCACCACCATCCTTCACAGCTAGCTACCGTGGGTAAATCTTTGTTTCAGAGAGCACGAGGGATCTGTGACAGTAAACACCTGGCTGCAGAGCTCCACCATGTCAAGCAAGTTATGCATGACAACAAGCTTCGAGTCCCGCGCCTACGTCACAGTGAACGAGTGAAGCCGGCCACAGTCGAGCGTGTACCTGCTGTACTGCCATATGTTAGAGGAGTCACTGACAAGATTGGCTACATCTTGAAGCGCGCTTCCATCAAAACATACTTCAAGCCGCTGAAGAAGATTGGTCAGTTTTTACCATCGGTCAAGTGTAATGTCCCTCTGCAAGATGCAGGAGTGTACAAGCTTCATTGTGAATGTCGTCTCTCCTACATAGGACAAACTAAAAGATCAATAAAAAACCGCGTTAAAGAACATATAGCTGATGTGAAGAATCGACGCTCCGGGAAGTCTGCAGTCTGTGAACACGTACAGGATCGTCCCCGTCACTACATCAGATTTGATAGACCGCAGATCCTCGCTAAAGAACACCGATTCCTTCCAAGGATGATTCGCGAGGCTATTGAAATCAAAAAACATCCTAATTTCAATAGAGAAGATGGCTGGGTGCTACCATCTGCTTGGGATCCTATAATAAATAAAATTAAATCCCAACCCAAGCATACAACTGCAAGACTTCAAGATAACATAAGTTCATACTGCATAGATCGGAACAAAAGTTAAATTTTAATCTATGGTAACCGCGGTTAACTATGACATATGGACGTTGAACATCTCAGTCCCGCCCGTGACCATGAGTGCTGTAAAGCGTTCGAAACGTCGGGTATTTAAAAAGTTAAATATACGCGATAAATTCCGAAAAAACTAGTATTATTTCAATGTGTAGTGTTCGCGTAAATATTAGAAATCATAATTTAATTGTTCATTATTTTGATAACTTAAATCAATAATTTTTTAAAAAATATTTTAAGATTCTGACAATTTCTAAGCGCTTTCAATCGTCGCGGGCGCTACGCAATTTTAGACCTTATGACGGCGTTTCTTCAAGTTTTTATAGAAATTATGTATTTACTCGGATCAGTACGGCGATAGCGTTTTCGATGTGTCGTCTTAATATCTAGAACCCAAAATTTCATGAATAAACCTATTAAACCGTTACCGCCCATTAAAATCCACTGCTAAACATAGGCCTCCCCACAGATTGCCTCTTGGGAGGATATTTGCCATAGTTGCCACGCTTGGCATGCGGGTTGGCAGCCACAGTTTTTAATTTTAGTCGCTATTAGGAAGACGTTATTGCCCATATCCTGATTTAATTCCCTCTGTCGCCTGTTACGACACCCAGGGGATGATATGAGGTAGTGGATATTCTTACTCCCCCACTACACGGTATTAAATATATAATAAACCTAATATAGATATTGAAATATTGAGGTCGGAAAATTGCCATTTTTATCACTTACTGATTGCCTTATCAAAAACTGAAAGCTAATTTAGGTTATCTAATTAGATAACTTAAATTTAAAAATCCTCGAAACAAAAACAGCATATGACCTTGAAACGACTGAACCGAATTAGATAAAACATGTGTAAGAAAACCGGCTTTTATATTTAAAAAAAAAAACTATCCAAATTGATTCACCCCTTTAAGAGCTATGATGCCACAGACAGACACACACATAGCGGTTAAACTTATAACACCCCTCTTTTTGCGTCGGGGATTAAAATTGAAATCATTAGGCGTATCCAAAGAAAAATAACCGGCCAAGAGCGTGTTGGGCCACGCTCAGTGTAGGGTTCCGTAGTTTCCCGTCCGTCACAAGTGTTCCCACTTGTGAGTTTAAAGGTGGGTATCCATTATGTTCGCGCTCCTGCAACTGCTCCCGGTAGTGAGCACTGTTGTTTCCATCCAAGTTGATTTCATTTCAAATTGATCCAAGTCAAAATGATTTTCCTAGAAAGTCCTTATAAAGTTCTACTTTTCAGATTTTTTCATATTTTCTATTAGAGGGGGGGGACACATTGTTTTTTACTTTTGGAGCGATTATTTCCGAAATTTTTGACATTATCAAAAAATGATTGTATTAAACCCCTATTCATTTTTAAATACCTTTCCAACAATATATCACACGTTAGGGTTGAAACTAAAAAAAAAATCACTTCCCACTTTACATATAGGGGAGCTACCCTAATAAAACATTTTTTTCCAATTTTTATTTTACCACTTTGTCGGCGTGATTGATACACATATTGGTACCAAATTTCTAACGTTCACAGAGATGAAGCGAGGACGGACAGACGGACAGACAGACATGGCGAAACTATAAGGGTTCCTAGTTGACTACGGAACCCTAAAAAAGCCGAAAATTACAAATAATCGATATTCGGTGTCGACAAAATTATTTGTTAGTACAGTACTTGGAACTAACCGCACCAATAACTTTGTGGACATTTATTTCTTATAGCTCCATAGCAGTTAATTTAATCATACGATCTATAGGAATGTACAACGAACTTGGAACTGCTATTAATATTAGCGCCCATTCAATCTCGGATTATCATCGAAGCCGACAACCCCGATCGTCGCTTCTACCGAACTTGGCTCCCTTTTAACATTTTTGTTTTTGGTGGGATTGATCATTATCATCACCAAGAGGCTTTAAGACCTCTCACAACTTACAAGTACGAGTGCAATGTCGACTTGACACCACCTTCACCGTATGTTACAAAGCGCGGCATTGAGCCTCTAGCACAAATCTTTTCTTTTTACGTTTTTTTTTAATAAGATAAGGGTGACAAACGTGCACACATTTAACTTCTATTAACAAACAAAATGCAGGTGCATTGTCACCCTTGAGGACTAAGATGGAATGCCGCGATTCCAGTAAAACGGGTATCCGGTTCTCTACACTCACTTCACGAAACACAGCAGCATTAAGTTGCTATTTTATGCCGGTATTCTGTAAGAGCATGATCCTTCCCCGGTCGAGTCGACCCATTCATGCTACTACCATAATAGCTGCAGCGTAGCTTTACCACGTAATTAAACATCCATATTGTTTTATCATATTGAGGCATTTTTTATAGAACTAAGAGTGACAAATAAAGTGAAAAAAGTGAAGAAAATGAAGTGTAATTAATGCCTTCAACTTTTAAGGAACCATTATCTTTTTATAAATATAAACGCACACAGACAACATCCATTATCCATATTATTTTATCATATTAAGGCAATTTTACAGTTTATTTTTATCATCCATTTTTATTTCACAATTTTTATAGAACTAACTAATTAATGAACATTTTGTTTATTTTTTTTGGACATTTGACCAACAATGATATCTCCGCTGGTTATAGTCACTATATCTATGGAAAGTTCACGCTAAATTATGCAACATGCTAACAACATAACATGTAGTTAGAAGTTTTTCTTCATCATTACAGCCCTTTACAAGTCTACTGCCGAACATAGGCCTCCCCCAAGGAATGTCACAAAGCAACAGTCCTGAGCAACCTGCATCCATCGACTTTCTGCACGTCTTACCAGGTCTTACTCCATATAGTGGAGAGTCGCCCTACACTACCCCTACCGGTACGAGGCTGCCACTCGAGAGCCTTTTTTTCCACTCGAGAACCTTTTCTTTATCCACTCGAGAACTTTTTTTCCTTAAATCAACATAATGCAAAAATCCTGCTTCATTACTTTCTTTTCTAGCTCCTTTACTAGCCTGCTAAAGACCACTGCTGAAAATGGGTTCTTCACATCATAGAAAGGCTTGGCCATAATCGCCACGCTTACCTTGCGAATTGGTGAGTGCAGTACCAGATAATCGATATGAAAACTTACGAAATAGTGCCACTAGCCACTCTAAAGGTTGCTTATATCAATTACCAAACACAAGATCACGCATTTTTAATAGGATAAGGGTGACAAACGAGAATACAGTCCACTTGATGGAAAGTGGCTGCTGTGGCCCATAGACATCTACATCTATCCTCGTTTGAAAATCGCTGGTATTCTGTGAGAGCATGGCTCTTCCCCGGTCGAGACAACCATTCATGCTACAATGATACAATTAATGTAGCTGCAGTACGGCTCTACCATGTTTAAGTAAAACTTAAAAGTTATTAGTAATGAAAGTCATAGGCACATAAAATATTACAGATAGATGCAAACAGAAACACTAAACTAGTTTAATCTTTATCATTGATTTTGAAGAAAAGGAATTTGCAGTTTTTTCAAATCTTCTGTCTTCACGTCTCAATTTCAAATAAGCCGTGTATATTTCGCCGTAATCATCACACTACCTATAGAGGACACAAAATTTTTCTGTGTATTTCCTGTAGTCAATTCATAGTAAGCCCATGGGAACTAAGTTGACACCATTAGGCCACATTAAAATTTAAAAAAGACATTTACATTTTTAACCCCATTCAAGAAACAAGAAGGTTCTATACTTAACACATATTTTTTTTATATATGTACACAGATTTCTCTTAAATGGCCTTTAAATGATAGTATCATATAAATTTGAAGAAAACATATCTATTTTTAGGCTGGAAATATATAAAATGAAAATTTTAAGGTAACTGATGATGTTGCAGTTGTTACATTGTAATTCGTTAGATTACTTAAAAGGTTTCTTCTTTTAATAAAAATATTTTGACAATCAGTAAAAATCTAATTCAAAATAAAATAATTACCACATAATAGTTTCTGAAATCGGGTTTTCAATTCTGTGTATCAAACATTATGTCTTATCACCAACTTTAGATGCTATTATGGTGGTGCACATAGTTATGTAGTTTATATCAGTTTTTTTTATTTATTTGTTACCACTTGGATTTTAACAAACATTCAATTAAATCATGCACATACCTGATAATTTGAAATCATGCATGTCAATGTTACATCAATAACTAAATCATTACTTTTTTTCACCTAAACAGTTTTATTTACCTACCTCTGTATCAATTTCATTCATTTATAAGTTTCACATGTAAAGTATAAACAATGTGCATGATGTTAGTCACAACTCTTTAATCTGATAAATAGAATAGATATCGGAGCAATGTCATTGAAAATATTATTTGTTATTTCCACTTTGTTTACTTTATGTAATATCAAACAATAATAATTGCGCATCAGTTCTCAGCCTTCAACAAGATCACTAATCACTATACAGTAGGTAGGTACAGAAGTGTGTACAAGAGATTTACATTTATTACAGCTATAATGTTGTACAGGAATTAAAAATTTCGGTCATCAAGCCCGTACCATCAACATGAACAGTATATTGTTATAAAGTTATATTATTCAGGAATGGAATGGAAATTTCTAATTAGGAGAAATTTTTAATGGGTAGATATTTGAAAAGAATTGTGTATGCAAGTACTTTAAAATAATATTTATAAGTAACAACCCGCTCTGGCTTTGCCTGGGTGGGATCTATTAATGACTTAATTTAGACTTAAGATAATCATTAAAGACCATTTTTTCACCTTATCAATATTTCTATTTAATAAAATCTGTTAATTCATTCAGATAAAATTTAGTCTAGATCATTCCAATTCATGTCATTCAAACTCATTCCTAACATTGCATTACCAGGCATGTAGTATATTACTTATGATTGACATGAGTCATAAGGAGCAGATAAGAACTTGGTTTAAAAATGTTCATGAGAATAAACCCAGTTTTTTTTTTAATATAGGATAGGGTATCAAACGAGCACACAGTCCACCTGATGGTAAGTGGTTACTGTGGCCCATAGACATCTACATCTTTCCTCGATTATGAATCAAAATGCAGATGCGTTGTCACCCGTGAGAACTAAGATGAAATGCCTTATTTCCAGTAGAAATGGTCTCCAGTTCTCGACACTCACCATATGAAACACAGCAGCACCAACCTACTATTTGACACTGGTATTCTGTGAGAGTGTGGTCCTTCCCCGGTCGAGCCGACTCATTTGTGCTACTATAGTTGTAGCACAAATGAGTCGGCTACTAATATAACTCTCTACCAGCATAGATGTTTCTTTTTTTAATTTGAAATTGAAAATTAAATTAAATTTGAAATAGGTATTTCTGATCATAGAAATGATCTTAAATACGATTTTTTATAGTATTTATGATTATAGTACTGACTAAATGTTTTCACACACTTTGTCACTGTTGGTTTCAATCCAGAGAAAATTTTTATAAATTAAAAAACATGTTGTCTAAACAATTGTGTGAATCTTGCCCCAACACATGTGCCAGAATGGAATTTGCTTTTGGGTGTCAGCTGTATATTATAACTACATACATTATTAAAGACACCACCCTCTTTTACCCAAAAAAATCATGGATCAATAATAGTAATCATAAAAGTAGTTTTAATCAATGTGTAGTGTTTGCGTAAATAAAGAAATCATTATGTAATCAGTCAGTTTTAATTATGACACAGACTGCACAGGAAAGGGAAATTTATGAGACACCAAAATAATAACCTCAGAAAAATTAATGTGAAAATTGAAATTAGATATTTACATAGTATATGTAAATGTCTAATAAATATAAAAGCTAAATTTTATTGTTTATTACAAATGAAACAAAATAAATACATTTATACATGTACCATTTACCATGCAGTTATAATCTATTAAGAATGCCAGTTATGTTCCTGTTTATAGTTTAAGGCACAAACATAATGTTATATTTATACAAATAAATTTTCAAGTTCCAGTATCTCTTCTGATATCAATATATTTATATAATGTGTATATAATATTACTGCAAATTAAAACAAACCCTGAAACCAAAATGATAAGGACCCTAAAACACAAGATAAAATAGAAGACAAAACTGATGTAACAACTCAAATCAAATCAAATAATTTATTTGTATAAGACTGTGTATTGAAAATTCAGACAATATTTTTTTTTTAATTAAAACTGATTTTTGATTGACTTGAAATGGTTGCATGCCAAACATAGTAATAATGACAAATACTATAAGAAAGGCCCTTGACTAGCAATTTAAATAAAGTTAATAAGCTGATTCATTGAGAAGATCCTAAATCATCAGATCATTATCAAAATAAAAAGTAAGGTTTTTATTTTGATAATAGCAGTGGCTCTAATTTGTCACTGTTATTGATTAGGAAACAAGCATAAATGCATTAACAACTGAAGCATCCGCAGTCACTGTTGTCCCCACAAAACATAGAGTATTAGCTGTCCATGGTGACTGAAGTCACAGAACAACATTGTTCAGTATAAATGTGTACAGCGCTAAAGACAGTTGTAGAAAATGAGAGGTAATATAGTAGAAAATTAAGAGATGGTGCTATTTCAAATTTGTCATCTTTGAGAGTGACTTTTACCTGTGCAATGGCAACAAAATATTTAAAAAAAATGTGAAAATGACAGTTTGCTATTTTTGTTTGTAGACTGTTTCATGAGCTTTCCATGAAAATTTTTATTCATATGTAAGTAGCTATAAGGTGTGTTGGGGTAATACTGGACGATTTTCGACTAGTTAAAAGAGTCGGACAAAAACTTTATTTTCTCGACATCCATATACATCAGATTTCTGAAACATGGTGCAAATCGTTAATGGTTACACATAATTTAGCTATAAGAAGCTTTTACTTTTCAAAACTCAACAGTTTCTGCTTAAAACGTGTGCGAAGACACGGCATAATTTTTTATATGCATTATGAAGAATTGGCCATCAAGGGGAAAGACCGGACGTCACTAAAAATCGCAAATAAAAGTGATAGGTAAAGACCGGATGGACGAAAAAAATGCAAAAATTACCTTGTTTTATAAAATACTGCGCAGCACACGCCCTACTTCTTGGAGCGACTGGCTGAAACTTGGGGTCGGGGCAGAATAAAATGGAGTCTTGTACCATATTGCTAGCTTTCAAAAATATAGCATAATTCACTGGGAATTTGGATTTTACGGTCTTACCCCATCACCGATCTTACCCCAATGCACTATAGTAGTTTTTCAGTAGTAATAATTTTTGTTGGGTGTCTCATGTGGTCCTATAAAAGAAAGTGACATTTAATCCGCAGACAGGTGGGGGCGAGAATCACTCGCATGGCTTGGACAGTTCAGTGGTTAATGTCAACAATATAATTTGTTTAACCTGTCAAGTCAAGATACATGTGTCCCAGTCGTGATAAATTTGTAGACCTTTGTAGACCTCACAAAGAGTATAGAGTAATATTTATAAGGGACCCCTCAGAACCGCAGAGTACACTACATTTGGCCTGGTGACACTGTGACCTGGTGACAGACTGGTCTAGTGGTTAGTGACCCTGACTGCTATGCCGGAGGTTGTGGGTTCGATTTCCACCCAGGACAAATGTTTGTGTGATGAGCACGATCATTTGTTCTGTGTCTGGGTGTAATTTATCTATAATATTTATGTATTTAGAAATATATAAGTATGTTTCATCAGTTGTCTAGTACCCATAACACAAGCTCTGCTTAGCTTGGGACTAGATGACGTTGTGTGGTAGTTGTGGAATATTATTATTATTATTTCTCAAAACCAAAGATAATTGCTTGGAACAATTATTTTTTAAATGTTTTATGTAAGAATTATACAACTAAAATTCTAAAAAATTCATTAGAATTATTCTCGTTACTAAATTATGCTACTTTAATTTCAAATGACGAGTTTTCGCTATTGCCTATGTTAACTTCATATTTACTATTTCCTCCGCCGCATGAATGCAAGAGGCAACAACAAATTAAAAACTTTATGTGGGAAAGTCTGTTGTAGAAGTGACATTTATAATGTTTGAATTATTTTTCTTTTCAGTAAACTTTTTAGTTTTGTTATATTTTACTGTTTTAACCATTGAACTCATTTATGGAAATTTGGTGTGATTAATTATGTTAAGTTGATGTTCGATGACTTTTTTACACACAAAAATACTTTATCAAATAATAAAATTCCCCCTTTCTCCAACTAAGTTCTATATAATGTTGTTCCTTTGCACCGCCACCATACTATTTTCTCTGTTACTCCTGTCACTCATTTAACCAGACAAAAGGAACCGTGTACTGGAATGGTACACAAACTGACTAGCTAGCTCATATTTAAAAAAATAATAATTGGAATGGTACTTATAACATAGCCACATTTGTAGCTTAGGTAAGGAAGGTAATAATAAATTAAATACTGAAATAAAACCTAAAACTAAATCTGAAATGCATATTTAAAATCACATTATAAGTCATTCTAATGTTTCAAGTAGTTATCAACATGACAGAATCACAATTATTCTTCACTGCAACTTTAGTTGTTTAAATTTTTCATCATCATTTGTTATCTGAATATAACACTTTTCCCCAACTATAGTCGCCTCTTACGAGACCCAGGGTGATAGTTGATATTGATATTCTTACGCCGCCACTATATGGTAATTGATAACTTCTCAAAACATTTTATTTATGGAGACAATGTCTCGCAATCGTTGTTTCTCTAGCGCTCATATTACCTTCACACAAATATTTCGAGATTTAAATTGTTAATTTTTTTGGGTAAGAACATTGTAATGACTCTTTTATCTTCATTTAAAAAAATTGTCCACTGCCTGCCTCTTTGGCTTGACCATAGGCCTAAGTTGTTCCAAAATACTGCCTAGGTCTGAGTGGTTAATGTAATTTTTAGTTTTTAGTCAAAAAAGACACATATAATGTGATGAACGTGTAGAAAAATAACAAAATGTATATAAATCTAAACTAAATACCATATTTATTATAATGTTGATAGATCACTATCCTTTCTATGATACAATTCGATAATATCTAATATGTTTTGAAAACTGGAAAGTCCGAAAACTTTTAAAAAATAATCATAAAAATATACTCACGTCGTAATCCCTTCGCTATAGACACAGAAAAGTTATTTAACACTGACATTGCACAAAAGTTTTCCAAATAATCTTTAATTCACTAAAATTTCAGTAGGTACTTTTTCACGATCAGATGAGCATAAGCCACCGCGATTCTGAATAAACCACAGAATACCCTGATCCCTGACGGGGAATAAACTAACAGACGGTAATTTATCAACAGAGGCGTGATGATTTCGTGAACAGAAACAGAATCTTGTTTTCAATGAAAAATTAATTATCTTAGCTTTATAAAAATACGTAGAATTGATGCATTAAAATCACAACGAATTAATAAGAAGTTTTAGTGCAATTATAATCTCAATCTGCAAATCTGCAAATAACACAAACTAGGCATGTCGATCTAAAATCGATTAATCGTCTTCTTTGGATGAATCGATTCTTTGGAGTAAAATTATCAATTTTTTAGATAGATTCGAAGCACCGCATCGATTCACTGAATCGATCCAAAAACCTCTCGAATCGGACTAATTCATTTGATTCAAGAACTAGGCAAAATTCCCAAACTGGCTGGGGTAAGATACCACAGTGTTTTTAATTTTTTGCTGTTGGGGGACGCAAAAACAACCGGTCGTACTTGGTTGATAATTTGAACGCAATATATATTTGAATAAAATAAATGTTTATGAACGCATCCAACAATATCGAAAAGTTGTCATTTCATTTTCACTTCTAAAATTCTTTCTCACTCACTTCTGCTCACTTTTCACTAAGGGATATAATGTAATTTATATTACATCTCGAGATAGAAATTAGTATCGCTCACCGTACTTTAAAATGGAACCGTTTCCACTGAGATGTAATATATATTACATCCCAAACTATAAATATTTTTTATATATATATAAATATTTTCATAGTATATTTCACCTCCTGTACTATAATATAATATAATATTATAGCTGTGAACCTGTTTGAACTGTGAACTCGTGAATTTACATTATTTATTATCAAAAATATACATACTGTGAGCTGTAAGTACAGACAGAGTACTTTTAGATACCTAGATACTGTAAATAAATATTATACCGTATGATGACGTTTATAGAGGTTTATAGTAAGGAAATACCCAGTATTGTGTTCGTGTAGCATTCATTTCAATATGATAAATAGTGAGTTACTAGATTGAAACAGATTTATCGAGAAATCATGCAGTTTGCATTTTTGTTAAAGTATTGTTGTTGTTTTTAACCTAAAATGTCAAATAAAAGTGTTGCGTGGAATCACTTTGTAAAAAAATGATCGAGTGGAGTATGTGTGCGAACCACTCCCAACACAAGCGTTTCAAGCTTACCAGGATTGGTTAAAAGGAATATTAGTAATGTTAATCAATAAGATTACTAATATTTTATTAAAAAAATATTACAGTTTAGAAGTTTAAGAAAAAAATAGAAAATTCTTGAAATTTCATGTTTGAAAATGTCGCGATTAATCGAAAATCGATCTTTTAATCCTCGATTTAATCGATAATCGATTCAAGTACCTTCGATTCAAATCGATTAGAGTAAATCGACATGCCTAACACAAACTTAACATAATTAAATTAATTAGGCATGCCTACGATCGAAATATATATATATATATATATATATATATATATATATATATATATATATATATATATATATATATATAATATAATATAATACGATCTAAAATCGATTAATTGAAAATCAATTATCTAGAGAAAAACAATCGATTTTTAGATCGATTCAGAGCACCGCATCGATTCGATGAATCGATCCAAAAACCTGTCGAATCGGACTGATTCATCTTAAGAACTAGCGTTAAATAATAAATAATAATAATTTATTAAAAACTGTGTGTGTGTGTGTGTATGTGTGTGTGTGTGTGTGTGTGTGTGTGTGTGTGTGTGTGTGTGTGTGTGTGTGAGTGAGTGCGCGCGTGCGTGTGTGCGTGCGTGCGTGCGTGCGTGCGTGCGTGCGTGCGTCTTTATGGAATGGATCATCCGATCTCGCCAGGAAGTAATTACGGAGGCTGCACACTTCGCGATTTTGCATGGTGAGCGCGCTCAAGAAGCCACGCCCACCATGCTTTCGCGGCAAGTTCAGCCTCATTACCAACAATCTCGGATGATGCATCCTATGGGACGTCATGGTAGTGCGGACTTTTCTATCCAGGGCGTTAAGTTCAGTCTGAGTCCATCTGAGTATGCAAAAGGTATAAATGAGGACAGGCATGACCCAGCCGTTATATGCGTGTGCCTTATTCACACCGGACCAAAGTGCGTAACTTTGGTCAAGCGTACATAAAACATGTCGCAAACTGACTGTTTCATACCAGCCTCATCGGTACCGATGTTAGTGGTATTTCTACATGCGACAGCACTAGAGGCTGAAAAATGCTAAAATTATGTTTTTGTAGGTATATAGCAATATTAATAAAGACTAATAATAAAAATAAAGATGTTAAAAATCATAGTGTTAATGTTTAGTGTAATATTATAGTTCACATTTTTTATGAATTTTATGGCAATGTTTTGTGTGTAAGTAATTAATATAAGTAAGTGAGTGTAATTAGTTTTATAACTTATTAGGACTTAAACAGTAAACAAACATAAAAATATATGGGAAAAACTTTAATAACATATAACGTAAACAAAATCGAAAATATTTTCGTAGTCATGCTCCTTTGGATGTGGACAACTGGTTTAAATGCTGCTCATTTCTTACTATAATGTAGAGAGATTTGTCGTCTTTTCTCAGCAGGATTCTTCCATTTGATATCCAATAATATGCGTACTGGTTTTATTTTGCAAATTTTCGCGTGATATAAAACAATGACTTAGAGCTAGGAGTGAGCTGCTCAGTGATATATTTAGGAGTACGTGGGCTATCTAGAACCAGATGAGATGAATTCAGCTTATTGTTTGAGTTACGTTTGTTATAATTCTTAACCAGAGACAAGAAATAACTTTTATAAGAGTATTGGAGAACTCAACTGTGAGATTAGATGTTTTGTTTTCCTTTTTCGAATATTGCCTTGACACATCTCGAATATCAGAGACTTTGCAAATCGATTTAATGAGCTTTGATAATTTTATTAGCATATCATATAGATCTTTCTTCGACTCTTGGATCCTCTTGGGTAAATTGCGAATTTCAACACAAGTCTTATGCAACTGCGATCATGAGTCTCCATTTTCTCTTCCAGCGAAGATAGTTTGTTAGCCACGGTGGTACGCTCCTGTTCCAGGTAAGTAATGTTAGACTCCAGCGAAGTTATTTGTTCAGATATAAAGTTCATGGACTTTTCTATGTCGGTGTTGGTATTTTCTATTTTTGAGTTTTGGTTTTTAATATCTAATAAATAATTTTCTAATTTATCCATCCTTGAAGTTTGTTCAGACAACAATTCTTTCATTATGCTTTTGATATCGTTTGTTATATCGCTCTTTATTATGGTTAACTCCTCTAGAAATTCAGGAGCTCCATCGCCTGATGGATATCGGCGTTTTGTTCGTTGCATTAAATTGTGTGCTGTAAATTCGTCAGGCGTTAAGCCTTCTTCAGAACACAATTTGCGTATATCAGAATCGGATCGTGAGGGTGTGTTCCGTTTATTCGACGTTTTTGGTGGCGATTTAAACATTGTGAAAACAGATCGTATGTCCACTTAATAAAACGGCGGTATATATTTACAAGTCTGTTTTAAATGCAATCCGTCGCAGAAGCTGTACTATTTTTTATTCTGTGGCGGTAGTTAGACGTACGCACTTAGTAAAAATGGGTTGGAACTTTGAGAAGCAAATCAAAGGCAATCAGCTGCGACTAGGCGAATTAATGGTGGCGTAACAAGCAAGGTAGTTTAGTAATAACAAGAAGAGACTCACTGTGATTTCTGTTCTCCTGATACTTCGTACTAATTATTACGAATTATTATTTTACAATGCTTAATTTCACGAATATATCATTCGGGTGAAGGGAAGGGGAAGGGAAGGATAAAGTTCCTAAACTAGCTGGTGTAAGAAGTAAGATATAGCAGTTTTTTTATTTTTTGCTGTTGGCGGACGCAAAAACAACCATTCGTACATGTTTGATAATTTGAACGCAATATATATTTAAATAAAATAAATATTTATAAACGCATCTAAATATGTCGAAATTTTTTTTTCATTTCTAAAATTCTAATTCTAATCTTACCTGTGGAATGTGGGTCTAACTTAATCTGTGCTGTGAACAAAGACTACAATATATATTAACATAATATAACTGTGAACCTACGAATTTATTACTATAATTATTATCAAAAATATACATACTGTGAGCTATGACCACAGACGGGGTACTTTTTAAATACCTGTATACTGTAAATAAATATTAAATGTTGAAGTTAGTAGTTAGGGGTTTATAGTTACGAAAAAACAGTATTTTTATCGTGTAGACTTCATTTTAATTTGATAAAGTATAGAAATAGTGAGTTGTTAGATTGAAACCGATTTATCGAGAAAGATACGTAGCAGTTTGCTACTTTGTTAAAGTATTGTTGTTCTTTATAGCCTAAAATGTCAACTAAAAATAAGGGATCGAATGGGGTGTGCAAGTATTGTCATAACGAAGTAAAAACACGCGGAAATACAACAAATTTACGCAATCATTTATTACGAAGACATCCATGTATTAAGTCTGTCTAAACTCTAAGAAATTTAACTATTTGCAGTTTTTACGATTCGCCAATTGAGGCAAGGTTGGAAATGTTGCGATTAATCGAAAATCTATCTTTTAATTTTCGATTTAATCTATAATCGATTCTAGTATGTACGATTCAAATCGATTCAGAGAACGAGTTTTTAAGAGTGAATCGACATGCCTATGCATAATCACAGAATTATGGAGTGTCAAAGAACACTTCTACTTCTACTCGTAGACAGAGAATCCTACTGTCTACGCTTCTACTACTTCTACACCATAGATTTGAGAAAAACGGACAATGCGTAGACAGAGAATCCTAGCATTCTCTGTCTACGGGACAATGACATTTCGCGAACTCTCAATATATAGGCACATTTTATTTGTAGTACTTTCTTTATTTTTAATGATTTTTTATTTTTTTTATGATTGATATAATATATATATATATATATATATATATATATATATATATATATATATATATATATATATATATATATATATATATATATATTAACTATTATTAAAAAGTTATGTAAAAGATCGCTGTAGAAGAAAAATCATCTATTGTTCTTTACTCATTTAACAACAAAAAGCATTAATTTTATAACACATAATGAAAAGGAACCAGGCTCGGAAGGTCCTCTAGATCCTGCTCGAAGGACCACTTGAAAAGGAACCAGGCGTGCGTAAACGTTAAACTAAGAAACAGAAGGGAGGAATCGAGGCTTCTCTCGATCCGGCCTCCTATAACGCCTACGTTGGGTTCGGGAACAACGTATGTGATCTCCGCAACGGAGTAACACACAAGGGCGATAACCTCTTCCTTTTCATAAAATAGGTTCAGGCGGGGATTACGGGTCTTCCGAAGTCATCCCGGTCCCAACGCCTTAATTCTTCGATGTGGACTGTATTATTTTGAGGGGAGAATTCCTTGGGAATAAAACAGCAATTATCTTCAAACCGTTCCGTGAGAGAGTAATTACTTTTCCCTATCACTTCCCTACACTTTTTCTTTCTTCTTCTTATTGACTGCTGGTCTTGCACTTTTCCCGAAGTTTCTCCGAACTTTCCTGAAACTTCCCCGAACGATTCCCGAACGAATTGCAACGTTGATGTCTTCCGCTAGGACTATGGTGTGTCCTGCAGGTTTCGGGCCTCGGGGTATGCCCCCATTACCCGTGTTATCCTCGCGGTCCACCACTATGGACCGGTCCTGGGAGCCTTCTATTGGCGTTGTAGGTGTCAAATACGAATTTTACGTGATCGGTTTTTCGTAGTCGGTTAAACTACGAAAAAGAGAGGTTATCCAGTGAAGTCAGAGTTGGCCTATCAGCGGCATTGTGGGTTGTTACTCGATTCTCTAATCGATATAGAGAGGAGTTCTCTTGGATAGGGTCGCCCGTCCGGAGGGCGAGTGTGTAGCGGCGCTAAGTTGTTAAGGTGTATGTGCGGCCCGTTGTCTGCACGGTCGAACAATCCGCGCGCCAACCGGGCCACAAACTTCTGGATGGTGTCGATCTTCAGGTTGGCCGCTATGACGTCATTCCGGACGTAGTGACCCGCACCGACGATGGTTCTTAACGTCAGATTTTGCTGGGCCTGCAGTCGCCGCCTCAGAGGCTCGCTCAGAAGCGCGTACCAGGCCGGAGCAGCATACGTGATGATGGATCTTATATACGTTCTGTAGACTCGCACTTTAGCGTTAAGTGGTAACTTGGATGCCAGGACCGGACGGAGCATCGCCCGCGCACATCGTGCTCTGCGGACGACGAGGTCGACGTGCGCAGTCATGCGCAGCGCCCGGTCGATCCGGCATCCAAGGTAGGTCACGGCCTTCTCGTACGCGATTTTCTGGCCATTGAGGGTTAGGTGAGGTGGTAGGTTCCTGAGGCGGCGAGTGAGCAGAGCGGTCGTCTTACCAACGTTGCCGACTATCCTCCACTCATCTAGCCATGGTGGCAGCAGGTCCAGGAGACGTTGCATCCTGGCAGTGGCAATGTGGGCTCTTCTGGACGAGGTGAAATAAGCGCTATCGTCCGCATATAACGCCAATTCCACGTCATCCTCCCACTCTTGCAGCCTTTCTGCCAGGGTAGGGATGTCGTTGGTATAAGCCGCGTACATGACTGGAGACAAACAGCTGCCCTGAGGAAAGCCGGCTCTGATGATTCTGGTTGCGGACTCGGCGCCCTCTACGCAGACGTAGAACTTCCTGTCTGCCAGGAAAGACGCCACTAGCCGCAACATAGCAGGAGGAACGAATTGCAAGAAAACTCGTTTACTGAGCTACCCCAGAGCTATACGCGAAAGTGAGCCGAGCCATTCGTGCGCTTGCGCAACTCAATTACATCAATTTGTTCTATCACTCTCTAACGGTTTACTCAATAACTTTATTTGTATAAGACATACATTTATACAATTTACTTGTAAAGATAGCACAAAAAAATATCTATACTACGATATACATTGCATTTTCATATCACAAAAAACCTTTTATTTATTTAACAAAATATGCCTATTTTACTCACATGTTCAAAGTTGAAATTTCTTAAATATTTAACATAGAAAGTTAAAACAATGTTTTCCACTTGAAATTATACATATCTTAACCAATACAACAGTTTAATTTACATTTTCTCTATACATTTCACTATTAAAACACTTTTAAATTTCTTATACAAAACTATCATTATTTCACTTATTCACAGAAATTTTCACATAAAAATAACACAGAATTCACCTCTTTTACACGTACAATTAATCTGAAATGTTTCACAAGTCATTTTTACATAAATTGCTGAAATTGCAAATATTTAGATTTCTACATATTTGGCCTCCTAAGTACGTGGCTAGCGTGCGTCTATGATCTCACACTATTTGAACAACTAACTTTTGCACGGCTATCGACTATGAGTAAAAAATGGAAAGTCTAATATCAACAATACTAGGTGAATAAATGCTTCTACACAATTCTCAAACGTTGAAAACTATTTCTAATCAGATTCTTATCAGTTATCATGTCTCTTATCAGATAACATAGACAAAATATTTCATGAATCAATACATTGAAAATAGGCATTTGTTTTCATACAAAACATATCAAACTCATATAAGACAATACTTATGCAATTAATTTCCATTAATTCGACTTATGCACAGCGATCATCTCGACCGGGGAACAAATCCGGTCTCTAACTTTATTTTAATATTTCTTCAAATCAACATCATTGGAAAGATCATTTCAACCGGGGAACAAATCCGGTAACATAATTTATATCTTAAAATTCCCTATATGAATTCATTAAGAGATATTACTAAGAAAACGATAAACTATTCCGGCCTGGGAGTCGAACCCAAGACCTTCATATCATTAATTCGATATTTCTTTAAGATTTAACCAAGCGTTTTCTTATTAGAATATTATTGCTCGATAACTTGCTTTTAAGAAGCTATTCGTAATCGGTTAACTAATAAATTGAAATATTCTTATAGGCGCGTCGCTAACACATAATATAAAGATTCCAGTGATAACGACACTGAATAAGTACGTACTTATTCAAAAGATAAAACTTTATTTTCAATATTATAAAGGAACTTTATTTCTATTTGGTGCATGCGGACCGACCCAAAAATGGTGACGCATCTCTGGCTGCCGTTGTCACGTTTCTTTTAGAACGAACTGACGTAACGCGAGCTTTGATAATTTTTGCTTCAAAAAGTTTTTTAATATGAAAATGTTATTAAATGAATTGCTGCGTTACTTACCATAAATTGAAATTTAAAATATAACACATTTTTCCGATGTACCGTAAGATTTTACGATGTTTATGTTTTTGTATAAAACAAAACATATGACCTAAAAGGTGTGAATAATATCAATATTTAAATATTGTTATCACATCCAAATTGAGATTTTGTAAGTTACGCCTTTTGACACTCGGCTCATATCTGAGGTCATTATCCGTTTTTCTCAATCGCTTTAGCCAGTTATACAGAATGGGTCCCACATATATGCAATAAATGAAACCATATACTTATCGCCTTTGCTGACGATATACAAAAAATGAACGTAATCGGTCCAGTAATTAGGTCAAAAAGTAGAGTTTTAATTTTAAGCAAATTTGAACACTTATAGAATTGGGTCACTAAGGTCAGTTATTCAATGAACTTGAATGAATCCTTGAATATTAAAAAGCGACGTTGGCACGCAGTGCAAACTATTGGTATTGCGACATATCGACAGCGGTGTCTTTTGTCGGCGTGCCACCCGCGTGCAACGTTGTCACTCTTCCAAGGGGTCAAGGTACGTTGTCTAAACAGAGTGTTTCACTTTTACTGAATTTATTTTAATATTTATTTTGTTTGAAAATTTCACTTTTTTATTTTACGGGTTTTAATTTAATATTTAATTTTTCTACACTTCTACGGACTAGTATTACTTGTGGTTTCATTTATTGCATATATGTGGGACCCATTCTGTATATCTTCGTCTCAATTTAATGGATCAATAATGTAGAATTGCTTACTTAATTAGCAATTGGTTTCAAATTTATTTCAATTCTAAACGATCTCGAAGCATTTTAAATACATAGTATAATATAAGAAGTTGAGTGCAGATTTACATTATTTAATTTTTTAAATTTAGTTCTTATCTTTGTTTTCAGGCTGTTCATTAATTTCTATATTTAAGTTGAATAAATGTACTGATATTTATTATTGTCATAACTATTATTGTATTTTTGTGCTGTTTTTTTTAATAAATCCTGTAAATATAATGTTAGTTTTATTTATTTTGATTTTAATTATTAATATCTGTGATGAGAACAAGTATATATATATATATATATATATATATATATATATATATATATATATATACGGCATGTGTGTATATAAGCTTATATTTATGGATATTACAATAAAGTTGCTAACTATGGATACTAGGGGCGCTAGTTATGCATTGCCATTTTATAGGTCGGAGATTGGTCTCTATTTCAGTTTATACAAAGGTACTCTGTGGGATAGTGTAATAGGGGTATTAGCAGTAAATAACAGTTCAAAAACTCTCCACAACAGCGCTGGAGTAGCTACTGGGATGAAATGAACTTAGCAGTTTCGACGGTTTTAAGTGTGCTGCTAAACTGCTCAGTAGCTCTAAAATAATTTTATTTAGTAAATATAACCTCGAAAAAGTCGTCTATCCCACTAATATTTTTCGGTGCGTTCTTTAAAATTTACCTCGTAGCTATATAGTGGCACCACCTAATTTAAAGGTTTTTATGGACACTTTTTAATACACAGTCTGTACTTCTTAGCTTCTTACTTCTACACCCCATACTCAGACCGAGAGCAATGACGAAATTGATTTAAAAAAAACACTATTGAATAAAACTAGAACTCTTACTGATTTTATCGCGTTTAATTTGCTTGATTTTAAGTTCAAAAAACCCGCTTGACGTACGAGTATTAAAATCAAGTAAATTAAAAGTGATAAAATCTGTAAAAAAGTGTTTGCGTAAATATAAGAAATCATTTAAAAAAAACATTATTTTATAATATCTTAGAAGGATCGCGGCCACACGACGCTCAGCAATCGAAGACAGACTAGAGAGACATAAAACATAAACATAACCGCCATGGAGATAGCTGTCTGAAGAAATTAAAAAAATGTGACGCGTTTTTCATAAATATTCATTATGAATATAAGAAGAATGATGCACTATAACTTACCGTTAAGGATTTAAATGAAAGACTGATAAACTTGATACTTATAATGTTCAATACAAAATAGCTAAACAACCAATGATACAAGTAATAATAAATAACATATTCAACAACTTCGTTTCGTTCTTATTCTTTTTATTCACAAAATTTAAAAGTTTAAAATAATTATTGGGGATACTTTTTCTTTCCTGTTTTTGTCAATCTACTAACGGATTGTACAGCTACTTTTTTTTTCTTTTTGAATACGTAGACAAAATGAGTAAAACCTTTGTTCACGAACAATAAAGTTGTAAATAAAGAAAACAAAAATCCTAAATATGTGATGAGAAGAAAAATTCTTTTTGAATGTGATTTATTCAATAATTGAATATTATTGTTTTTTCTTATCTCTTATCATGAATTTTATACTAAGCGAAAGTTATTTATACGTTTAAACTTCCAAAAGTATTATTGAAAAAGGGTATTGGTTGAAAAGTTACATTATCCTCTGTATCATACTACCATTTATTAGAAATCAGTCCTGAAACCAATTCTTAATATTAATCAAATTAGTTTTTCTATTAAAATTAAACACTAAATGGGGAATGCATTTGTCAAATTAATGCTGCTAAAAGCTAGTGTGACAGATTGACGTTAAAAATAGAGGTAAATATGAAATGATTATTGAGAACAATAATTTATTATGGTATAAAAAACAGGTCAGGATGTGCCATGGCTACATCTTCATATCCTAAGCATTGAACCAAGTAGTTCAGTGTTGCCTGTTATGTTCCAATCTCTAACTATAACATGCACGGATTCTTTTAAGAGTCCAATGCTATCGTAGATTTTAGTCTTTCACACTATGTAGTCTAAGATTCTACATAATATTCTTTTCTTACCAATATTTTTAAAAAAAATCTCATTTTTTTTTCTGGTACTTTATTGTTAAATAGTAACTGGTTATGCAAGTCTGTAGACACCTGGAACCAACTTCAAAAGGCTTTTTTATGATTAGCAGTTTTTCTAGATGAAAAAATAATAGCGAATTGAACTTGTTCTCTTCAGTTGTCTACCTTTCTCTTTTAAAAGTTGCTCCCTAAATTGCTAAATTTAGTGTAACACCTATTTAACGCACCAAATCTTTGATTAGTGCATTAGTCATAATTACAAATAACACCTGCACCTCGCCATTTCTGTTTATTTCATTTCACTTGCATTCCCCATTTAAATTTCAATATATTACACAAAATTAAGGACCACAAACAGTTTAGGTATTTTTAAATAGGGTAAAAGGTTACGTAATCATTAAGAGCGTAGCCGGCTGCATTTTTTCCATACAAATGTATTCCCTATTCTCTTCCTAGATAATGCCTCTAGAGTAATAGCTTTTGTTTATATATATCTAGGTCTATTGAAGGCATGCCCCTGCCTTGTCATTTATTTTTTTCCAATAAAATATTACAAAAATAAATATGACTTTCTAAAAACCTGAAAAAATGCCCCGTTTTTACCTCCGTAATGAGACGACTACCGAAGAGATTTTAAAAGTTTTTAAGATAAAAACTTTCGATCAACAATACCAACTACATAACAGGTCACGTACAATATCATAGCTAAATACTGTCCGCATGAATATAAACTATGAAAAGACATAAATTAAATAACATTTAGTGTGAAATCAACTTTAACTCTCTACTCCTTTCTAAAGGGCCGGCAACGCACCTGCAATTCCCCTGGTGTTGCGGTTGATCATGGGCGGCGGTAGTCACTTAACATCACGTGACGCTCGTTTGCTCCCTCTTCTATAAAAAAAGTGACAACTGTCGAAGTAAGTACTGAGCTACACTCACAAATACAGGCTGTTCACTCACACATTGATACCTCGGTTGCTCGGGCGCACCGCGACGGCAATAGTTTCTTCAAATACCTATTCCTCAATTCCCGCGCAGACCGACTACACTCTTAAGGATTTAATAAATGAACAATAAATTATGACTGACATTTTAGGATAACATGATTTTATTTCTTTATTATAATCCTTCCCTTAGTTTGAAAAACCTACAATAAATCATTTGATTTCAAGAAAGTAAAATTGCCCAATAGATTTCATCGACGAAATGACTAGATAAAGCATTTGAGTATATATGATTAAGTTTGTATTAAAACGTAACACGTTAAGACGGGATAATATGAAGAAAATATAAGCTTTAAAAAATATATGATGTTATTATAATTATAATTTATAATCTTATGACCAAATACATACTATTCAATTTTGAGTATTTGAGCATAATCGAGTAAAATAAATGCTCATTTTAAGTTTTTTTGTTTAGAAAATTAATTTAAAAAAAAAAACAGCAAATACAATTTTCCCTTTTATTTCGACAAAAATGTCTTAATGCAGTCATATTACTTTTTAATAATACTAAAAATTGATGATATAATATTGGTTGCCATTTGTTTCAAAAATGGGCGGGTTCGATTGTCGAAGAGAGATAGACATTTATTTATAATATATAAATGAGCTTTAGTTTTAAGCTAAGATGGTTTGATTGCCAAAGTTCTTTGAGCAATTGTTTTACTTTGTTTTCATTTTCTCGATACTTACTAACCCATCTCAACGGCTTACCTATATATTGTAACTGTATTCGGTATTAAGTTATAATTTATTAATCATGTTTTTATAGTTTCAATTTTTGAATAGATAGTTCTGTGGTTAGAAATAAAAATGCTGCTAGTATTTTAAATTAATTAAAAATCATATTAAATTCTCCTAACTTTATAGTCATCAAATAACAACACTCAATGTATTATGTTTTACTATAATTATCCCTTCAAACAGCTTCATTTTAACATACAACCAACAATATTCAAATATCACCAGATAGATATTTAAATAAAAGGATAAATTCCCAGTATAACGTGGCACTCAAATTATAAGATCTAAAATTTTGTAGGTACAATTACACAATTCAATTTAAAAATATTAATCGATATTTGCGTGACGATTGTTCGAACTGGCAGTTTTTATTTTTTGTTATTTATAACAAAAGAAAACATAATATGATATCATTAAGATTTTATTTAGTCAGCTTTTAATGCTAAATAGAATCAGATATAAATTGACGAATAAAAATATAAATAAAATTACGTTTTTGTTTATTATAACAATTTTCCCAACATAGATGATACCGTATTTTATTATCGTATTGTAGATCGCTATTGTATTATGACGATATTTTGTTAAGTAGCAAGCCAATGTAAGCTGAACGTTTTTAGCATTACACAGTCTTTATTAAATTAATAAAATCTAAGCTAATTCTACGTAAAGATTCAAATCAATGACTTAGTTAAATAATAATAAATAGTTTTCGCACACGATTTACAAACCATAATAAATGAATTACAAGCTAGTTTTAGCTTCATGTACGCAGAAGCATGATGTTAAATAGATGATGAGTGACGAATTGCACAATAAAGTATTTAATATACAGACAAAAACATTTAGCAACTTGTTTAAGTTAGGCTTTACTTATTTGTTTTTTTTAGCAAATATATTACACGTCGAAAACGTAAAAGAAAAACTCAATCATTTTTTTTGTAAAAAAATCTTAAATGAACCTTATACCACTCTTGGTTGATGCTATATCAGAATACAAATCCAAGCATGGTGCAAAATATTAGCTATAATATGAAATATTCCGCTAACAAATCGGCAATTTCTATCACAACTATCGACATCGCTAAAAGTTCGCAAGGCACATTATTTTATTACGTTTGCAATAATAAAAAAACTGTTATAATATATTGTATAAACATTAAAAGGCTAACAAAAAACGCCACTTGGACTACTATTGCATAAAATATTATAACCTTTCAGCCCATGGAATACTATAATACACAATAGAATGACTGTCAACCTTATTTTGTACGAGGATAGGCGTCGCCAGGAGCACACATATAAGCAATTATGTTGTGTTATCAGTTGATCACTACTACAAACACGATTCGCTTTGTTGACAGACGGATTTTAATACATATTTATTTGTGAATAGCGTGCAATTTGGCATTTTCTAAATTATTTGCATGGAAACGATTGTAACGTCAAAACACATCTCGTGTTGATATTTATACGTGTGAATTGACGAAAATGCCACTACATTTTGTGGCAACACGGGCTCCGCCCACTCCCCCGTTCTATCATGTATGTATTATAGTATTCTATGTTTAAGCTTTTGTTGAACACTTGTCAATGTGATTTTATAACAACATGCAAAATATCTTATTACCTACATTTACTTCGTTTGCGCCGAAATTGCGTTAATAAGCCTAGAGTTGTGGTTAAAGCACAGACAAATAAACAGAATAATATTTCTTGATCATGATAATTTGTACTGCTTTTACAAAACATGCTGGCTGGTTAAACGATATTATTTTAATGTATTTTGGTGTTTACCCTCCTATAATGTTATTTGTTGCCAATGTTTAACATTTGACAGGCATCTTGTCTTAAAGTGCATACTACAAATACCTTCTCCATATAAATAAGATAGGGTTAAGCACAATCTGGCATGTTTTACTTTCGAAAAATGGGCAAGCGGCAGTTTTATTTCTAACAGATGTTCTGTTAGAAATGAAACTGATACATTATTCATTGATTTACATTAATTCCTTTCTAGCAGGTTAACATTATAAGCTATGCAATCGTCTTCAAAATGTTCGAAATAGAACATTGTCAAATTTAAAGCATGAAGCTGAAGCTTTTGAAACCGGCTGTAATTATATTCATTACAAAATTTCAAATAACGAATAAATTTCTGATTTTTATACATTAACAATGATGATAAATTTTAAAAATCTGCACAAATAACGAAAAGTCGAAATTACGAAAGTCTTTCATATCTCTTCGAATATAAAAAAAACAACTTATTCAACATATTAGGAAGTTATCCTGCACCGCTCGAAAGATGTCCGAGTAGTGTGGAACATTACAGGGAAGTAGAACAATTGACAATAGTCGTTCAGTCTTCTTTCTTCTCTATGGGGGATTTCGGTTCCTCCTCTGTTGGAGAGGGGGGCCGATCCACTTCAGCCTCCGACACTGTAACAAAATTTTGACGAGTCTAAAATGTTTAGAACTTTAGTCATCAAAACCATTTCATGCTATCACAAGAAATACAACAAATTTTAAATTCCTTATTCCTGCTTCTCAGTTCACAGTATACATTTCATTTTCGATAACAGAAATGTATACTGTATGTATAGGCGTCTCTCATAGTAAACTCAAAATAATAATGCTAAAAAAGGTTTTCCCTCGCGTTTAAAATGTCGCTTTATCCAGGAATAATCAATCACCTATCAGCCTTTCCCAACCTCGAGTCTGCAGAGCCTGTATTTCTAGCATGTATTTCAGGATCCGCAGGCACCCGTTTATCACCACACCACAGATATTTGTCATCATAGTACGTCAAAGCGCCAGATTTGATATTGCTTGCATCACAGATATTTCTGGACCTGGCCTAATCATCATCAACCTACAACCGTGAAATATTGAATTGAGCAACGAAAAAAGTACCTTCATAGCTTTTTGATAAATTTTATATATATAATACGATAGGACATATTATAGAATATAGGATTGGGTGACAAACGAGCACGTCCAGCACATGCAGCAAGTCCACCTGATGGTAAGTGGTTGCTGTGGCCCATAGACATTTACATCTCTATCCTCGATTACGAATCAAAATGCAGATGCGTTGTCACCCGTGGGGACTAAGGGTGGAATGCCTCGTTTCCAGTAAAAAGGGTCACCGGCTCTCTACTCTCACCATACGAAACACAGCAGCATTAAGTTCCTATTTCACGCTGGTATTCTGTGAGAGTGTGGTCCTTCCCCGGTCGAGCCGACCCATTCGTGCTACAACTATACTACTAATATAAATGCAGCATGGCTCTACCACGCATAATCGCCGGAAATGTTTTTACAAAGAATCCAAGATACATTCTAAGGAGAAACTTCCTGATAAACCGCGCTGTAATTTATGAAGCAAATCTAGCTATACATGAAGAGTGGAGTTTCCAATGCAGCGGACGTCCCTGTCTTACACCTCTGCACTGTACAGAGAGTGGTAACGATAGATAAAACCCATCGAGTTATCCAGTTTCGTTCCCTATAAAGACGGCAGTACCTGACGTTATTTTCCAGGCACTCCTACAGTGGGGAGGTAAAGGCCTAATTGTCAGACTTGTAACTATATATATATATATATATATATATATATATATATATATATATATATATATATATATATATATATATATATAGTTTTTATTTCGATGATTATTTTAGGCTTCGAAGCGTTTCAATGAAATCAGGGCATCAGTGTGGTGGCAATGACGCAGCAGACAAACTGGCCAGGAGAGGCTCGACTCGGCTCTGGCCGTTATATGAGCAAAACCGATCATACCGATTCCTTTTGGTAACATTCGTTCACTGGCACGCCAAAACTTTACAAATCAAGACGCTCAGCTTTGGAAAAATGTAGTAGACTGTAGGCAAGCTAGGGAGGCCCTGCCAGAAATAAACAGTCGCTCAACCAAGTTCTTAATGAGATTGAGCAAGTCACAGATTAGGATAGGAACAAGTGCTATTACAGGACATGGCTCTTT
Source organism: Parnassius smintheus behrii (assembly GCA_036936625.1). NCBI lineage: Eukaryota > Metazoa > Arthropoda > Insecta > Lepidoptera > Papilionidae > Parnassius > Parnassius smintheus. The sequence continues at coordinate 14,569,887 of JAUPFT010000024.1, forward strand.
TAACAAATATTTATTTACTCTAGGTGTTACAGATAGTGCCCTGTACAGGGCATGTATGGGGGAGGAGGAAAAGGCGGCCCACGTGTTGCTGGTATGTCCGGAGGGCGCTGCATACAGGGCTAAACGTCGCGGCATGCCGGGATCACTCCCCAAAGTTGCTTGCTACATCAAAGGGCTGTTGAACTTCTTCGGGGAGATTTCATGGCTCGAATAATTCATAATATTCCTGCCCACATGCAAAGACTAGACCTGGAGTAGCGGAAAATGACCCGTTGTAAGCTAACTAATTACACCTCTGCAGTGCAAGGTGCACATCGTAGCCATACTATACGAACACCGACAGTCAATTTATTTTTGTTACTTTCATGACATATTTATTTAATATTGAAAATGGTAAACTTGATGATCTTAAGGATTTTTAATCTATTTTAAATGTGAAATTTAAACTACCGTCCATATTCTCAACATTCGACACGTCATTTCTTCTTTCTTCTTCACTGTCGCTGGCAGAACTCTCAGCAGATGAATCGTAGCCGCCGTTATCTACAACGAAAGAGCAAGTTTGAATACATACATAATATATACATATTGGTGGAGCCACGTGTCTAAGGCTGCCGAAGTCTAATTCCCCGGTCGAACCTTAAACCTATTACGCGAGATTTTAACTAAAGTGGACTGTATATGCGATTGCTTCTACGCTTACGTAAAGGCGACTACTATAGCATGCGGTATAATGCACTCGCTCTTCCCTAAAACTAAAACTATTATTTTGCCAAGTCGATGAAAAGGAATCCTGCCTGATTAGGAAAACACAAATTGGAGCGGGTTAAAACAATTATATCAGGCAGGAACTAATTAAAGGAATATTGACTCACCGGGGTTTCTTCTATTTGTGTAGAGCACTATAGCTACAACTTCTGGAACTTCTTCTAGACAGACACTCTGGGGCCCCAGGGGTGCGTCGGGAGAGAAGCGTTGTAGTTTCAACGACGACTGCGGCGGAAAGAAGAGGTCGCGCAACGGTCGCGCGTGTCTTATATATCCTCGGCTCCGATGATTACGTGACGTTCTAGAATCATCTTCTTGCCCCTCCCACCCCACCACCCCGATGTGTCGATAGGAGGGTATGAATGATATCGTTTTTTCGAAAAGGAACAAGCGACTTGGCACCTACCGTCCGATATAAAATAAACACGAATGGGTTTTCCGCGCAACCATCTCCCCCGCCCTTGAAGGATTTCCTTCAAAATTAACTAATACAACTAGAGCTAAGATCAACTAACAAAATAACTAACTAACGCTAAGATCACCTAAATTCAACCACAATTTTAATCTAGAAAGCTAATTTAAATTATGGAAGAGGCAGGGGGCACAAACGGACAACCGGACGCAAGTAAGACCCAACCGTGGTCTTAACGCGAGCTATCCTAACTACTCCGTCGGAACCGGGAAAGACCTCTTCGACAATTCCTAACGGCCAGTGGAGAGGCGGTGTATTCTCTTTGGTGAGCACAACTACAGTTCCTACAGCTAAAGGCTCAGTTGCTGTGTTCCATTTTTGCCGAGACTGCAAAGTATGCAAGTATTCCATCCTCCATCGTTTCCAAAACGATTGCACTAACCGATCTAATAATTTGTGGCGTGCGGAAATGCTAAGTCTGTTCTCATCCATATCTGCGGCGGGCAAATACTTTAAAGGCGTTAAATTCAAAAAATGTGCTGGAGTTAGAGCCAGCGGTTCCGAGGGGTCACTAGACAACGTACGACAAAGTGGGCGACTATTCATTACGCATTCAATTTGAACGAGCACCGTACTTAGCTCTTCGAAGGACAAAATTTGATCTCCTATTACTCGGTATAAATGACTCTTTAGACTCTTGATATTAGTCTCCCAATTGCCCCCAAAATGACTCGCGGCTGGGACGTTCAGAGACCACTCAATGCGGTTCTCGGCTAGAATGTGAGCAAACTCCGAATTATAATACTTGCTAGCTAAGAGCTCATGTAGTTCCGATAGAATACGTTTTGCACCGACGTAGTTCGTACCGTTATCCGAATACAATCTACTTACAGGGCCACGGCGGGAAAGAAATCTTTTAAATGCACCCATAAAGCCTGCTGTGCTTAGATCACCAACGAGTTCTATATGCACCGCTCGAGTAGTTAGACATACGAAAATGCAGACGTAAGCCTTTGTGGATCTTATACCACGCCCGCGAGTGAGCGTGACCTTAAACGGGCCAGCGAAATCAGACCCGGTGTGCGTGAAGGGCTTTACTGATTGTATTACTCTACAAGATCTAAGTTCCGCCATATCCGGAAATGACGGCTTGGGGCGTGCCCGAAAGCAAGCTATACATCTGTGCACCCGATTGCGTATTAAACTACGTGCAGAAAGAATCCAATAATTCTGACGCAAAATCGACATCAACAAGTCGGGACCAGCGTGCGAGTTCAATTTATGATGGTAGTCGACTAATAAGTTCATGATATGGTCTTTACGCGGTAAAACAATAGGGTGCCGTTGGTCGAAACTCAATTGCGAGTAGGACAAGCGTCCACCTACCCTTACAATCCCATCCTGTAAAAATGGCTTAAGGCGTTGAAAGGCGCGACTACAAGCTCTATTCGATTGTAATCTTCTAATTTCTTCAGAGAAGTGCGCACGTTGAAGTTCACGTAATACTAGCGACTCGGCATAGTTGTAATCGGATGCTAAGACATACGAACGTCGCGGTAACAGCTTCGCGAATCGACAAACGTAAATTACGCTACGCAATAATTTCGACCAAGAGGACAAGCGGCTCGCCAAAGCAATGATTGGAGAAACCTCGCTCGAAACGTTCGCCACTAGAGCGTGTCTCTTCTCTTCCGGCGGTTGTGACACTGACGAAGGTTCGAAGTCGGTTATTGGCCATTGCGAGGGATCCAAGTGAACCCAAGCAGGTCCGTGGAACCAAAGCGGGTGGTCCATTATTTGCATCGGGGTGAGTCCACGGGATAGACAATCGGCGGGGTTTTCCGTACCGGACACATGATAAAAGTTCCGCGTTTCTAACTCGTCTTGTATCTTGGCCACTCGGTTCGCAACAAACGTATCTCAATGGTGGGGTGAAGAATGAACCCAGCATAAGGCGACGGGTGAGTCGGAAAAGGCAAATATCCTTTCTATGTGAACTGTATCCCTACATGCGCTGATAACTGCGGTAATAAGCTTGGTGAGTACTAATATTGCGCAAAGCTCTAAGCGCGCCAGAAAAACAACCTTACGGGGGAAGACTCTCGACTTAGAACTAATGAGGCTAATCGAATTTCTACCATTATTCTGGACGTGGAAATATACAACGCCCCCGTAAGCCTTTTCGCTGGCGTCTGCAAACCCAACGACCGTTATGGCGCTATTCCTATCTACGTTTATATGACGCGGTATTTTAATTTCTCTTAATAAAGGAAGTTCCTCTCTAAAGCGCTGCCACAACCGAACAATGCTGTCAGGCGGCGAGTCATCCCAGTCGCATTCCAATAACCAAAGTTGTTTAATCAAAAGCTTAGCGTATAATACCATCGGAGCTACGAAACCCATGACGTCCCATAATCTAGCAACGCATGACAGTATTGTGTGCTTTGTGCATTTCTCTACGGGCGGATTTACCTTAAGGCTAAACACGTCGGACTCTGGTGACCAACACAGACCGAGCACCTTGTGTGTATCAGAATCGTCGAATTCCTTTATCGCCGAAAGACGGTGTGATAGTGGGATTGTATCCAAAACCGGACGCGAATTACTAGTCCACTTCACAAGATCGAACTGACCCGATTTCATGAGCCTTATAACCTCGGCGGTGGTTAGGGTGGCCTCCTCCACGCTATCGACCGAGTACACAAAATCATCCATATATAATCCGCTCTCAATTGCCCTCCTAGCTTTAGGATAAGAGGGACCTTCATCGTGAGCGAGCTGTCTCACCGTGCGTAACGCATGAAATGGGCTCGACTTTAAACCAAAACAAACGCGGTTAAATTCAAACACCATTAGAGGTTCCTTTGGGTTGAAACGATATAAAATGCGTTGGAATCTACGGTCGCATTCACGGACCCCTATGCAAAGAAACATTTGGCGAATATCGGCGGATAGTGCTATACTAAACAAACGAAAATTGACTATTATATTAAATAAACTGCCCTGTAAATTTTGCCCACTATAGAGGATATCGTTAAGCGACAGGTGAGTGCTAGTTTTAGCACTAGTGTCGAGCACTACACGTAACTTAGATGTAAGTTTGTCCTCTCTAATGACTCCGTGGTGTGGTATGAAATACGACGGTGTGTCTTCGTAGTTATCTAATTTCGAAGCCACAAGTGATATGTAACCTTCTCTTATATATTCGTTAATGACGCCGTCGTAAGCTTCCTTTAACTGGGGTGAAGCGAGCATCCTACGCTCCAAGCTGTAGAAACGTTTTTCCGCCATTTGACGCGAATCGCCGAGAGATAAAACATCTCCTTTAAAGGGTAGCGCTACACTATATCTACCGTCGCGATCACGAACGGTCGTGCGGATGTAAAATTCCTCGCATAACCTGTCATCTGAGCTAGCTATGGGTGGGACGTTCACCTCCTCCATCTCCCAAAATTTGCGGACTAACGACTCGAGCGGTTCGACAGCCATACCACAATAAGAGGTTGCCGAAATACTATCTATGATGGGGGTGGAGCCAAGGATCACATAGCCCAATACGGTTTCCAGTGCGTAAGGCGCGGTATGCGAGGAGTTGCCCCTGACCTTATTGTTTAACAAAAGATGAGGGAAAAGCGATGCTCCAATGAGCATGTCTATGTTTCCAGGAACGGCGTAAGTGTCGTCCGCCAGAGTCAAATTCTTAAATTCAATCATTGCCGAGGTGTCAACCGAAACGGTTGGCAACCGTTCAGTGACCCTATCTACTACTAGTGCATTTATATCAAAGTTAACATTACGATCTATCCGAGAATAAAATTTTAAATTTATATATCCCTGTGTCGCTTTACTAATACCTCCGATGCCTTTAATTACCGGACATGAAAGTGACCTATTTATTACTAAGCCTAAGCGCTGACAACATTGTCGCGTTATAAAGCTATTTTGGGCTCCGCTGTCCAGCAGTGCACGGACGCTTTGTTCGTTTCTATTTTCTTTTTTTTCTTTGTTCGTTTCGTTTTGCTATTTTCAAAATGTAATAGCGTGTGATGTTTCCTGGCGCACTTGCTACATACGGAACTCGAATTGCATTTTGCAACTAAATGCTTATCGCTTAAGCAGTTCAAACATAGGTTGTTTGTCTTTACTAATTTATAACGCTCGCTTGGTGAATATTTACGAAAAGTCGCACAATTATATAAATTACCGTGTTTATCTTTACATACTATACAAGTATGCTGGAGTGATGTTGGCGTAGCGGTTACGTAAGTTAACGACCCTGCTATTTTAGATGGTTGAGTCTGTCTACGGTCGACGCACCTTTTAATCTCCTGTTTAACGTTCGGAGAGCGCTGCATCACCTTTATTTGATCTCGCACGAACGATGCTAATGAATGAAAGGAAGGCATCTCCGAGCTACGATGCTCCATTTCAAACGCACGCACGGTGTCGGGGTCTAATTTCTTTAATGCAACATGGAGAAACACCACGTCCATAAGATCATTAAATTTCAAATTCTTAAGTGCAGCCACCGATGCCACAAATTTATCTAGAAACTGCTCTAAGCCGTTGATGTTCGCGGATGATATAGGTTTAAGATCGAATATCTGGTTCAAATATTCGGAAGCTAACATTCTCCTATCTTCATATTTAGTTTTAAGCGTTTCGAATATTAATAAGTAATTGTTTGCTGTAGGTGTAAAACCAGAGCAGATCGACTGTGCCCTGCCACTAAGTTTACTAATTAAGTAATATAATTTTTCGGCGTCCGATAACGATGGGTTATTATGTATATTGTTTTGAAAACTACTGAAGAAGAAGGGCCACGTCTTAATATCACCATTGAATACCGGAATATCTATTGGCGGCAACCTAATCGAGTCACTTGGACGTACCTGTGTTTCCGGCTTTGCTTCGTTTTGAGATTGTAGGGATCTCGCAGTTCTTTTCACGCGACACAACATATCTTCGAATGCCAGCAGCGGTTGGTAGTTCACTATGTATTTCGGGTCGATTTGTAATTCCAAATGATTAATTTGGTCTAATATTCTCTCGTAATCTATCCGCAAAGAATCTATCGTTTCGATTTCATTCAAAAAGGTTTCCCGCACTGCTTCTATATTAATGTTCTTTATATAATCACTTATATTCTGCATACGCGAAAAGAGTATGTCCCTCTTGGCATAAAGCGTTTTAATTTTGATTTCACTTCCACTAACTGCCATTTTAAATTATTATAATAAAGTTGTATTAATCACAATTAATCTCACAACGCACAAACAATGAAGGATGGACACTCGGTATGCCGTATTACGTAATTAAATCGAACACCTGCGCAGCGAGTCGAGGTGACGCGTCATTTGCTAAACTCAATAATTTTATCAAGATTGTGGGTAAGCGTATCAAACGGTTCCTATTACACTGTTTCAATTATTTAATAGGCTTTAAATTTAATCAAATACGAGCGCTATAAAACGAATAATTCTGTTTGCGAGTACCTAATCAAATTTTAAATTTAAACGAACACTATTTAAGTCTATTCCATAAATTAGAGTGCATTATCTAATTAATTAATTCAACAATTCGAACAAATCCTGCCGAAGTGACCATAAAATGGTGGAGCCACGTGTCTAACGCTGCCGAAGATAATTCCCCGGTCGAACCTTAAACCTATTACGCGAGATATTAACTAAAGTGGACTGTATATGCGATTGCTTCTACGCTTACGTAAAGGCGACTACTATAGCATGCGGTATAATGCACTCGCTCTTCCCTAAAACTAAAACTATTATTTTGCCAAGTCGATGAAAAGGAATCCTGCCTGATTAGGAAAACACAAATTGGAGCGGGTTGAAACAATTATATCAGGCAGGAACTAATTAAAGGAATATTGACTCACCGGGGTTTCTTCTATTTGTGTAGAGCACTAGAGCTGCAACTTCTGGAACTTCTTCTAGACAGACACTCTGGGGCCCCAGGGGTGCGTCGGGAGAGAAGCGTTGTAGTTTCAACGACGACTGCGGCGGAAAGAAGAGGTCGCGCAACGGTCGCGCGTGTCTTATATATCCTCGGCTCCGATGATTCGTGACATTCTAGAATCATCTTCTTGCCCCTCCCACCCCACCACCCCGATGTGTCGATAGGAGGGTATGAATGATATCGTTTTTTCGAAAAGGAACAAGCGACTTGGCACCTACCATCCGATATAAAATAAACACGAATGGGTTTTCCGCGCAACCACATATATAGGTTATGCTTTTGCTTATGTTCAGCTACACAATATTTATATTATACTAGAAACACACTTCGCCTGGATAGGATCTATTAATGTGGGGTTATTTAGATTTAAAAAAATTGGAGACCATTTATTTCATCAATTTTTCGAAAAAAGAATTTACTATATATATATATATATATATATATATATATATATATATATATATATATATATATATATATATATATATATATATATATATATATATATATATTTTGATATATTTACTGTATCGTGGGTGCATTTACAAATGAATAAATTTAAATGTGCCGCCAAGGCGCTATTTAAAGGCGAAGCCTTTCATCTTTTCTACTTTTCCTTTAGTTGGAGCCTTTCTTCAAAGTTTTGCGAGAATCGAATATATTTTACGACGACAACACTCGGATGGTTAAGGGCTTCTCATGCACACAGCGAGAGTGAAGGATCAAGTTTTTGGAATAAAGTATAGCTCAAATCCCTCCTGACATTGCCCCCTATTTGTTCGTGAAGTTTTATCACAATCAGTTTAGTCACTATGTATACCTACTAGGTTGTCCGGCACATTACGCCGTCCAAGTAAGGAGTTACTTAAACGAAGCCTACCGTGACCGATGGATCGGCCGAATGGGGCCGATATTGTAGCCACCAAGATAACCCGATCTAATCCCATTAGATGTCTTATATTGCGGCTGCCTGAAGGAGCCAGTTTATAAAAAAAAAACAATTGAAACAATTGACGAACTTAGACTTTGCGTCACCGACGCAGCAAGGGTTATTTCAACCAAAAATTATCAAAGACTTTTAGAAAGACCGCTTGTAAAAAGATGCAGAGCCAGGAGCTGGAAAAAATTGAATATAACTTGTTTCATTTTCTTTTCACTAAGTTACGCATCTTTAACAAATGGAAAACAGTACAAACCCTATTATCACAGCTGTACATAACAGAAAATGTCAAGTTTCAATGTTTGTCTCGCTCACACAGCATAGAGTTCGTCCAAACAAGGCGAGCAGGTAGTAAAGTAAAATTTTCAAGGGCGACAGGTGTATACAGAAGGGGGTGTATAAAAATAAGACAAAGGCATGACACAGGCGCGGCGCAGGCATGGTGCCGCTTAAAACTTTTTCAATTAAAATGTATGTCGTGTGGCGTCGTGAATATACCTTTAAACGAGCAATTCTTGTATATATATATATATATATATATATATATATATATATATATATATATATATATACACACACACACATATATAATTGGAATCTCGGAAACGGCTCCAAAGATTTTCATAAAATTTAGTGTCCAGGGGTTTTCGGGGGCGATAAATCGATTTTAGAAAATGTCGTTTCGTCCGTGTTTTCAGGCAATGAAAAACTGCTATAATATAAGAAAGTAAATTTTGACACTACATTAATGATCGTAATAGCTCAAGTGGATATCGGGCTGTCGCGAAAGTGCAGTGCCCTGGTTCGCGCCCTGTCTACAAATCCGACTTTTTTCCCTAATTTTTTCAAGTTTCCTTCTTTTGTGAGAAAATCTATTATTTCGAGCCCTTTTATTAGTGTTTTTTTAAAAATACGAAAAATTATATAAAACTAACTGCACTCACGATTTTTATTCAAATAACCAGTTCAGTTTTTTCTATTATGTCAACAAGATCAAAAAATATTATTCATATTTCATCAGTATGTAATTTGTATCTAAATATAATTTCCAAAACACACGATTTAAAAAAAACCGAGCAGAGCTCCGTCGTCCAGGTACTTATATTCAAGCGGCGTGGCACAGGCATACCGCTTTTAGCCGTCCCACTCTTGCGACGCGCCTATGCCGTGCCTTCGCCTTATGCCGCTTCTATATAATTTGCACCTTAGAGCCTTAGACAGGCAAATCAGAACAAATATTGCGTCGCAGCTGGTGATGGCGCGTGCGCTGTCGGGTAGCCATTTACGAAGGCTATTGTTTTTAGGGAATTAGGAAATAAAGTTACATACTTATCTGAAATAAATTTCAAATCACATTAAAAAAGAGCACACATAAATAATGACAGCGTTTCCTTAGTCACATTAAAAAGAGTCATTTTATTATTAAATTTTTGCAAACAACGTTCGCGGTTTACAAAACTAAGTAGGTACTAGTCCTTTCGATCGCTTGCAGTCGACTAAAGGAGTAACGGAGAATTGAGCGTGACATATTGCACATTGTACTAAGACCGCAGAGTCCGTATAGTAGTATAGATAGAAGTCTTTGCACCTATACAATACAATTTTATTTCAGGCATGACGGACTTAAAAATGAAAAACATTGGCCCATCGCAATCTATACCTCAACCTAAAAATATACATAAAATATAAACGTAACACTATTTAGGGAAAAGGTCCTCGAGTGGGCAGCCTTGTAGGAGAAGTGCAGGGCGTTCCCCTATTAGATAGAGTGATGACCTAGTAAGACATGCAGGGAGTCAATGGATGCAGGTGGCTCAACGTGCTATGGTATTCCTTGGGGGAGGTCTATGTTCAACAGCGGATTTGTAGGGCTGTAATCGTAGAGCAACATGGGCCACCAGTGGATCGGAGGAGTAGCCATACGCCGCCTACGTATAGATTCTCCATCAAAGTCTAAGCACACGCAGTTGTATGCGTACAATACAAGTGGTAAAATTAAAAATTTTGTATAACCTATAAATAAAATTAGAACATAGTCGAAGTCAATTACATACGCATTGTGAAGGATAAATCAAAAAATACTTGGTCTGATCTAGATTAAATTTATATGTGACCAAATAAAAAGCACCAACTTTCAAATAAAAAAAGAATTATCAAAATAGGTTCACCTAGTAAAAAGTTTTGAGGTAACACAAAAAAGTAGTCGACTTGAGAACCTTCTCCTTTTTTGTAAGTCGGTTGAAAATTTATTACAGCCGCACTTTTCACTAGGATAAATCTAGTTGTGCGGCTTAATTGACATCTCACCAAAAATGCCGAATTGTCCAGATCGGTGATCGGTGACAAAGTTTACAAAAAGTTGGCGATTTCTTTAATATATAATTAATTTTCAATCACATTATTGCTATTTACTTCTGTTTAAACTTAAAAATTACAATAATCAAGGTTGTGTTGTTGATTCGAGACTGTATTGTATATGTATATATGTATCTGTCACCAAGCGATACTGTTATAATCGTAGACAGAGAAACCTATAGACAAAGATAGATTTACGCATATGTCTCCTATAGAAATGAGACGGAGCGGTGTGATTGTTTGTCCCTTTCTCCGTACCGGTTTTTTTGTTTAGCAAACTACACTTTGCTAAACAACTTTGACAGTTCGTAGCGATCTAAGGAGTTTACAAGTTGGTTTAAGTGAGAAAAAAGTGTTTTGTGAGCTTAAGATTGGTGAATCTTGTTCAGTTCAGTTCTAAGAACAATTAAAAATGTTATCTAAATATGTTTAAAAGTCATAAAGATTATTGTATAAGCTAAAACTACGTTATCGTCCTTTCTCACTCGAGGCTACGCTAATCATTAGTCTATAGGTTTCTCTGTCTACGATTATAATGTTGTATCTATGTGTGTGAAATTGTTAGTTTATTGTTTTAATTGTTATGTGTGAGTTTCGTAGTGACAGACGATTTGTTTTGATTTGTGCGCAGATTTCCCCCAGCAAAAAATGATTTCAGGGAAAATCGCTGTGGCTATTGGCTACTCCTGTTCGGTTCGCCGGTGGCCCGTATATGGCTTTAATGATGATGATGCTGCCGTGTAGTGGCGGTTAAGAATATCCACTACCCCATATCTTCCCGTGGGTGTCGTAAGAGGCGACAGAGGGAGACAGGCAGGAGATGGGCAGCAGCATCTTCCTGATGACAACTGTGACGTAATAAAAAACTGCGGTTGCCAACCCGCTCGCCAAGCGTGGCAACTACGGCAAATACCCCCCAATGAATAAATACACAAAAAGACGGCCCCCAGTCCCCGGCGGCCCCGCTATTCCTGGCTACGGTGGCGACCATGGTAACGGCGGGGCAGGGGGTGCTAAGAATCTCCGGTGGAGGTTCGGTTGCCACCTACGACGACTCGACCTGGCAACATATAACGCACGCACCCTGAGGACTGACGAGAAGATACTGGAGCTGGAAGAAGAGGTAGACAAGTTGCGCTGGCATATTATTGGATTATCCGAGGTCCGAAGAGAGGGGGAGGACACGGCAATCCTCGAGTCCGGCAACTTGTTCTATCACCGGGAGGGCGACCATCTGTCCCAAGGAGGTGTCGGATTTATCGTCCACAAGTCTCTCGTCAACAACGTTGTAAAGATTGGGAGTGTGTCGACGAGGGTCGCGTACCTGATACTCAGAATCACCAAACGGTATTCGCTGAAGGTCATTCAGGTTTACGCACCAACCTCGGCACACCCCGATGAGGAGGTAGAGGAAATGTATGAGGATATTTCCAGAGCCATACATTCCTCCAAAACCCACTACACGGTGTTGATGGGAGACTTCAACGCAAAACTAGGCACAAGAGAAAGCGGTGAGCTGAAGGTAGGGAAATTTGGAGTAGGGCAACGGAACCGAAGGGGCCAGCAGCTGGCCGACTTTATGGAGAAAGAGGGACTCTTTATGATGAACTCTTTCTTCCAGAAGCGGCCCCACAGGAAGTGGACCTGGTCGAGCCCCGACGGTTCGACAAAAAATGAGATTGACTTCATTATGACGACCAGACGCCAACTGTTCAGTGATGTCTCAGTGATCGCAAGGGTGAAAACTGGCAGCGATCACCGAATGGTTAGAGGCACACTGAACCTAAACGTTAAGTTGGAGAGGTCTCGTCTAATGAAGTCAACGCTCCGTCCCCCTCGTGCTCTAATCCAGAATCCCGAAACCTTTCAGCTCGAGTTACGTAACCGCTTCCAGTGCCTAGAAGATTGCAATGCAGTGGACGATATGAACGACAAGCTCGTGGAAACTGTCCATGCGGTCGGAGCTAAGTTCTGCAAGACCCGCCGCAGAAGAACACAAAAACTCTCCGATCACACTCTTAATCTCATGGCTGTTAGACGGGAGATGAGGCTGCAATCGTCAACAGATTTGACAGCATACAGGCAACTGAACAGACAGATCTCCAAATGCATGCGGCGAGACTTACGCAACTTTAATACTTCTCGTATTAAAGAAGCGATCGAGCGGAACCAGGGCTCCAAAGTCTTTGCCAGAGATCTGTCTGCCAGAAAGGGCCAACTGTCAAAGCTGAAGACTGAGTGTGGCAACATCGTTTCCGGGACACCTGAGATTTTGAGTGAGATTGAGAGGTTCTATGGGCAGCTGTACACATCATCGTTGGAGCCACACGCAAGTGTGAGTAACGATCCAAGAGCAAGTCTTATCCGACACTATTCCGATGATATCCCGGACGTCAGTCTAAGCGAGATTAGAATGGCTCTCCAGCACCTTAAAAACGGCAGGGCCCCAGGCGAGGATGGAATTACAGCGGAGCTTCTGAAAGCGGGTGGAACACCGGTACTTGTAGTCCTTCAGAAGCTCTTCAATTCCGTCCTCCATGGTGGCACTACTCCAGAGGCGTGGAGCAGAAGTGCGGTGGTCTTGTTCTTTAAGAAAGGCGACAACGCTCTCTTAAAGAACTACAGACCGATTTCCCTTCTGAACCGCGTCTACGTGCTGTTTTCGAGAGTCATTACGAATCGTCTCGCAGGCAGACTTGACGACTTCCAGCCTCCCGAACAAGCCGGTTTCCGAAAAGGCTTCAGTACCATAGACCACATACATACCCTGCGGCAGATTGTACAGAAGACTGAAGAGTACAATCTGCCACTTTGCCTGGCGTATGTGGACTATGAGAAAGCCTTTGATTCCGTCGAAATTTGGGCGGTGCTACAGTCCCTTCAGCGGTGCCAAGTTGACTGTCGGTATATCGAAGTGCTGAAGTGTTTGTACAGTAGGGCTACGATGGCTATCCGAGTACAGAACCAGAGCTCGAAACCTATCCAACTACAGAGAGGTGTAAGACAGGGTGACGTTATATCCCCGAAACTCTTCACCGCTGCATTGGAAGACGTTTTCAAGCTACTGGACTGGAAAGGATACGGTATTGACATCAATGGCGAGTACATCACTCACCTTCGATTTGCCGACGATATAGTCCTTATGGCAGAATCGCTGGAGGACTTAAGCACTATGCTCAATGACCTCAATAGTGCCTCCCAACGGATAGGTCTTAAGATGAACATGGACAAAACAAAGATCATGTTCAATGTCCATGTCACACCTATGCCGGTAGTTGTTGGGAGCACTATGCTCGAAGTTGTTGACGAGTACGTTTACCTGGGACAAATAGTCCGACTAGGTAAGTCCAACTTCGACCGAGAGGTCAATCGACGGATTCAACTCGGCTGGGCAGCGTTCGGGAAATTACGACATATCTTTTCGTCAGGTATACCTCAATCTCTAAAAACTAGATTGTACAACCAGTGCGTGTTGCCAGTGATGACTTATGGATCTGAGACGTGGTCCTTCACTGCTGGCCGTATGAGGACGCTTAAGGTCGCTCAGCGAGCTATGGAGAGGGCTATGCTCGGAGTTTCTCTGCGTGATAGACTCAGAAATGAGGATATCCGCAGTAAAACCAGAGTGACCGACATAGCCCAACGGATTAGTAAGCTGAAGTGGCAATGGGCCGGCCATATAGCTCGAAGAACCGATAACCGATGGGGAAGAAAGGTTCTCGAGTGGCAGCCTCGTACCGGTAGGCGTAGTGTAGGGCGACCCCCCACTAGATGGAGTGACGACCTGGTAAGACATGCAGGAAGTCGATGGATGCTGGTGGCTCAGGACCGTGCTTTGTGGCATTACTTGGGGGAGGCCTATGTTCAGCAGTGGACTTGTGAAAGGCTGTAATGATGATGATGATGATGATGATGATGATGAGCGTATACTTAGTACACTGCGCACTGCACAGTGTACTAAGGCCGCAGAGGGTACATGAAGATGTTCTACACTGACCGGGGCGGAGGGCGGGCGCGGGCAGCGAGCGCACGGGCTGCAGCGGCGGCGCGGCGGGGCGCTGCTTGCGCGCGGGGTTCAGCCGCCCGCAGTACGCGCATGCGTACGACACGTACTCGAACTCCTCCACCATCGCCATGCCTGACACGCAAACAAACAAACAACAAACCATTGAAGTAATCGACTTTTCCTGCCACCAGAGCGGCGACACTTAAGTAGAAGGTGAAATATTTGACTGATTTCATAGCGGACGAAGTTAATTTGTTAGAAAAGTGTAAAAATTAATGTTTCTCTCGAGAATTAGTAGCTATATTTAATATTAGTTAAATTAAAATGGAGGGCAGCATGCAAGGTGGGATGATGAAATAAAACTTACAGCAGGACCAAACTGGAGAAGGGTAGCTCAAGATAGACAACAATGGAAATTGTTGGAGGAGGCCTTTGCCAATAGGCACGCCGAACTAAGAGACATTTTATAGTTAGTTATTTTTATAGTTAGCTATTAGATCGGTATAAAGGGCTTTATTATTATTATAAATTAAAATGGATAAAACAAGCTGCGGATGTTCCTAAAAGTAATACACTAGCGTGGTGAAGTATACGTTAGCGGTGTTTTGTGTATTTAGGTGTAAACATTAGAGACGAAAACTTTTATTAAAAACGTAACTTTTAACATATTATGACGACACTGTGTAACAAATAACTTCAGGTCAGTCCCAACCACGGAGGTTAGAACCTCCATGGTCCCAACTAACGACATCTGTTAAGGGTTAAATTATGAACCCTCATTGTTTACCGTTGTGTCGGTGTAAAAATATTCACTTCCCCATATCGCCTGTGGGTGTCGTTAGAAGCAACAGATGGAAACTGAAACAAGAGATGAGCAGCAGCATCTTCTTGATAACAACTGAAAACAATAAAAAACTGCGGTTGTCAACCCGCTCGAGGTAATCTTGCGAAAAACCTATCTTCAGCAGTGGACTTTTGATAGCGTGGTTATGAATAAATGAATGAATGAAATTCAAAATGCTCTAATACCAATTGCACAATTTGCTTGCAAAACAGATGATTATATTCGCAAGGATATGCCATTATCTATTCCGCTAATAAATGGATTTAGAATATACTATGTAGAATCTTCCCGATAACAATTTAAAATGATAAAAACTGCGGTTGCCAAGCGTGGTAACTATGGCAAAGTTCAGCGATGGACTTTTGATAGGCTGTAATGGATGGATCGTGAGGAAACCTGCATGAGAATAAGCTATCTGATAAATAAGAAAAAAATATTCCGAAAACACGCGAATTTCGCCAACACGCATTGGGGCAGCACAATGGGTGGACACTTCGTTGTCCTAAAACCCTCTCAGAAATGAAAGAAGACCTGTGTTTAGCAGTGGGACCTATATAGGCTGTAACTTTAACTTTAATGTATGGATGAATGAACGGAATTGTTAACAAACAATGAGATTTTAAGTATATTATTTTCTTTTATAATTTCTTTTGTTTACATATTTGATCTAAAATAAAGCCAATGTATTAAATAGTACTACATTATTTTCTTTTTTATTTAATATTTACGCATCTTATAAAACATTATTATGCACATTATGTGTATTAAAACCAAGGTTCGGCATCTCTTCTGGTACGTGGTACATATTACTTCAATGAAACAAATAAACTTATTTGCTGCTACAAAACAATACTGTTAATGTTACAGCCTATCAGAAGTATACTTGATATGTTTGTGAATGCAATGAAACGACCGCTGTCTTGAAACACTCGTTTATTACTGGTTGGATGACCGTACTGCACACGTATATGTCATTCCTCCCCACTTAATTTTGGAACCTGGTAACACGGTTTCTAAATTAAATACAGTATTTTTTTTTTTTTCATAAACTTAGCAACTAATAATAACTATTAACAATAATTAGCAAACTTGATCTCTGCATAACTATAATTAACAATCGCTACTTAAAAATACTTTTTATAATCCACCCTTGGTCTTGTACGTTTCGGGCGTGTGGCTAAAAGTGGCAATGTTGGCGGTACATGGGAATCGCCAATTGTGGACGGCACAGCCTCCGTTTCTGCCATAGGCCTTTCTACGGAGGCAATGTTGTCCTTTTCATACTCCCTAGTCTCACAGTCACTTACTTCTTCTGCCTCACCGTGGTCAGATGAACCAAGATTCGGCGCTCCAGTATTCGAGGGCGATTGCAGCTCACCCGTCTGCATATTCGTAGCCTGCTCCATACTTTGCTCCGTATTACTTATACCCGGAAACATAGGCTGTTGCGCGGGAGAGTGTGCATTTACAGTAGCCGGCGACGTGGAGGGGCAACGAGTCTCCTCAGCAGCGACAATATCGTCGCGACTACTGTCTGAACCCGTATATCTAATAATTTGATCCACATGTCTAATACACCAAACCTCCATGTCCCTAATATGAATTCTATACATTTTATTTCCTATTTTTTCCTTTATTCTACCTAACTGCCAAGATTCTTTTCGTGCACTGTACCATCGGGTCCAAACGATATCGCCGATTTCAAAAGATCTTTTCCCGGCTGCCGTAAGTGAATTAGAATTATGATTTTTTAAGGGTAAAATCAAATCGAGACGCGACCGCAAATTTCTGCCGAACATTAACTTTGCCGGCGTTTCACCCGTGGTACAATGCACGGTATTTCTATAGTTAAATAGGTACCCTAATAACATGTCGTGAACTTTGTGCAAAGGTAAATTGTCAATTAATATACATTTTAACATTTTTTTACATGTTCTTACTGAATTCTCAGCTTGACCGTTACTTGGCGGATGGTAAATGGGTGACGTCATGTATTTTATGCCATTCGATGAACAAAATGTCTGAAACTCGAGTGAATTAATTTTTACATCGTTGTCGGACACTAAAACATTTGGTATTCCAAAATTAGAGAAAACGCCTTTTAATTTTGTTATTAAAGCATTAGATGAGGTTCCGTTATGCATGTATAGACATTCTATCCATTTACTGTAGGAGTCGACGATTACCAGATATACCCTCTGCCCTACAGTCATGTAATCAATGTGCACTCGTTGCCATGGCGCGGTGGAGGGAGGCCAGGGCGCGGGGGGGTCGCGCGGCGGGGCGGCCCGCACTCTTGCGCACGTCGCACATGATCCGATCCAGCGTTCGATGTCCCGGTCAATACCGGGCCACCACATTCTACTTCTAGCGTTACATTTAGTTTTGGTTATTCCTAAATGAGAATCATGAAGCTCGCGTAACATTCTATCTCTCAACCCGAGTGGTATAACAATCCTATGTCCCCTAAAAAGACAACCATTCTCATATTGTAAATCGGACTTGCAGTGAAAATAAGGTAAAATAGATTTACATTTTAATTTACGCGGCCACCCGTGTTGCATGTACCTAAGCACGGTTTTAATCGTCCTATCTCGCTCCGTCGTCTGCGCAACGTCGCGGGCCGAAGTGGCCGGCGATGACGCATCGAGAAACCTAACTGCATAATGAGTGTCTATATCGTTTGTATCTATATCGTTCGACGACTCGTTGACGCATTTTACAGGAGCGCGTGAGAAGTAATCGGCCACAATATTATTTCCGCTCGAGACATATTGTACGACATAGTTATAAGCGGACAATATAACTGAGTATCGCTGCAGTCTTAGCGCAGTAGTAACAGGAATACCTGTTTTAGGATTAAAAATTGATACCAATGGTCTGTGGTCGGTTTTCAGGATAAAAGGATCTTCGCGACCGTACAAATATTGATGAAAGCGTCGGACCCCGAAGATAATGGCCGTCGCTTCCTTCTGTATCTGGCTATAGTTTCTTTCACTGCTCGTAAGTGAGCGAGATGCATACGCTAGCGGGCGTTCGATGCCGTCCTCCGCCCTTTGTGAGAGTACGGCGCCTAGACCGGTCGGGCCGGCGTCCACCGCCAGCACTAGCTGCGCCGCTGGCTCGAAATGAGCCAACACGCGTTCTGACGCCAGTTCGCGCCGTATCGCTGCGACGCTTTGTCGCTGCCGTTTTCCCCATTCCCATTTTGCATCTTTACGTAATAGCTCATGTAGAGGACTCAGTACAGAAGAGGCGTTTGGAATAAAATTTCTATAGTAGTTGACTACTCCTAGAAATCTTTTAACTTCGGTGACGTTATTTGGTTCCGGTGCACTAAGAATGGCTTGTACTTTATCCGGACAAGTCCTTAATCCCGTTTTACTAATCACGTAACCCAAATACCTGACGCTTTCTCTGAAAAATTGACATTTGTCTTTTTGTAAACGTAGGCCTGCCTTACATAGTCTATCTAGGACTTTACTTAGCCGCTGCATGTGGGAATTTCTATCGGGGCCCGTGACACAAATGTCATCAAGCCATATGCTTACCCCGTCTATTCCTGATAAAAGTGTCTCCATGCTCCGTTGAAAAATGGCTGGACCACTAGAAAGGCCGTACACTAACCTAGTGTATTTAAAAAGTCCTTTATGCGTATTAATTGCCGTGAGCTCCTGAGACGCGTCATCCAGGACGAACTGGTTGTAAGCGTTTTTTAAATCAATTTTACTATAGTGCTCACCCCCTCCAATTTTGGCAAAAACCTCTTCAATTCGAGGCAGGGGATATTTTTCTATTAAGAGATCCTTATTTAATGTAATAGAAAAATCACCTGCGATTTTAACTTGGCCATTATCTTTTAAAACTGGCACAATGGGGGTGGCGTATTGAGAATAATTAATAGGAACAAGGATACCCAAGTGCACTAATCGGTTTAGCTCTTGTTCGACTTTATCTCTGAGGGCAAAGGGTACAGTACGCGGCTTAAAAAACTTAGGCACAGCATTCGCCTTCAACTGCAAACTGACTTTAAAGTTATTAAATGCGCCCAACTCGTCACGCCACAACGCCGAATATTTATTTAATAACTCATGCAATTCGGAATCATTTTTTATGTAATTTAATTTGGTAGTAATCACAAAATTAAAGGCGCTCATGAAATCCCTACCTAGTATAGGCGGTCCCCCATTTTTGACAACAAAATATTTAATCAATTTTGTACTGTTATTGTAACTAGTTTCTACAGTAATATAACCTAATGGATCAATCTTGTGTCCGTTATATAAGCACATTTTTACAGAACTACTACGTAATGAATATTTTAAGAATTTTTCCTTATATGTATTATAAGAAATCACACTTTTACTTGATCCTGAATCAAGCTCCATTGTCATACACTGATTATCTATTATTACATCAATTGAAATGGGCTTATCAGTCACATACCTCAAATTAAAATTGTGGCACTCCTCACAAGACGTGTCCTTGACCTGCTCTGGTTCGCTTACCGACTCGATATGGTACATCCGCGATCTATTGACACTATCGCACACTTTCTTTAAATGACCTTTTTCACCGCACTTTTGACATCTGTAACTTTTATAACGGCACTTATCACTTTGGTGGTTCTTCAAGCCACAGACCGAACAACGAGAAAAATCTCTCGGTTGGTCGCGACCTGCTGATGTCCTGCCAGCATTAGGACGCCGTATAACCGCGCCGCTGTCTCCTTGACCTTGAAATCTCGCTCGGTATACCGGTTCCTCCTTAATTGGAGCATGTTCGCTGGTGCACAACATAACCTTCGCCTGCCTGGCATACGCCGCCTGCTCGGCTAGCTCCATAGCTACTGACAGTGTCAATGTGGACGGATCTTGTTCGAACAACTTATCTTGTTCCGGGCCAGGGCCCAGGCCGAGGACGAAACGATCTCTTAAATTCGTTTCCAAGGCAGTGCCGAAGTCACAATTGCTTGCGAGACCTCTCAATCGCGCTGCCCAGTCTCCCAATGATTCGCCTGGATTTCTGGTTGCCCCAAAAAATTTTTCTTTATCCACAAATGAGCATTTTTTTTGCTTGAAATGACCGTCGAGTAATTCAACGAGATTCGAGTAACTTAGAGATTCTAAGTCTTGCGGGTACGCTAAGTTTCGTACCAAGCGATACGTTTCATCCGTAAGATGGGTGAGAAGAATTCCACTTTTGTTCACTTCTTCGACGCGATTTATCTTCGCAAACTGAGTTAGTCTGCTTTTGAAAATTGACCATTCACTTGACTTATGGTCAAAAATAGGCAGATTTCCCAGATAAGCCATTTTTTTTTTATTGTGGGTACTCCTTCTTCGTCGCCAATGATATGTTTGTGAATGCAATGAAACGACCGCTGTCTTGAAACACTCGTTTATTACTGGTTGGATGACCGTACTGCACACGTATATGTCAATACTACTAAACATACTCCCTCCTGTCCACAGACAGTCTCACAGGGGAAAATTTACCATAGTTGTTTGGAATGACAGGTGGTTTAGCAACCGCAGTTTTTATTTTTATTTTTCAGTTGTAATTAGAAAGACGCTGCTGCCCATCTCCTGGTTTGTTTCTCTCTGCCGCCTCTTACGACACCTTTTTTTAACTGAGGATATGCCTACGCATTACAGGCAAGGACGGTTTATGTCGGATTCGTACCGACTAAAAGCCCATGGTGTTCCACCTTCGTCGCATATTGGCAGGGCCACGGGAACGCTTTCACACACATCTGCGGCCCCACCAGCGCCGTACGCCCCATGGCGGCACCTCCTCGGGAGAGGACTGCTCCTCTCCGTTCTCCTTTCCAGGTATGGCGCACCAGAATACATAGCGCACCTTCTTTTACGACCTCCAACCAAACCTGCGCAACGGACGCCCCCGTGTCCGATTTGCGAAGGCTATGAGGCCAGGAAAAACGAGTACCCAGAAGTACTGTCCTTCCCGACCCCAGCGGCGGATCTGGTCTATGGCTCCTACGCCAACCAAGATTCGGCTGCGGAGGGTAGGAAGAGTGGCGCCTCGCAATACCGACATTCCTCTCCCCCCGCAGCCCCACCACCACCGCATCAACGGTGTCGCTCCGTTTGAGTCGCGAGGATAGGGCGAGTGGCGCAACGCCATACCAACACTCTTCTTTTTCCGCGACTCCACCTCGGCTGCAGCGGTAGAGTTAGAGGAAGCCCCTCTCGCCGCAGCCCACCAGCACACATCCGAAGTGGGCTCTCCAAGCCCTCTCGGAGTGGCCTCCTCGGGCCGGCCCTTCACCTCGGGCCAGCCATGTGAGTTCCTCTTTGTTCACCGCGGGTGACCAAGCCACGGCTACTAAGCCCCACGCCACGACAAGGCGGGAACCCGTTCGTGGGGCGGGGGGTCTTAAGACACCCACGAGACGATTAGGCAGAAAAGGAGCCCTACTACCTAGAACAGGGATTCCCAAATAATTTGGACTTGGAATTTGGATCTCTAGTTTTTTTCCTATTGACACAAAATACTTACCAATTCAAAAACGTGAGTAAACTTAAAATATTAGTCATTATTATAACAAGTTGGTACACGTAACACAACTTGTACATACAATGCAATATCTCGAAAGTTTCAAATAAGAACTTGTGTTAATAAAATGGTTCGATTTGTAATTAACACAAGTACCCCAAGGGGTCGATATCGACCACTTCGGGTATCCCTGACCTAGACCAACGAGTTTTCTTCAACAAAAAAAAGCATATCTTGGCGCCTGGGAAGAATGCTCCACTATTATTTTATATAACAGCCCGTAATTATGTTTTCTCTACGTCCTTTCAAACTGGAACATACCAGTGCACACAAAGCTGTGTGTAAATAAGTGAGTGTTAAGTTATGATGGATACTCCAAAAACAATAACACTGAATAGAAAAATTATAAGATTTACAAAGTTATTTATATATACTGGGTGACGCTTTTTACTGTGTATGTGGTAGAGCCATGCTGCGGCTGTATTGTAGTTGCAGCACGAATAGGTCAGCTCGACCGGGGAAGGAACACGCTCTCACAGAATACCAGCGTAAAATAGCAGCTCAATGCTGCTGTGTTTCGTAAGGTGAGTGTAGAGAGCCTGATACCTTTTTACTGAAGACGAGGCATTCCATCTTAGTCCTCAGGGGTGACAACGCATCTGCATTTTGATTCTATAGATGAACCATCACGTAAGGTGTGTACTCGCTTGACACTCCTATAATATATTTAAAAAAAAGTGTGGAAGTAAATAGAGTGTAATAGGTGAAAGAAGTAGAAGTCTATAGCATAGCTATTTTTCAAATATTTTTTTAAGTAAAGTTTTTATTTTGAAGAAATAAAAAAGCGATTAAAATAACAAAATTCAAAAATTGTGCACTCTACGATTTAATTTTTATTATAAATGAATATGTAACGCTCTTGCCCATTAAACGGCAGCTTGATAAAAAGTATACTTCTTATAATTAAAAATCAATTTGATAAAATGTCACTGACCAAACAATAAACATGAAAATTATCTCAGTCATAGACTTTCACCCATTATATATACTCGTATACCTCACGGTAATAAAAGTCATCCGGTTTATGACGCACCCACAACAACGGTGGTAAATTCTTAAGATAGGGCTATGTTTCTGTTTCTATGTATCATCAGGGGTCTTACTATAGAAGTAAGACTCGTGATGATATATATATTAAATGCAACTGACCATTATGTGAAAAACATTCGGAGCATATAAGTGCCATGCGATGGTTGGGTCCATCCTTTAGCAAGTAGTCCACCACCTTGTCCAACGCCGAGCGATTTCTATCCAGCAGAGGCCGTGGAAGTTGGTCAGACTGAAAAAAATAAAATAAAAAATACATTTCATAAAATGACATTGCTCAAAAAATTCACATAAAAGTTAAAGTTAGAAGTTACAATCTATATACGCCCCACTACACACGGCACAGGTCACCTCCCATTTCTGAAAGGATTTTAAGGTGTGCTCGCACACTGTGCCTCGTGTAACGAGGCCAATAATTGCTCGGCGACACGAATGGACCGATCTGGAGCAATTATCTCATTCGCACTTGTTTGTTTTGCGGCTTGTCGTCTTGCTTCCGCGGGGAGAGCGAGAGGTCGGATCTGTTCGTGACATTCTAGTAAAGTTTTTGAATATATCATCTAATTCTTTACACAATGAAAATTGCGGCCTCTTTGCCAAGAACGATCGCACCCAGATACGCCTATTCCTTTTCTTTCTTTTTTGTTTTTGAATAATAATAAAAAAAAGCGCTACAAGCCGCCACAGCAAGAACAATGTCGTCCATAGCGAGCGAATCGAAGCTCGTGTAGAACAGTATTGCCTAGTTGATGAAGTAAATATCGCTCAATATTGTATTGCGCAGAATTGATGCTTGTTGCCGTTGCCGTAAATTGCTTGAAGTAGTCGTGACGTCATAGTTGACGAGTATTGACTGGAATTGAGCAATTTTAGTTGCCCGTATAAGCCCACCTTTAGGGCACGGATATGTCCGCCGCTGCTCAATACGTGTTGTACATGTCATCGAAATATTTTTTTTATTTCTCAGACATGCAGGTTTCCTCACGATGTTTTTCTTCACCGCCAAAAGCACTTGGTAAATCATCGCTTAAAATTGCAATTAACAATTTCATGGGTAACAGCGGGGATCAAACCCGGGTTGCTCGCGTACTGTGACATTCACAGCGAGCGTTAACCATCTGAGCTACCACAGCTCTATGAAAAAAATTGCATACTTTAAAATAATACAACGGTTTTGAGCCAACTACATCTATCGATTTCGGGCTTGGCATACCCGCAATACTATTGCGTAACTCTATAAAGCGTTGTTGACAGGAAATATAACGCAACCGTCTCACGCTTTTTATTGTGATTATATTTTGTAAAAGAAAATAAGATATTAATACATATTAAAACAGTCGGTTTATACAATTATATTCGATACTGATAACGTTAAACGGAAATACGAAGACAACTACAATTTCCACCCGAGTTACACAATCGCACTGCAGGTCGTAACTCTATCTAATGTATAGCTCTGAGCGATTTTTAGCTTCCTCAAACAACCAATAGTGAAGGATCATGTCTCAGTTCCATAGGTCTTCACTGCCAATGTGCACTGGTAGGCATATTTTATTAACATTTTATTAAATTGGCATATTAGATATATGCCTGATAACATTCAATTATTAAAAAAAAGAAAATGGTGCCAAGGTATGATGAAAACAAATATGACGTTACTGATTATTTCTAGATAAGTACAAATAATGAATCACTTAAGATGAATCAAGTACTTATAATTTCACTGAAGCTTTTTGACGAAGAAACAAAAATATCTTAAGATTGAGATACTTTTCGCACTAGTTTTAATATCTTGTTATAATATTTATGTAAATATTATATAAAATAAAAAAGGTAATATTGTTAATGGTGAAATAAAATATTTAATCGTAATAAAGCGTAACAGACCGCGGGTACTGAGTCTAAATAACAACTATTTGTTCCAACCTTCGTCTTATAAAGTATGTTACTATTTTATGTGATCTTAAAGTAAATATATTCGAAGATACAAATAATAATATGGTTTTAAGCAAAAAATGACCTGAATTAGTACTGCAAGTGGACCGATTCTACACTTTTACTTAACGAAAATCTTAACAAAGTTAAAATATCACATTTGCAACCCATATAATCATATTAAACGTGTGTTCGACTCAAATAATGAGAATCTGAATTTCATCACTAACGAAATCATCAGAAACGTATTTCGGTAGTGAATTTTTTTTTTTCAAAGTTTCACTGTTTTTAATTACCTATGCTTAGCTAATGAGAACTTACTCGAAGTCGTGGCCCCTTGTACAAAGCAGTGGGAGTGTTGTTCACCGGCACTAAGGTCATATTTCTGCTCACAGGTGTCGTTGACTGCAGAGTCAGTTGTTTTTGTCGCAGTGGCACTGGTGTTGCTAGAAGAAATTATGATTATAAAAATCAATAATCTATAGACATGTAAACGCGGTAAAAACAAACTGCAAGTTTAAAAAAAGCAAAGGTTAAGCAAATTTTCAAGTTTTTAAATACGCACAGAATACGAGCGTAAAATTGCAGCTTAATTCTGCTATGTTTCGTATGGTGAATGTAGAGAACTGGTGACCCTTTTTACTGGAAATGAAGCATTCCATCATAGTCCTCAGGAGTGATAACGAAGATTAATGTAGATGTCTATGGGCCACAGCATCTACTTACCACTAGGTGAACCATGTGCTCGTTTATCGTTATATCATAATATAGAATGGGGGTGACATAAAAATATATCAAAATCTCATTTTGATATATTTCTAAAAAAATTCCAAGATTCTAAGTTTTTGGCAAATTGCCCAACACTACAGCACCATATTATTTACAACACAAATGGGTCCGCTCGATTGGGAAAGGACCACATTCGTGCAGAATTGAAATAGCAGTGTAAAGCTGCTGTGTTTCGTTTGATATTTGATGAGAACCGGAGATCCTTTTTATTGGTAACCAAACTAGGCATCTTACTTCTTAGTCTTCAAAGATTACAAAGCATTTGCATTTTGAATCATAACTGGTAGAGATAGATGTAGATGTTATGGGGCCATAGCATCCACTTCCCATCAGGTTGCTGCGCGGTGCTCTTCTTAGTTGCGTAAGAAATATTTCTAAGAATATTATAAACGAGTATCATTATTTCTCTTTATAGGCTTCTAAAAGCTGTGGCGAAGCCTCCATAAAAGCCGAGGAGCCGGGCTTGCCCTATCAAACTGACTGCTCAGTCAATAATATAAACTAATAAAATAACTCCTAAACCGTTTCAAACTATTTCAAATTTCCCGCGGTTCAGTTCACCCGGCTTGATAGAATCCATCACAACATTTCTTCCAGTGGATGTCGTAAGAGGCAACTAAGGGCCAGAAAGTTCATTCATTCATTCTTTCCGATGGATGATGGCATCACCACCTCGTTAACGGCAGACGTAAAATTTCGTATATGCCGGGACGAAACGTCCGGTTCTGAGACCGCAGATACTATTGCAATTTTGTGTTTCCCATCTCCAGCACTAGATTTATGGGATACTATGACTATTTATCTTGTAAGTTATGAGTGCAAATATATCACGATATACATCTTGCTCATAAACCATACGAGATTTCTTTATGTTTTAATCGTGGTTCTGAATTACTTTAAAGCGGCAATAACTGGTTGATGTCTGCCCACGAAAATGAACCGGAAAAATCAGGACCTAATTTTTTTCTTATTTAAAAAAAAGAAACCTTATCTTCTTCTGTATTATGAAGCAGTTTATAAACATAAGTTGCAAAAACTCCTGTTTCGTGCCGGATTCGAACTCGTGGCTCTCCAGTGCCGGAGCTGTCACCAGAAATTCTTGAGTGAGAGGATGTGCTTAAGTATTTTAAGTACTATTTTCATGGAATACAAGCCATTTTTCGACTACAATCCCACATGGTGGTAAGCACTGATTAAGCCCAAAATGGTTAATCGCACTGTCTTAGCGTAACAAAAGTTTATTCACTCTTGCCTTGAAGACGCTTTGATTGTAATCGGACGGTAAGACAGTAGACGCCAATTGTACTGAAAGTCAGAATTAATTCAGAATGTACTTAATTTTATTAGAATAAATAATATTAAAAAATATGGTTAGAATGCTTGGAATATCGTTAACGAAGGGGTGAAGACTCGTCAACCGTCTAATTTGCCCGATGGTGGAAAGGGGAATGAGGAATTAATGCATGGTATTCCTGCACTCACTTTCTAAAATGAGCCTCTAGCACCTCTCACAAAGTCTAACACTACTAGGTAACGTTTTACAGCACCAGCCACCCATATATGAAGGCAATACTTCACGGACGAATGGGCTTGCGCTTTATTTATACAAGAAGCTATATATACAAGAAGCTGACCCGATGTGAATTACCGCCACCTTTTTGCAGGGACACCTAGTTTCTTTGTGTCAATAGATACATTCAGGAAAGAAGGAGTCAGGTTGCGCGGGCTTCTTTTACCGTGTCTAACGCTTGCGCGTTATTAAATCTCACAATATTGGCATAGCCCATTCACCTGCTTGCAATTGAGAGATTCGCACGGTTAACCATAGCTTCTTTTTCGGACTAGATTTGATCCTTACTGGCCCAAGTAGTACCTCTTTACAACCGTGTTGTCGTCTGCATTCCCATAGATACCTCGTAAAAGCAGCTGCTGCATAAGCTAGTACCCCTAAGTAGTACTTTTGTTACCTGCGTGAAATAATTACCTACAATCTCGAGACCGGCCGTATAATACGCAGTCGGGGCTAGCGCGTTGTAGACGATTGAACGTTAAAGGTTTTTAACGCTGTTTACGTAGTTTTTTTGTAAATACTTGTTGAAATAGTTTTTGATTAGTGTTTAGTATATTAAACTGTAGGATAAAATAGTTGATAAAGTTTAAATGTAACTTAAAAATTATATATACATATTATGTACCTATAGTACCTATTTGATAAAATATAATGGCCTAACAACGTTCCTACTATAATTGTTGCGTGGATTGATGCTTAATGACTAACAAAAGGTTTCAGATATGTCATTCTTTAAGTTACCGAAGGATTTTAGTAGATAGTTATGAAAGGTAAATTTATTTCATATTTTTTTGGTTAAGTACTAACAGCAAAAAATAATTAAGTAATAATTCAACTACAGAAGTAATACCTAAGTACTTTATAACAAAACTTACTTACTTAAATTTACTTACATACCAATAATTGCCTTTTGTAATTAAAATATTTTAAGTTGTAATAACACAAATTACTGAAATTAAAACCTTATTTACTAACAAGATTTTTAACTAAGTAGAATACTATCACATTTCTGTTAGGAATCGTATTTCAGGTCCATTTGTTGTTTACACTATCTACCTATTTCTTCCGAGCCAAGCATAGCGATTCCCGATGGATGGCCTTACAAGTTTCATGCGTCAGGCATCACAGAACTCACAAAGGTGCGAAAATATAGTCAGTCGATCATAGTCAGAATAGGTACTTCACCTAAGTAACTTAATTACCATTGTTTACTCTTTATTGATAGCCTTTAGTAACCACGAAAAGTCCGCCATGACGTAGGAAGGAGAAAAGATGCAAAAGTATTTCCGTATTACTTTTTCATCTTTTCACTTGCGCGCAGCGATAGTTTTATTTAGCTTGCGTGCGCGATTTATCTAATTAATAATAATTATAGAGGTTATTAAACGTCGGCAAGCAGTCAACATCAAAGGAGTGTAATTTCTTTACATAGTACTATTATTTATTCAGTGCTATTTGTTAGTCGCCATGGAACCGGATGGGCAGCATCTATAACGACTTATAGAGACCGTTCAAATAGAAAGTCTTTCACTCAGTCAATCAGGCCATAGGATAGCCCAGGACAGTATACGTCGTATGCCGGAAGCTTGCCTAAAGAGCTAGCGTGCTAAACCGTGCTAAGCGTGTCAAAGGCCTTTGATATATAAACGGAAACAGCAAGTTTTTCCTCACACATTCCGCCTGTGGCACCGCTTCCGAGCGGTCGCATCCAGGTAGTCCGCGCTTTCGTTCCTGTACGGTAGTGCTCTCTCGCTCTCGCGCCTCCGCTGGCCCGCTCGCGCTGTACAGCGCCGACGCAGTGCTCAGTCCGCCGGCGGCATCGTTCTCGGACGGTCGCCTCCTGGTGGTCCGCGCTCCCGTACAGTACGGTAGTGCTGTCTCGCTCTCACGCGCCTCCGCTGTCCTGCTCACGCGGAACAGCGTCGAGGCTGCCGGTGAGTCACTTCTAGCTACAGCTCTTACCCCCCTGTCTTCGGGCAGGGAGGTCTGACTGACCTCCGCTTTCATTTTCTTTTTTCATTTTCATTTCATTATCATTTTCATTTTCACTATAATTTTTCATTATAGTTTTCATTTATCATTTTAATTTTTTTTTTGCATTGTCTCTTATTTTCTTGTGTTTTTCTTGCATTTTACCTTTACTATTACGTGCATAGTGTGTTGTAGTACATCCCGCGTTCTAGTCCCTGTTCTACCGAGAGCAGGGACCCGTCCTCATCTTTACTAGATTATCTCACTTAACCCAATATGGCCAACTCCAGTTTCACTGAGTCCCTAGCCGCCCTCATTACCCAATACGGGTTAAACGGCAATGAGACGGTCCTCGCCGCCATCGCCACCATCGCCGCCCAGGCTCCCCTCCCTGCCCCTCAGGCACACCGTCCGCCGCCAGTACTAGCGGCATACCTCGAAACGAGGAACTCCTTTGCCCCGCTACAATCAGCCCCCTCAGAAATGGAGTACGCATGCTCCGAATCCTCGGCGTCTACCTCCCGGAAGAGGCCCGCCACTACCTCAGGCTCCGGTTCATCGGAGTCCTCTGACTCCGACGGAACCGGTGAGTCAAACTTCACCACCGTCACCTCTAAGCGCAACGGAAAGCGCGCCGCGTTGAAACGCACCCCCCCTACTTCAGCGGCCCCTGCCGCTCCCTCAACCTCCGCAGCCCCTGATGCTGCCCCCGTCCCACTGATGTCATTAGACATCCCCACTCCATCTAAACCAGCCTCTCGTTGCGCCCCAGTGCTGGCGAAGAAGCAAGTCCCGCCCCCTGTCTTCCTAAGAGACAAGGCTAAATTCACCCATCTGTCCAAGACCTGCTACGACGCAGGCATCAAGTATGACCACGCAGTCAACCTCGGGGAGGCGATTAAAATCATCCCTAGCTCCATCGAGGACTTCCGCTCAATTACCCGGCTATTCACAGCCGAAAGGGTATCTTACCACACGTACGCTCTCCCCGAAGAGCGTAAAGTCAGGGCCGTCATCCGAGGCGTCCCATTTGAGTTTTCCAACGAGGAGATACTTGAGGACCTTAAGTCCCAAGGTTTCCCAGTCGAAGCAGTGCACAAAATGCACAACCGTACGGGCAAGAGGTACAACCTTGCCCTAGTAATCTTGTCCAACGTGCCGGAGGCGAAAGCCATCTTCCGGCAGGTGCGCACAGTGTGCGGCCTGTCAAGGGTGAAGGTAGAGCCCCCACACAGGCCCGGTTTCCCGGCGCAGTGCCACCGCTGCCAACTTTATGGTCACGCGGCGGCCAACTGCTCCGCCCCACCCAGGTGCGTGAAGTGCCTGGAGCCACATAACACCAAAGAGTGTCCCCGGCCCAAAGACGCCGAATCCCCGCCCGCCTGTGTCCTGTGCAACCAGACTGGTCACCCGGCGAACTATAAGGGTTGCCCACGCGCACTTCAACCTCGCCCCAGTAGGAAAGCTCCACCGCCGGTGAATGACCGCTCATTCCCGGCCCTCCAACAACGGCCCCGCCAGGGCCCTCCTCAGCCTATCCAGGGCTTCCCTCGACCCTCTCAGGGTCCCCCCAGGCCCCCTCAGGGTCCCCCTAGGCCCCCTCAGGGTCCCCCTAGGCCCCCTCAGGGCATAATTCGGCCCCCTCCGGGCTTCTCAAAGCCAATGCAGCCTCCAGTCTTTCCCTGGGGGCCCAAAAAGGCAGACCCTCCGCGGACAACCTCGTACGCACACGAGGCAGAGCCCACAATAGATGACTACAACACGCTATATTCCGCGATTAGGAATATAGATGTTAGGGAGATTACAGTAATCTCACGCAAACTGCGCGCGGCGAAGTCCCCTCAAGAGCGTCTCATCGCTCTTGCCGAACATAATGATCTTTTGCTAGCTCTGTTGTAAGTTAAGTTAACTTAATTAACTTAACTTCAATGTCTGAGAATAATATTAACCTACCAAGATCCCACGGTCGTATCAAACCTAAGGGTTTATCGCTTGTATCATTCAATATTCGCGGCTTGCGAAATAACCTCCCAGAGCTTAAGCTCTTTCTTCGAAATCGTGAAGTCGATTTCCTCCTCCTACAGGAAACTAATCTTAAAGCTAAGGACACTAGAGGCCTTTCTATTAGAAACTTCTCTCTTCTTCGTAATGACAGACCCGACCGCCGAGGCGGCGGAACGGCCATCTATTACAAGAAGACACTTCATTGCTCGCCCATTTCTACTCCGCAGCTTACCAATATGGAAGCCACGGTATGCAGGCTAGCTATGACTGGACATCAGTCCATCCTCATAGCCTCCTGTTACATCCCTTCAGGAACCTATCCCCTCAAAAAAGATTTTGAAGCCATTTTATCCTTGGGCAATTCAGTCATTATGTTTGGAGATTTTAACTCCAAGCATACTGAATGGACATGCCGCACTACCTCCCCTAGTGGCAAGATACTGCTCGATATCACGCAGTCTCTTGATATCACTGTCCATAGTCCTCTCGGTGTTACTCACTTTCCCGATAACAACGATCACTCACCCGATGTGTTAGATTTTGCGTTACTCCAAGGAGTTTCTCTCAACCTCAGAGCAATCGAGACACTAGACGATCTAGGATCAGACCACCGACCGGTCTCCCTCATTCTTGGCCATCAGCCACCTCCCCCAACACACACAAAAACCTTCACTAACTGGAAGGGATTCAAGGAGTCCCTAGCTAAAGCTCTGGACTCACAGGATTCTACCATCTCCATACCGTCGGACTTAGACAGTCCCGAAAAAATCGACACCGCGGTCGATTCACTCTCCACCCTTATTAAATCCTCCCTTAAGGAGAACGAAAAGGTCGTCCCGGTCGCTAACAATAGTGGGCTTCCCCTACATATTAGCAACCTATTAAAAGCCAAAAAAGCTGCTTTCCGGAGAGCAGCAAAATATCCCACCCCCGAATATAGGCGCGCGGCCAATCGTCTTCAACGAAAACTCCGCTTCCGCCTCTCTGAATTTCAAGATCTCGAAAAGAGTAAGCTCATGGAGAATATCTCTCCATCTCACACAGCGTACTATCAGATGGCTAGAGCCCTCCGCATAGACGCTATCACCCACACTCCCCCTCTCTCCCGTCCCGACGGCACGGTTGCCTTCGAGGACGAGGAAAAGGCTGAGTGCTTTGCGGATAGCATTGCCGCTCAATGCTCCCCTAGTTCTCAACCTGTCGACCCCTCACACGTCCAGGCAGTGGAGGATGAGGTCCGCCGCCGGAACTCACCCCCTACGGCCTCCGAACCTATCTCTGTGTCCAATGATGAGATTTCATCCCTCATCAAAGGACTGAAGCCTAAAAAGGCCCCGGGCGCGGATGGCATATCCAACCAAGCCCTTAAACACTTTCCCGAGCAGGTGTTAACCTTTTTATCTATTATCTTCAACGCCTGCTTCAACCTTAGTTATTTTCCCACTTCGTGGAAAGAGGCAACTGTGATTGGAATTCCCAAGCCAGGCAAGCCTCTCAACCTCCCCTCCAGCCATCGCCCCATTAGCCTCCTCAAGGCAATGGGCAAGCTCTTCGAAAGAGTCATCCAAACACGGATGAGGCGCTATCTGTTTCCCACAGACGGTGACCCTCTCATCATTCCCCACCAATTCGGTTTCCGAGCCAAACATTCATGTCCCCAACAAGTTCACCGCATTGTGGAATATATCCTCAGCGGTTTCTATCCTCGACGTCATAAAACCATCGCGGTCTTCTTCGATATAGCCAAAGCTTTCGATAGAGTCTGGCACACAGGCCTCATCTACAAGCTCTACAAAATAGGTCTCCCCGATCGTCTAGTTCGTCTCGTGGCCTCCTATTTGAAACATCGTACCTTTCGTTTTAGACACGAAGGCACACTATCTTCACAGCGAACTATCAAGGCTGGTGTCCCTCAGGGCTCAGTACTTGCTCCTCTGCTGTACATCCTGTTCACCAATGACATTCCCATCCCGTCGAAAGGTGTTCAACTCTCCCTCTTCGCAGACGACACTGCCATCTACTGCAAAGGTGTCTCACTACCCTTCATACGGAACAAGATCCAAAAGTCAGTTGATGACCTAGGAGATTGGTTCAAAAAATGGCGCATCGATGTGAACCCGGAGAAGAGCTCCGCCGTTCACTTCGATTATAAACGACGCCGTCTTAAAAACACCCCTCCGATACGTATGCTAGGGACCCCTGTCCCCTGGCATACGACAGCCAAATATTTAGGTGTCACTCTAGACACAGGGCTCACTTTTAGGCCCCACGTCAAACGAGTCACCCGTCACGCACGGTTTTACCTGAGTAGGCTCAACAGTATGTTGGGCAGACACAGTAAAATGTCCCTTCGTAACAAGCGAACCCTTTATAAGGTCTGTATACGACCCGTCATGTCCTACGCGGGCCCCGTCTTTGCCCACGCAAACCCTAACATTTTAAATGAACTCCAAATAGTTCAGAACCTCTTCTGTCGTCGAGCTGCGAACGCACCTTGGTACGTCCGTAATGCCGACCTTCATAGGGACTTAGAGCTCCCAACAATTCAACAATTCCTTAAAAAACTCTCTGAGAACTTCTTCAAGGCCTCAGAGTCGCACCCAAACAATTTAATTCGTGAGGCGGCTTCTTATGCAGCCCCACCCCCCTCTCGCTATCGTGTCCGCAGGCCGAGAAACTCTCTCTCGGACCCGCCAAATAATCTGTCAAACGACCTGAACTGCCTCCTGGCGCCTCAGGCCAGTTCTAATTAAATTAATTATTATTATATTAACTAATACTATTTTGCCTTCGTAGGCACTCCCTCAGCGGCTCTTAGCCGCCTGCGCCCTCTTTTCCCAAAAGAGGGTCGCTCATGATAAGGCACAATAGAGCTTAATCAGCCAGCTGCCTGTCCCCAAAGGCGGTTTTTAGGGGGTATCACTTAGGGTCCCCGGTAGGACAGTGAGTCCCCCATAACCACGATAGACCGGCTATCGTGGTATGCGTAATGCATTTTCCGCCTCCCTACGTACAGGGTAGCCCTTTAATTGCTTCGGGCGCAAAAAAAAAAAAAAAAGTTTTTCCTCACTGTTGTCGAGGGCTTCGCTTCATGTGGGAGTGGCACAAGCTAGAAGGTCGCAAACTAACAATAAATTAATTTCTATTTCTAATGAAATTGAACTCTCGAAGACTGTAATACACAAAAATATAATATGATAAAATTACAAACTATTCTCTTTTTTATTGAATTTATTTATAATATTTTTATTTTTTTATTAGGAGTTTACTGAGCTTGCAATAATTTACCTCATCATTATTAACACTACAACTTTTCACAAATCCGCTGCAGAAAACAGGCCAGCAAGGAATGACAAACGGTATTAAGTCATCTGCGTCCATCAACTTTCTGCATATCTTACCAGGTCGTCACTTCATCTAGTTAGGGGCCGCTCTACACTTTGCTTACCGATACCAGGCTACTACTAGAGAACCGTACTTTCCCCATAGGTTGCCGATTCTTCCAGCTAAAAGGCAGGCCCATTGCCACTTCAGCTTACTGACCTAAAAAAACAATGTGTCCCCCCCCCCTCAAACTTTTGAACCATAAGTTTAGAAAATATGAAAAAAATCTGAAAATTAGAACTTTATAAGGACTTTCTAGGAAAATTATTTTGAACTTGGATAGAAACAACAGTACCCACTACCGGGAGCAGTTGCAGGAGTGCGGAGCGCTGCTGGAGCGCAAACATAACGGATACCCACCTTTAAACTCATAAGTGGGAACACTTATTGTGACGGACGGGAAACTACGGAACCCTACACTGAGCGTGGCCCGACACGCTCTTGGCCGGTTTTTATAGGATTAGGGTGACGAAAGAGCACACAGTCCACCTGATAGTAAGTGAATTTATGTGGCCCACAGACATCTACATCTATCTTCGATTACGAATCAGATGGCTAGTCTCCGTTGAA
This sequence comes from Parnassius smintheus behrii, assembly GCA_036936625.1. NCBI lineage: Eukaryota > Metazoa > Arthropoda > Insecta > Lepidoptera > Papilionidae > Parnassius > Parnassius smintheus. The sequence continues at coordinate 14,605,037 of JAUPFT010000024.1, forward strand.
ACTGGCTGACGTAACCGGAACACCGCCCGAAGAACATTATTTTTATTTATATTAAACTATGTACTATAATAATCTCAACAACTACGCACTACTTAAATCTATCTTTAAAAAAGACGGATTTCCATTCGATGTTTGTTTTTCGATAAGAGGCACCTTATTATTTATTTAATTAACACCATATTTCTTTATTGGTTTTCATTAATGATGAATTCTACTATCAACTATGATGATTCACATCAGGCAAACTTTTTTAAATTCTTGGACATGTCGATTTTTTCACGATGTTTTCCTTCATCACGGAGCACGTTGTTAATCAGCAAAAACTAAAATTTTAATTTATGTCGAATACATAGAATATATAAATCATTTTTTTAACTTTACACAATGAATGGAGTTTTAACTTTATCTTATCTCTTTAATCACATGGTCATAAGAACTTGTTATATGTATATATTCGTTTGGACTCCAAGTCTAGTGCATCGATGCGCGATGCATTATACAAATCGAGCACGGACCCAGCGCAGCGCAACGCCAACAATAGCACGAGAAAGGTGATTACGATAACGAAGAGGATGTGCATATGAATTTAAATGGACGTTATAGTTGCCGTCTCCCACAGGACAGGCATGTCATTTTTTTATTGTTATTTTAGATTTTTTTAGAAAAAATAAAAAAGAAGAATTCCTCATTACTTTTGCATTGTAATAGAATAGAATTAAATTTTCTTTAGGATAGAATAGAAAATTTTGAAACTTTGCAATTGCAGTAACTACAGTTAAAAAGCTAATAGTTCCTACCACGGAAATAGTAATAATAAATTATTACGATTTCTGTGGTTCCTACCTATATTAAAAAATTTATGTAATAAATACTTATTAGGTTTAGGTGTCTAAAAAACTCAAAATTATTTTCGTGTTTTTATTAAAATGTAAAAATTGTTTTATCATTAATACACACTACCTATATATGTATTTGTATACTTTAAATATTTGTTACAGATTTTCGTTAATTAACACCTAATCAGATATTAATTTTGGATCACCTAATTTTTATTCACAATACACAGTAAAAAATAATCTTATTAGTGAAATAAAACTATAATTGATTGTGGAGTCCCCTAGGAGTCGTAAGAGGTGACAGGGAAACTACAGCAGGAGATGGAAAAAAGCGTTTTCCTAATAACAACTAAAAAATGTGATTGCTAACCCTAGCGTGGCAACTATGGCAAATAGGTGAATAATATAACTATGGCAAGGGGGTGTCTATGAGATAATCTATTGGGGAGGCCTATGTTCAGCAGAGGTCCTTTAATAGACTGTACGGTACAGTACGATAAAACTATAATTAAAAAAAAATATTATGACTCAATAACATAGAACTAACTTTTTTATATAGATTAAAAGAGATTATTGAAGTTAATCTTCCATTTTCACACACGTTAGTTAACAGTCCACTGTTAGGGCTCTCCCATAGTAGTATTGTATGGTAGGGTATATTGACAAAGACTACAATTGGGAGGCGGGTGAACGATCGCAGTGCTAGATTAATACGACGCTGCTTTCCGTCGTCGTTCTGATTATTTATAACACGTGTATTTGTGTGTTACGATGTGAAGTACAATTAAAACATATGGCTTAATTCAGTACGTTTACTTCTAAACGTGTTTGTTGAATTTCAACTTCGATATTTTTTCTTGTAAGTAATAAATGTAGTGATGAAGTCAGTTCAATACTAAACACACTAAAATCATGCAATTATCTTTATTATTTATTAAATATTTATATTATAAAATTAATTTAATATCGCTTTCGGTACTTATTTATAAATTAAAAACTATATTAAACTTAAAACATAAACAATAATAATTAAACAATGTCAGCACCTCATACACCACTACATTTAGTTTATTACAATTTAAATTGTCTTATAATTGCATCTAATTTGTAAAAAAAACTACTATAATAAAAGAGTATGCACCTCATTGACCTCATTAACTAATAAATATTACTTAATCGTTTGAATTTTGGAAGCCCAACTTTCGTATAATTTCTTGATGACTTAAAATAGCAATATCTATTTGTTAAATGTTTTTTTTTCATTTTTAACTTTACTAAGATATGAAATAGCAATATATTCTTGTTAATTATTATTCCGTATAACAGCTTACATTAAATGTTAACAATGATAATTGTTAGTCGTAATATAATATCATCACCTCCTAGCAATGAACACATTTCTTGCGACCACACTACTAGATATATATCTATCGTTTTTTAAATACATATTGTTCACTTGAGACACGAGACTAAAAGGCAGGCTTTTTATTTGGTTTGTCATTACATCACAAAAACATATATTGTAATGTAAACTGAGGTGTGATGTGTGAACTAGAAAAAAATTATTTAGGATAATTATGTTTTATGTTTGCAGCGGATGTGAAAATTACGTTCGGGCATCAGGGAAATGGTTTTGTTGCACAATTATTGTGATACTTTTTTCTCCTATTTTTAAATAGGTGTATAAAAAATGGACGAACGGACTATCAGAGATGTAAATGCAAATAGATGTGACGGTCGGGAAAAACGACAAACCGAAAGGTTTTGTATGTTATGATACAATTTGTAACCGACAGGCTTTGGTTAATATTGAAGACTTTTTTTTATATAGTATAAGGGTGACACAAACGAGCACAAAGTCCACCTGATGGTAAATGGTTGCTGTGGTGTATAGATATCTACATTTACATCTATTCTCGATTAGGAATCAAAAGCAGATGCGTTGTCACCCGTGAGGACTAAGATGGAATGCCTAGTTTCCTGTAAAAAGGGTCTCCGGTTCTCTACACTCACCATACAAAACACAGCACCATTGAGCTGCTATATTCCCAAAAATGAGTCGAGTCGACTAATTTATGCTACAACCACACTATTAATATAGCTGCAGCACGGCTCTACCATGTAAAGACTAAAAACAATCATTCAGAAGTTAGCGAATCTTAATTAAAAACATATAAACAAATGTAATAATTACAGCCTAAAATTCCTTGTGTTCAAAGAAAAGGTCCGATATGTTACAATTTTTAGAGTGAAATCGAGCGACAATCTCTAAATTTAGTAAGAAAATATTTTCCTTAAAACTTTACAAGATCAAACAATACGCTGGTAATCATGTCGCACAACTCTGTAGGGACTAAGAAGAAAGCTATATAAAGTTCCAACAACCGATCTACCTGAAGTGGGCGCGCTAGGAGTGTTGTTTGGCGCAGCTAATGCTGGCAAGAACGGTTTCAACGCATTCGACTGCTCCTCCGGACTGCCATACTTGTCGAGAATCGCCTTTGCGACCTGCGATGAAAAAAAGATGAAAGAAATTGCAATTGCTGGGGGTAATTTAAGGGAAAATAATTTTATGGTAATAGTAATGTTGATAGTAGGGTTTGGCTAATTGAATAAAACTAAATTTACGGATTATATCGCGTTTATTTAATTGATTTTACTTATTTTTGATTACCGACGTTTCAGGTGCTTTACAGCAACCATGGTCACGGGGGGGACTGAGATGATGTTTGACGTCCCAATGTCATTGTTAGCCCGGCTACTTTTAGTTTTTTTTTAGATTTGCGTAAATCGGACCAAAAATTAAAAAAAAATAATATTCAAAAACTGAAGGTAGCCGGGCTAACAATGACAATGGGACGTCAAACATCTCAGTCCCCCCCGTGACCATGGTTGCTGTAAAGCACCCGAAACGTCGGGAATTAAAAATAAGTAAAATCAGTTAAATAAACGCGATATAATCCGTAAATTTAGTTTTATTCAATGTGTAGTGTTCGCGTAAATTTAAGAAATCATTAGGGTTTGGCTAACTTGTAGAATTATAGAGATCTTTAATTTAAAAATACAGGAAAAATGTTTTCGTGCGGTGTTCAATTTTCATTCAAACATGAACTTTTAATTAAACAGTTTTCAATTTAGCATTTTTTTTGCAAGGAAAAATTTATCTTATTGAGAAAGAGAGGTAAAATTCAATCAAAAATTCATACAACCTTAAAGTTATGTGTATTTCGGATTAGTATATTATGGTAGTAGGACAAGCAGAACATTTAAAATATTGACTAAGTATTGCGACAACCGTGAGGTTAGCTTCCGCTATGAATATGGGCTCTATAACAATGTCCGTTAGTATGTTATAATAATTAAAAAAAGTCCTTTAATATTTCATAACACAATCAATTGACCTGCTGGTGAATAATCAGTATTTCTCAACAACGTACGATACAATCACTTAGTATCCTCGATCATTGGTGAAGGTTTAAGGCATGACGTTTATTGATTGTACGTGGTACAGCCATGTTGCAGCTATATTGTAGTTCACGTTTAGGACCGCGTTCTCATATGGTGTTGTTTCATATGGAAAGTTTAGAGAACCTGAGCCTCGTTTTAACTGAAAACGGGGCATTCCATCTAAGTCCTCAAGGGTGATAATACATCTGCATTTTGGTTACCTAAACAGGGATAGACGTAGATGTCTATGTGCCACATCATCCATTTGCCATCAGGTGAACTTTATGCTCGTGTGTCATGCTAATTCTATAAAAAAACATTCAAACGTGAGTTGCCGAGCGTGGCAGCGTTGTTAATGAATTAATTTCTTTCAGCGAGTGTCGTAAGAGATGACTATATAAATATAAATGCCAGAAAGGTCCCATGATTTCCGATAGATGACGGTAAAACATCTCGTTTACATCAAACGTAAAATATCGGTGAATCAAACAAACCCAAAGGCGCGCCTGTCAAGCGTGGCGAATAATGCAAATTCTTTAACTGACCTAACAGTAGTTCATGTTCAGCAGATACGTAAGTTGATAACAAAAATTGGCAGAAAAAAAATGAATGGATAGTACTTTTTAATGGAATAAGGGTGACAAACGAGCACTCAGTCCCCCTAATGATAAGTGGCCCATAGACATCTACATTTATCATCGAGCGATCTATCGATTATATCGAATCAAAACGCAGATGCGTTGTCACACCTGAGAACTAAGATGGAATGCCTCGTTTCCAGTAAAAAAGGGGTCTCCAGATCTCTACACTCTCCAAACGAAACACATCAGTATTAAGCTGCTATTTTACGCTGGTATTTTGTGAGAGCGTGGTTCTTCCCCGGTCGAGCCGACCCATACCATACCTAATAAAACCATAATATAGCTGCAGTGTGGCTATACCACGTATAAACTTACGTACTTGTAAAATTGGTAAAGAATGGTAGATAGAGATGGTAGATTTCTGCAAAATAACTCCTGATCCTATTATCTTAATTTTGACTCATCGGTATTTTTGAAATTATTCACAAACGAAAACCAGAATGATATCATGTAAAATAAATATTATTAAATTTAAGAAGAAATGTACAAATTATAGAATTACACAACGTTAGGGTTATAGTTAATATTATATTTAGGTTTTACATTGCTTTGGCCGTAATAATATGTATAGAGAGTAATGGAAACAAAAATAAATAAGACTTTTGAAATTATACTAATATTTAATAGGATAGGGTGACAAACGAGCACATAGTCCACCTGATGGTAAGTGGTTGCTGTGGCTCATAGACATCTACATCTATACTTGATTACGAATCAAAATGCTAATGCGTTGTCACCCGTGAGGACTAAGATGGCCTCGTTTCCAGTAAAAAGGGTCTCCGGTTTCTACACTCACCATACGAAACACAGCAGCATTAAGCTACTATTTGACGCTGGTATTCTGTGAGAGCGTGGTCCTTCCCCGGTCGAGCCATTCGTGCTACAATTATACTACTAATATAACTGCAGCATGGCTCTACCACATATAATCGTTTAAATGTTACACAAGTTTTTCTAATAATAACTGTTCGACTATTTGTGTTTAATGAATAATTACTTTTAAATCTTATATAAACATTGATATAATTATTTCATTTACGCCGGACGTAAAATAGACCGGGAACAGCATCACAGATACGAGACGTCCGGTACTACGACCAATATTGCTCCACAACGGGAAAAGTGTTACGAGTGAGGGTAGAAAACAAATAAGCCTTAAAACTTTCACTCATTCAAGTACCTAGTTTGAAGTACGAGTCTATATTTACGGCTAATGCGTTCCATGAATTTTCTATAACGTAAAGTCGAGTCGAATAAGAAGTGTTATATTCAAATAGCTGTTAGAGAATTTTCTAATAAAAACCTAGAAGTAAAACCAGGAAACCTAAATAGCAAAATGAGCCGTGGTAGCTCAGATGGTTAACGCTCGTTGTACATTTCACAGTACACGAGCAACCCGGGTTCCCCGGCATTAATGAAATTGTTATTTACAATTTTAAGTGTTAATTTACAACGGCTCAGCAGTAAAGGAAAACATAGTGAGGAAACCTGCATGTCTGAGAAATAAGAAAAAGAAAATATTTCTAAGACGTGTGAAGTTCGCCAATACGCATTGGGGTACCGCGGCGGACACTTCTTTGCCCTAAAACCCACTCAATAATGAAAGGAGGCCTGTGCCCAGCAGTGATTTTTTTTTAAATATAATTGCCTAGTTAGTTAACAGAATAAAATAATCTATTCCGCACTCACCTTATAAGTTTCTTTATTCATGACCTCTTCTAGTATTTTCTTCTTTTCTTCTCTCATCTTCTTGAGTTTTGCTCTATTCTTGTTTAAAGACCAATTGTAATACCAAGATATTGCGGTGCGTATGAAGAATACTCTATAAAAGAATAGAAATAAAAAATTACATTACTAGAAAATAAAAATAATATTATCAGCCTTCATGCTGAACATAGGCCTATCCAATAATACATCGCTGGGTAAGTTCCATCCACACAAGCAGATCGGTGAGCGCGGGAGGCGATGCCTTCACATTCAAACACAAGTCTATAAAGTTTAATTTATAACTGATAAAAATATCATTTTATTATAACCGAAACATGGTTCATGTTTCGGTTATAATAAAATGACTGTATAGGGATGCTCGTCACTCACCGAGCTATGAAGAGGGCTAAGATGAGGAAAAAAAGTTCTCGAGTGACAGCCTCGCGAAAAAACGCAGTGTTAAGCTAATCTCCATGGATGGATGCAGGTAGCTCAGGCATCCATTTTGTAGCAATTAGCCTATGTTATGTTCAATAAGGACTTGCGATGGGCTATAATGACGATGATGATATTGATATCATAATCTTTTAAGACAGCGCATAAATTTTTAAAAAATAACGAAAATATGTACACGGATGCTCAGTTTTCGACATTATACGAGGGTTGATTCAGAAGTAATGTTAATGAATATTAAACACGGTTATTATAGTTACAAAAAAAAGACGTGTGGCACTCGGGGACTGCCGCGGTAAAGCTATTGCATAGCATTTTGTATCAACTTATGCAATTATAATTATTTATTTATTTTATTTATGCAGTATTTCTTTTTCTTTGATATTAATTCAAGTTACACTTTTTGAGCGTGGTGACAGATAAGAAAACAAATTTTTTTCTTTTATTAAATAAATAAATAATAAATGTACTTTGTTCATTCATATTCAAAACACTTTATACACAAATTTTACAAGTACAGCTATTCACTGTTGTACATAAATACCTATACACCTATATACTTTCTCATAAACAGCTGCTTATGTATTCGTCTGATTTCGGAGCAGCTCGTCTCGATTCGGGCGAGCTTCGTAGAGTCGTACAATACGTATAGTTGCACGCACACAAACACCGTGTCGAAGACTGCCGTAAAGAAACGACGATAGACAATGCACGGCCTTCAAGCCACACCTCCGTGCCCGTCGGAGTGGGGAGCGTGAGGTTTTTTCGTTACGGAATAAATTTCTGGATTCGGTCCCCGCGCTCAAGGCCCGCGATAGAAGCTATGCAATAGCTTAATAATTTATTATTCTACATAGTCGCATTACAAGACAATGCATTTAGTCCATCTTTTGTCTAAATTCAGAATTCTCTTGGAAAAAAATCTTTGTCTCAACCCTCCAAAAAAGCCTAAACAGCGTCACTTCCTTATTGTCTGCAAATTTCTTGCAACGGCGGTGTTCCTTGAACCGAAGAAATGGATAGAAATCATTGGGAGCTAGATCTGAGGAACAGGACGAGCAGTTCGAATCACGTTTCTTGAATGGCGACTATCGCAACTGCGGCTTTGTTAGCCGGAGCGTTGTCTTGATGAAACAACACTCCAGCTCGGAGTTTGCTGCGTATTTTTCCTTAATAGCCTCTTACAAACTTCTTATTTGGCCTGCGTAGTAGGAGCCCAAAATAGTGGCTCCCTTTTCCAAATATTCCACCATTATTATTCCTTCAGCGTCCCAAAAAACGGGGGCCATAACCTCTCCCGCCAAACTTGACAATAAATCTCTTCGGCGTCGGCGAGGAGGCTGGTTTCCAAACCGTTGATTGTTGTTTGGTTTCAGGAACAAAATGGTGGATCTACGTTTCGTCCATGGTCACGAATCTTGACAAAAACTTTTCTTTATCTGCTTGGAAGCTTTCGAGATTCATCCTGGAAATGTGGGCTCGTTTTTTCTTTTGATCGTCGGTTAAAATTCTCGGTCTCTAACGCGCAGAGATCTTTTTCATATGCAGTTCGTTCGCGTGAATTCTTTGAATACTGTCATATGACATCCCAGTGAAATCCGCAATATGCCTGTGGGCCAGGGGCGTTGATAGGCGTATTTCACAATTTTTATTTTCTGTGTATGTTCTGCCAAACTCCTTGGCCCAGGGTGCACCAGTGGAATATGGAGAAGCAGAGTTCGCCAATATTTCCACTTAATCGCTCTGCATGTCTTTCGTAAACATTCTTTTAAACAGAGGTACTATATGACAGCTCTAATTTTATTTCTCTCTATTTTGACGTTATCTCTTCGACGATTAGTATTCATATGAATGTACCTCTCGGGAATCGTAGCGTATTTAATTGATTTTTTATGATGATCTATTGTGTACATAAGCAAGCAAATAGCTGATTACCATTACTTTTGGATCAACCCTTATACATACAACCTTACTGAGAAAATCGATTAATGAGTAATTTTACAAACCGTTATCCACTGCCGAACAAGCCTCCTCCATAGATTTCCCCATATGGAGGATATTTGCTATAGTTGCAGCGCTTGGCAATTATAGTGTTTTTTTCTGATATGGGGTAGTGAATTCTCTTACGCCGTTTAACTTTTACTAATTGGGTGGTTAACATATAATTAAAATTTTATACGTTTTGTCAAAAGTTAGCTAACACATTTTCCATTTTACGTTAAGGTACATTTTATTAATTAGATTTTTATTATAATTAAAATAGTAACATATATAATTATAAAAGCCTTATAATCTTGTATTACCACTTACTTAAATTATCTTAAAGCCTCTTAGAGACAGAGCAATTTTAAGCATTACTTTGACGTCTATTTTATGAATAAGGCCGAAAATGTTTACCTACTTGATTTCAAGAAACTCGAACGCACCTCAGACATTCCTTTAAGTAATAATTTTGACAACTTAAAGGAAGTATTTTGATAGATTTCGGTGACTACTAGAAATGTCAAGACAATAGGGCTGTGGTAGCTTAGGGTCTGCTCGCGGCAAGTTTGGTGCCGTCACTAATAACTCTAAATTTTAAGCGCTGAATTACAATAATAATAGGTGTTCAGCACTATAATCGTATTAGAAAAATAAAAAAAAAACTATATCGCAGCCATGTGACAGTTGTTACTAGCGTCTAGCAGCGACGTAACATGCTCTTCGGGAATAGGAGGAAACCGGTGTCTTGTACTGTACTGGAATATATACAAGCATCTTTATTTTTTCTTATAAATTATTATCAAGTTCCAAACACTTACAAAACAGGCAGCACTAAAAGCGGCGACGCGTATAGCAGTGAATGCAGCCAATGCTGACTCCTGCCGATGTACACGTAGTAGTATAGGATCGCGAACAGCACATACAGCCCCACAGAGTACGCCATCACGTAACCGATGACGCGCTTGTGGGTCTGCTCCTTATACTGGCCATCTCTCTCTATACTCTTTATTTTCGTTTCCAAACTCTCGAGGATATCGGATGTCGTTTTTTTACTCTGTAAACACAAAAGTTTAAATTATTAAATCATTCAACACACAATATGATGTGTATTAAAGTACCGTAGAACCAAAAACAATCCTTTTAGCCGGAATATAAAGTAGACAAAGAATTGTAATCTATTGTTATGTCTACCTAATTGTCTATCAAAAAAAGCATTCGCTTTGGTCAAAATTTGGGCAGTAATAAACTCAATTTTAATGGTGCCAGATTGACTATCGTTATACCTAGGTGTCGAATTTATGCAGAAAAGTAAGGATACGATGTCTATCCAAATAAACAACAAAAGTATTAAACCTATCCAACTAAATCAAGGCAGGGAAAACGTTAGCATTGTGCTCAATGACCATGATAGTGTTTTCCAACGAGTAGTAGTCCTTAAGAAGATGAACATAGACAAAACAAGCATTATGTCTAGCGCCCATATGGGTAATGGCGACGAGATATCCAAATACATCAGTCCAACTTGACCGATCAATCGCAAAACTCAACACGACAGGGCTACGTCCGGGAAATCGTGACTCATCTCATTCGATATGTCAAACTTTTAAAACAAAAGTGGCATACAATGCGCGTTGCCAGTGATGACTTAAGGAAACGAGAAGTTATCCTCCACTACGGACTGTGTGAGAAGCTGAAAGTCACTTGGCGAGCTATTGAAACGGCTGTGCTAGGGTTTTTTCTAGGTAATAAAACCTACAATGAGGATATTCCGCAGCGGAATGAACAAGGGTTTAACCACACAGTCCATCTTATCAGTAAACTGAAGCGTATATATGTCAACTTTATAGCTCGAAGAACCGACAACCGATAGGTAAGATAGGTTCTCAAGTAGCAGCCTCGTAGGTCGTAGTGGAACAATTAAATATATTTATTAGTTATGGGATCTCAAGCAGATGGTAGCATCCTACCATCATTGTAATTAGTATGTTTTAGAATTTCAAAGGGGCCGCGAATCATCCTTGGTTGAAAAAGGTGTTCTTTTGTAGGGATTTGTAATCTATAGAATCGGATGTAATTCGGACGATCTTGAACATGTTGGCATACTGCAGTTTTCAAGATGCTGTACGCACGTTAAAATTTAAAGCTACTGCCAAAGGGTAATAATTAAAAGTTAAAGATTATGACATCAGGACGTGAAACACCTCAGTCCTCCCCGCGTAGCAATAGGTGCTGTAAAGCGCCCGAAACGACGCGGATTAAAAAAGTTGAAATTAAACGTGTGTAGTATTCACGTAAATATAAGAAAACATTAACTCCCTATAAGATGAAGTTGTAACTTCATGAAACATGCAGGATGACGAAGGTCCGTATCTTGTATCCGGTGCTTGGTAGTAATTTGTTTGGAAGGCCATGTTCAGCAATAGTAGCAGAATTGAGTTATATTTAAACAATTTTTTTAATAATCATTTCTTAAATTTACGCGAACACTACACATTGAATAAAACTAAATTTACGGATTATATCGCGTTTATTTAACTGATTTTACTTATTTTTAATTCCCGACGTTTCGGGTGCTTTACAGCAACCATGGTCACGGGGGGGACTGAGATGTTTGACGTCCCAATGTCATAGTTAGTCCGGCTACCTTCAGTTTTTGAATAATATTCAAAAACTGAAGGTTACCTTCTTTGTTTGTTTTGTTTAGGCTACCTATGTTTGGTTTAAAGTTTGGAAGCTGCACATTTTTGCTCCAACAACTTTAATAGTGACGAAAAAGCTAATGGAAATAAAAATGTAAAACTATAGTGTCCAACTATTGCTGTCTCAAGTAGATTATTAGTACATTTATTATCTCTATTGTGTCTAAAAACTGGACAGAAAGCGTGTTGAAGAATTGCTTATTGATCTGAGTAGACAAACTGTTAAACGATATCGTGTCTGTAATTCTAGGAGATTGGTCGGCCGCGACAAAAATAAAAATATCGATTGTCGTATACATATCCATTACGTGAACCAGTAAATAACTTCCACACAGTATAATCTAAGCCATTTATTAGCAGAATATAATATCCACTCGAATGTCGGGGTCATTTTGGCCAATATGGCGCATCTGTCGAGCACTTTACGAAGTACTTAGTATATAACAAGTATACTAAGTATATATATACTAAGTAAGTATATTGAAATCATATATCAATGGAAACGTTATTAAATAAGCCATCAGATTATGCATAACAGATTATATATATATATATATATATATATATATATATATATATATATATATATATATATATATATGATACATATGTATGTTATATATATCATATATATGTTACAAATTGTTTGCTATCACTCGACGCCATATTATGGCGTTTGACAGATGCGCATATTATTTGAAACGCCAGAATATGGCGTTTGTACAGACGAGCGGTTATGGCATATCCTGAGAAATATAATAGTCTGTATTGCAAACAAAACATTCGTTTGGGATTAGAAGAGCATTTTAGATTTCATTCTTTCGTTCATTACACCCTATAAAAAAAGTCCAGCGCGGAACTTGACACAGTCTACCATCTGATAGGAAGTTGATGTTGTGGCCCATATCACACTTACAAACATAAATCCTCCATTAAGAATAAATATTTAGAAGCGTTGTCAGAACTGACGACTATGAATAGAATACTTCGGTACTATTAAAGATAGTCTCTAGTTTCTTGAAATTACTTTGTATTGTGAGTTTGAGAACAGGAGAATATTTTACACTGGTATTCTTTGAGAGCGTGGTCCCCGAGCTGACTCATTTGTGCCGCAACCATAATTTTGTCTTCCGCAATATTTCCTCAGGCGGGGTGGCTATCACAGTTTATCATTATTTTCAGTTCTTATCAAAAAAATGTCACAGCACACAGCCCATTTCAAATTCCTTCTATCACCTCTTACGGCATCCACGGAATGATCGTGATAACTGATATTATTACGTCGCCACTACACTGCAAGCCATATATTATATAGCCTTAGATCAGATATAGTATTATTATTTATTTTTAATACCCGAGACAAAAAATAATTTCCAACACACCGAAATCTTTCAAGAAAGAGTAGATTCGGATTCTCAGGATCTCAAAACGTGGAGGTAATTATGTTGAAATTTGTTCTTTTAAATTTAATCAGACCAATAACTTTCAAAGGGGAAATAAAATAGAGGAAGTCAGTAGTTTATATTTTTTTTAAATTATCTTATTATTGCAGATTAAGGAATTATCATTATTTTTAGGGTTTCGTAGTCAACTAGGAACCCTTATAGTTTCGCCATGTCTGTCTGTCCGTCTGTCCGTCCTCGCTTAATCTCTGTGACCGTTAGCACTAGAAAGCTGAAATTTGGTACCAATATGCGTATCAATCACGCCGACAAAGTGGTGAAAGAAAAATTGGAAGAAACCACCCTCTAACTTTTGAACCATAAGTTTAGAAAATATGAAAAAAATCTGAAAAGTAGAACTTTATAAGGACTTTCTAGGAAAATCATTTTGAACTTGGATGGAAACAACGTTACCCACTACCGGGAGCAGTTGCAGGAGCGCGGAGCGCTGCTGGAGCGCGAACATAATGGATACACAACTTTAAACTCATAAGTGGGAACACTTATTGTGACGGACGGGAAACTACGGAACCCTACACTGAGCGTGGCCCGACATGCTCTTGGCCGGTTTTTATTTTGAAGTAAAACTTCTTTAGCTACGACTTGAAGTAGTTCTTAAATTTATTTATATTCAATTTTTATATAGCTTAATACTTATAATAATCATGATTTTATTAATAAGTAGTAATTATTAAAAGTCATAATCAAAAATAATAAATAAATTAAAATTGATGCTACGGATGCTGCGATTGTCAATCCGTCTACTAAACGTGACGATGAAGGAGAATCCTATCTAAACAGGAGTGGCCTCTGTCCAGCAGAGGAGTTTTATAAGCTGATAAAAAAGTTGGTAATAAATAAATAATATTCAGAATAATAAAAGAATAAAGTAAAAAATATTACTTAATATGGATTAATATTCACAAGTTATACTTCAACCGCGCATAAAGGTCACGCACTCTTACACGCTATATAATAGGTTGATCTGTATGTATCTATGTATGGTTGAATGTAATTTCGTAATAAAGTTAGGGTTTTTTTACGTAGTAGAGCGATGCTGCAGCTATGTTATAGTTGAAACACAAATGAGTCAGCTCGACCGGGGAAGGACCACGCTCTCACAGAATACCAGCGTAAAATAGCAGCTTTATGCTGCTGCGTTTCGTATGAGTGTAGAGAACCGGAGAACTGGTCCAAGAGCGAGCGTCTAAAACTGACTGAATTTATTAAGGCTAGTTTTTTATAATTTATTACAATAGTTGTGTACACGAACATACTGCTGTAAGTCAAGCGAAACTGAAAACAGGTGACTCAGGTGTGCTATGAAAGGTATCGGTACCTGCCGAGGTAATAAAATGAATTTACTAATGCTTAAAAATTATACAACTTGTAGGTATATTGCATATAAAGTTGTGATTGTCAGTAAGCTGAATATTATGGGGACAGAGCTGGCTGGAGTCGCCCGCCATATATGTGCAAAAAATAAATAATATGCAATTAATTTATTACACTTCAAAATTTTTGTAGGGGTGTTAAATATTATTTTAAAGATAAAAAAGTTGTGCGTCATCGATACAAGGCCCGTCACATCAGAAAAAAAGAAAAATAATTATGTGTTATATATATATATAATAGATAATAATTACTACAGTAATATACATTATTATGTATTATATATAATTACAGCGGTTAAATTAATTTTTCGGATTCTCGCTAAGAAACTCAATCGGAAACAACCGACATTTCGATCAGAGCGAGATCAATGAATTCGATGAGTCGGAGTAAGAAATCGATAATGAATGATTCATAACAATACTCATTGTACAATATATTTTGTTTATAATAAAGCTTTAATATTATTAAATTATAAATAATAATATAATTCAATCTAGTCTGTTAATGTCAATAAATAAAGATTATAATGTAGAAAGGAGCAAGCCGTCACCTGCACCGAAATCTAAATAATAAGTTATTATGGTTCATAAAAGATAGCTTGATCTCTGCGACAGCTGTCAGTAAAATCACGCCTATGAAGTCCTGAATTTCTTTGTAGTACAGACAGTACCTGTCAATGTCATACTTTATGGGCATGCCGACCTAATTAGTGCATGCAGTGCTGTCGCAGAGATCAAGCCATCTTTTATGAACTATACCTATTTTGATTTCTGTGGTCACCTGCGATGGCAAGCGCGCGAGAGCGATATTTTTATTCCTTTTTTTGTTGAAATAATATTTAATATCCTTACAAATGTTTCGAAATGTCGTCATTGAATTGCACATTATTTATTTTTTGCCCATACATTACGGCCGACTGACCAACTCCATCCTCATATTCAGCTGACTGACCTTCGCAACTTTTATATGCAATATACAAGTAGTATAACAATTTTCAGCCTCAGTGAATTCATTTTATTACCTCGACAGGTACGACACCTCTGATGGCGCACCTGACTTACCTGTTGTCAGTTTCGCTTGACTGACCGCAGCATGTTTGTGTACACAACGAGTATAATGAACTACAAACAACTAGCCTTAGTAAATTCAAACAGTTTTTAGGCGCTGGCTCCGTCTAAATCCTTTCACTGCAAACGAAGCATTCCATCTTAGTTCTCGAGAATGGCAACGCAATTGCTTTTAGATTTTTAATCGAGGGTAAATGTACTTGTCTATGGGCTACAGCATCCACACATCATTGGATGGGCCGTGTGCACATTTGTCACCCTTATTCTACAAAAAAGTTCAGTTTTCACCCACTTCAAGATGTTTGAATACTCTAAAATTTTGCAGACGTATTAAGAATCGATGTCAATATAATAATTTAACGACTATGAACTAGTATCCGATCGGATCACTCGGATCATTACAGCTTATAAAATGTGTGTTGAAGTTTTCTTAATATCGGAAATTATTTTAAATAGTACTTTATTCTGCAGACATATAATCTAATTCAGTACATAACTACCTCAGAACCGTTAGACCGCTTGGTGTCTCCCGGGACACAAAGGTTAGGTACCTACATATTAAAACCAGCTTGAAGGTGTACTAAAATAGCGTGAAGCATTCCTAAAAATAACTTCAGTGCAAATGTCGGCCATCGACCTCGTAGGTGACGATAATTTATTAATTTGTATCACAACATAACGCAAACTTATAATAACGGTTAAGTAAATTAAAAAATATTTTAAAAAATGATGTCATTAGCGATCTAATTGTCAATCTGATGTTTTTTTTTATAGAATAGGGTGACAAACGAGCACACAGTCCACCTGATGGTAAGTGGTTGCTGCGGTCCATTGACTACATCCATCCTCGATTATGAATCAAAATGCAGATGCGTTGTCACCCGTGAGGACTAAGACGGAATGCCTCGTTTCCAGTAAAAAGGATCTCCGGTTCTCTACACTCACCATACGAAATACAGCAGCATTAAGCTACCATTTCACGCTCGTATTCTGTGAGAGCGTGGTCCTTCCCCGGTCGAGCCGACCCATTCGTGCTACAACTATACTTCTAATATAACTGCAGCATGGCTCTACCACGTATAAAATATATATGTATGTAAGCCTCGGGTGAAGCAGGCCTCAATATAGGCCTATATTCAGCAGTGGACTTGTAATCTTGTGTGGAAGGAAGTATTGTAATTATGATTATTAAAATTAAGAAATCGCCCCAAACAGTGGGAATAACTATTTTATGTTTAGCTAAATCATTAATTTGTGAGTACTTACGATATAATATCATATAATCACATCAACTAACTATCTATCTCCTTTAATGGATTACAATAACGTTAGTCTACTTTCAAGTCGTATGAAATCACCACGAGATTCGAAAGCGGTTTGTTTCTACGTTCAGCGAGAACTGCCATCATCGCGAAAGTAATAATTTAATAATATTTTGTTACATCCTAGGTTAGGTTAGGTTAGTAATTTAATAATATTTTGTTACATCGTAGGTAAAATTTATTTTACGTATCCTACATCAAAATGAGGATATCCGCTGTAAAATCAAAGTAACCATAGCCCTACGGATCTGTAAATTGAAGTAACAATAGGCTGGAAATACAGCTGGAAGAAACGATAAGTAGGACGTAGTGTTTTTCTTTTAAATCATTATTCCCATACTAGGCTTTTTTCTCATTTATCTTACAAGCAGTTTACGAGGGTGGATTGAAAAGTACTCGGCCTAACACAGATCCATTCAATTCTAAAAATCAAATCTACCCACATTATTTAGTTCAGTTCAGATTAGTTCATTGTGTGAAGTTCGAAACGTGTGCGATAATTAGTTGTGATTTTATAAATTTATTAACAAAGTAATCGGACATAATTTCCACGAATGGAGCAAATCGAGCAGCGTGCCGTCATTAAGTACCTCCATAAGAAGGGGCTATCATCAAAAGCCATCCATGATGACATGGTCAGTACATTAGGCGATTATGCTCTATCATATTCATCCGTCAAAAAATGGATAGCAGAATTTAAGCGTGGTAGAGAGAGTGTGAAAGATGAACCCCGCTCTGGAAGGCCTTCGACGTCAACTACTGACGAAAATATTAAAAAAGTACTTGATTTAATAATGGGAGACCGCAGATTAAAAATTAGAGAGATAGCCGAGATTATAGGCATCTCTTATGAACGAACTCAAAACATCATTGTCAACGAGTTGGGTTTCCACAAGGTGTCTGCGTGGTGTGTTCCGCGACTGCTTTCAGTTGAACAAAAAAGGACGCGATTGACTATTTCACGCGACTGTTTGGAGTTATTTGAAGCCGATGCAGATGATTTTTTGAATCGTTTTGTTACTATGGACGAAACACGGGTTCATTACTGTACACCGGAAACAAAACAACAATCAAAACAGTGGAGAAGATCTGGTTCACCACCCCCTAAAAAGGCTAAGTCGATTTTGTCGGCAAATAAGGTGATGGCTTCAGTATTCTGGGACTCGAAAGGTGTGATTATGATTGATTATCTTGAAAGGGGTCAGACTATAAACTCTGATTACTACTGCACCTTACTACGTCGTTTACGAGAGGAAATAAAAGAAAAACGTCGAGGAATGCTCAGAAGAAAGTCCTGTTTCATCAAGATAACGCCCGTGTTCACACGTCAGTACAGTCAATGGCTGAAATTCACAACTGTGGCTTTGAACTGTTACCGCATCCGCCGTATTCACCTGATCTGGCACCATCAGACTTCTTTCTGTTCCCTAACCTAAAAAAGCACTTGGGAGGTCAAAGATTTTCGACAAACGACGAGGTCAAAGCAGCTGTAGACGCATATTTTGACTCTAAGGAAGAATCATTTTTTTTCAACGGTCTAAATGCTTGGAAGGGGAGGTGGCAAAAGTGTATGGAACTTGATGGTGATTATGTAGAAAAATAAAAATATAACTGATTTAGTATGTGTTTATTTTCTTGGTTAGGCCGTGTACTTTTCAATCCACCCTCGTATATGACATAAATTGCCCATAAATAGCAAAAGTCACTGCTCTGTGATTTCACACGCGTTAAATAAAATATGGGTTACAAATACGGTTAAATTTTACTCAATAATATTTATCGCTGTTATGCGAACCCCACAAATAGTATAAAAATAATTAAGCATTTTTTTTAAATAAATCCAACGAAATCAAACACAAATTTACGAATTTACACAAAAAATATGCATTTTGATTAATCTCAAAAAGCATATAGGTATACTTATGGATGTGGAGGAGGCGAGAGAGTAGTGAGTGGCAGGCGTGAGTGTTTATTTTTTACTTTAGTACTTTTTTTACAAGGAAGACACTGTTGACCATCTTCTAAGTTGTTTCCCTCTGTCACTTCGTACGACAGCCACGAAATGATATGGAGCAGTGGATATTCTTACACCGCCACCACACAGTTGTCATTCATTAATTAGTCTGACGACTCCGTGGCGCAGTGGTTTAAGCAATGAGTGGCTGCGCTGGGGGTCGCGGGTTCGAATCCCGCACGGAACACGTATTTGTATGGCCTACAAATAGTTGTTTCGGGTCTGGATGTTTGTCCTTGTGCAATTTATGTTCGTAAACTGCCCCCACGATACAAGAGAAAAATCTTAGTGGGTAACGATTTAAAAAAAAAGAGAAAAAAAAAGATTGATTACTAGTATTTACATAAATGTTAAACAAAGACTAATAAATTTCGCAATCCAACAATAAAGGCTCTCTCATTTATAAAAATG
Source organism: Parnassius smintheus behrii (assembly GCA_036936625.1). Lineage (NCBI taxonomy): Eukaryota > Metazoa > Arthropoda > Insecta > Lepidoptera > Papilionidae > Parnassius > Parnassius smintheus. The sequence continues at coordinate 14,624,454 of JAUPFT010000024.1, forward strand.
GACGTTAAGATTTGCCAAAAATTGAAAGTACAGATCTAGATGAAGAGAGTGTGACGAATTAGCTCTTTTCAATGTTTTTTGCCTATGCATTTTTGTATAAATGAGAACCTTAAGCAGTTGAAATACGTTCTTTATTATTTAAATATTATTCTGCGTGAGCATGAAAGTCAGCTTTCTAGCATGACTATAGACACAATAGATTTACTTGAACAAAGCTTTTAATATCTTACATTCGATTCTTTAAAAAAACCATATGTAAGATGTGAATATAACTTTTAAGCGACTTTACTAGCAACCCTATATCTATGAATGTGGCGTTATTTAGAGTTAAGATAAACAAAGACAATTTATATAATTGATTTTTCGTATTATTAACAATAAATAAAACCGTCAATTTTTGGGATAAAATATAGGTCTAGATCCCACCTGGCATTGATTTAGCGGCCTACTTGCAACTTATAATTAAAATTATTTTCTTTAATAATTTATTATTTTCTTTCTTATAAAAAAATGCAGAAACCAGTAAAAATATAAATAGATGCAATATTCATTGCATTAATGCAATTATTACATTGTTTAAATGCAAAAGTAATTTAACAGTTATTTAATACGAAAACTATGTAGAGTAAAACATCCGAACGGAAATTAGGCACGACGATCCATGCAATGCGTTTGTGTTATTCCCGATAGCTGTAACAAACATCTACCGCTGTTTTATTGTTATAAAATATATAAGAATATAGAGGGAAATAGGTACTTTAGTCTATACACATTAGGTACATATAATATTGAGTAAGATACTTTTCAGATCTGCCTGAAAAGAAATTATCACGTTCTTTTTTTTAAATTGAAGTGATAAACGAACTTTCAATCCACTTGCTGGTAAGTGCCAACTGCAACCCAAGGACACCCGCCACCAACTTCAAATAAAAAGTGCTACAAAAATGAAGATGGAATAATTCATAAGCTGTACTGGACAATACTGGATTTCTACACTCTTCAGACCGGTCTCGAGTGTACGCACTGCTGTTTGGCGTATAGACAGATGTTAGGTATGGGAAAAAGTGCTACAACATAGTTACCAATTACCCTCACATCAACTTTCAATTTGATGACCCCACACAAAAACAAGATAAGACTCAACACTGCGTACATTTTAAGAATCAGAAACAGAAACTTTTTTTATTCAATATAGATAAGATAAATATTACTTATTGAAAGTCACTTTTTTAATTTACCACTGGTTCGTAAAAAAATCTCCTGAGAATAACCAGCAAGAAACCCAATGGGACTATTTTTTTAAATAACATCCCACAATAATGTACGTACGAGTATGTTACTATTAAGAACACAAAAAAAAATAGAAATAGCTTGGTAGCGATCACCCATCCCAGGGGTAACGCTTTTTATACAAATTTAGTTTAATAAAGTTTTTGAACTTTCTGCAGGTTAAATTTTGTATATTTTTTTGGAATTTGTGTCGGATTTTTTTTTTGTACAACAAAACCAATTTTAAACAAAACTTAATTACTATGCAATTAAGCATCTTATAAATTTGATTTGAATACGATTTCTTGTATCTTCTCGAGATGTGTGAAGATATCGACTATCGACACAGTCATCTTTTTTTTAAATCAGTAGTAAAAGTAAGTAAAGTAAAGTTACAGTCTATATACGTCCCACTGCTGGGCTCAGGCCTCCCCTCATTTCTGAGAGGGTTTAGGGCAAGGAAGTGTCCGCCGCGCTGCCCAAATACGTGTTGACGAACTTCACATGTCTTCGCAATATTTTTTTCCTATTCCTCTGACATGCAGGTTTCCTCACGATGTTTTCCTTCACCGCCGAGCACGTGGTAAATCAGCACTTAAAATTGCAATTAACAATTTCATTGGTGCCGGCGGGGATCGAACCCGGGTTACTCGCGTTCTGTTATATTTATAGCGAGTTTAAACCACTGAGCTACCACGGCTCAATATAAAATCAGTAGTACAGAACCAAAAAGGAATACATTAAATTTCCAAATATCTTTTATCCTTTATAGAAATTAAATAAAAATAATAAAACTTGTTTTGACATATTATAATGATGTTTAAAACATTTACGATCACTCAATGAATGGAAAGGTATGGATAAATTGTTAACAAAAGAATGTATTGTATTCAAATCAAGAATTCAATTCTCAATCGACACCTGCACAATCAATCACTTACTTCTTTTCATTTATAATAAAAGTACGTAAAACGCTTGTGTATTATTGGAATTTACCTCCATCATCATACTACGGGTATATACCTACACACTAAATAATTTTATTAGGGCCGTGGACTGAAGTCCTTTTAGTTACTTCTATCTTACCGTTACCGTTACAGCCTCATAGCGGGGATACACAATCACACAAAGTTGACAATCGCATTTTTTATTTTTAGTCGTTATTAGGAAGAATTGATAGGGGCGTACTCCAAAGGTTTGGGCACGTTGAACGAATGAGTGAAGACCGAATGGTGAAGAAAATATATAGAGCGAAAATAAATATTAAAAGGTGTCGAGGTAGACCGAGACTAACTTTCGAAGACCATGTGAGCAAATTGCTCGAAGAGGGGAGGGTCAAGAGTACTCGGATACCTAGACGTGCATGTATGAAGAAGTTAATGAACCTGAAAGAAGCGAAAGAGGTATGTAAGGATCGTGACACTTGGCGATCTGTTCTCTCTGGCTACCCTGTTAGGGATTGTGCGTGAAGATAAGTAAGTAAAAGTAAGTAAAGTAAATTAGGAAGAAGCTGCTGCCCATCTCCTAATTTGTTTACCTCTGTCGTTTCTTACCACACCCACGGGATATTACGGGATAGTAGATATTCTTACACCGCTTTACCGCACTTGGTATAAAGGTAAGTGCATCTTATAGCAATACATTTAAGGTGCAGTCGACAAAACGGAAAAAGGCGGTTCATAACTTGGGTTTCCACCTTTTTTGAATAAATATAGCATTTTCCCAACAAAGCTGAAAAAATATACTACTTTTGAGAAATTCAAGACAAAAGCACACATTTATTTTTAAGCTTTATGTATTATCACATATATACTTGTTATTGCTCTTCGCTTAGGCCATCATTGATTTATTACCTTTAAAATAAATATAGGAATCTGGACAATTTAGCCTCATATTAAAATAAATTTAACAATTAATATTTAAATTAAATCGATAAATGGTCTATTTCTTTCTTCTTTCCGTTTTACACACATGATTGAAAAAATTCTTCCGTATACTGACTTGTTCCAGACCTACAATCACTGTTAATATAAAAAAGCGCGACAGTTGAATTAGGCATAAAAATATAGTATTTTCTGTACTATATTATTATTCTATAATGTGTATATAATACAATTGACTGAAATATAGTACGATACTAAATATTATAGTACGGGTGTCAACCATATTCATAACGATATTATAATATACTAGATATCGTAATGAACAGAAAAATAACATGTATTATTATAAAAACCCAAAAGTAAAGCTATATGTAGTTGAACTGCACCGTACCAATACCCAACAAACCAGTTACTAGAATATCCATAACTAGATACAGAGCAAGTTATAGTTATAGTTTATATTCATTCCATTTTACCGTCCTGCGTAGGTTCGTTGCACTTTATGGGGGTGTATTCTACTGTACTTTGACATAACACGTACTATTATCTGATCAGTATACTATTATTTATTTATTTATTTATATTTTTATTATTTTGCATAACCAAATAAAACAAACATTGAGTTTCGTAGTAATAACTTATTACGAAAAAAATGACTATTTTTTATGTTAATCCGATAGTTTATAATTTTAAGGCCAGTAAATATTTTATACGTAAGAAGTAAATTACATAAATACAAGGTAAATAAAAAAATTACTTTCAATAAGTATTATATTCATAATCTATATTGAATAAAAAAGTTTCTGTTTCAAAGGCGAAAAGTTGAATTAGTTCGAGAATTGTATATTATGGTATTGAGTGTTTTTTAATTCAGAATCCAAGGGCAAAATCAAACTTACGTGTGACGTTAATCTAAGGCTGATAATAAATTCAATTGTGTATGGTATGTTAGATTATTTTACCGTGCAGTGGCAGTGTAAGAATATCCACTATCCCTTATCATCCCGTGGGAGTCGTAAGAGGCGACAGAGGGTACAAATCAGGAGGTAGGTAGCAGCGTCTTTCTAATAACGACTAGAAATAAAAAACGGATGCCAACCAGCTTACCAAGCGTGGCAAATATGGCAAATATCCCCCTATAAGGCAATCAATGAGGGAGGCCTGTCTTCAGCATTGGACTTTAATAGGCTTCGCTTATTATCGTTGACTACCTCGTCGTTCAAGTGGTCTTGGTGAACATGTAGCCTCGGATGCGATTCTCCCATTGGGCCAAAATGATCGGGTTTTTCTTTCAAGAAATTCTCAGTAGCATACCTGATTCAAGGAGTTTGGCAGTGTTGGTTGCTATTGCTGTTGTAAAACTTTTCAAGGTTACATTGAAAAGTTTTACAACAGCAATAGCAACTTTTTTTCATACTAACCACACTGCCTATTGTGGTTAGTATGAAAAACCCTTTCAAGGTTACATGGATACAGATGCTTCAGCTTAAAGAGACCTACATCTATCAGTGGTTTTTGGAGGTTGATAAAGAATCTATCGAAAACAATGAAATATTTCTAGTATTTTCCATAGTAGTATTTTAATTTCATATTATTTACATGGCCGCCTATTGTGGTTAGTATGGAAAACCCTTTCAAGGTTACATGGATACAAATGCTTCAGCTTAAAGAGACCTACATCTACCAGTGGTTTTTGGAGGTTGATAAAGAATCTATCGAAAACAATGAAATTTTACTAGTATTTTCCATAGTAGTATTTGAATTTAATATTATTTACATGGCCTGCCTATTGTGGTTAGTATGGAAAACCCTTTCAAGGTTGCATGGATACAGATGCTTCAGCTTAAAGAGACCTACACCTATCAGTGGTTTTTGGAGGTTGATAAAGAATCTATCGAAAACAATGAAATATTTCTAGTATTTTCCATAGTAGTATTTTAATTTAATATTATTTGCACGTTAATAAAAAACTTGTTTTCCTTTTTCTGCCTACAAATTAAGTACGTTCTCCTTCCTAAACAATGTAAAATAAAGGAAGTGGAAAAAAAATGTGGCCTTTGTTTTCCAGTTAGTCCTTCGCTACACATTCACTTAGGTACCCACTCCCAAGTCACCGCTAATGAAAATAATAAACTTGTTTATAAAACACAAATACTTTGTAATGCAAACATGTTATAATTTTGAAATTAAAATAAGAAGCAGTTAGAGGTCATTTGCAACCGTCTTTGATGATTCACTTTTATATGCTCCATGAGTAAATAATTAAACGTATGTACATTCTTATGTTACTTTAACATTTTTAAGTGCTGAGAACAAAATGTCTATATATTTGTTCTTTTTTACAATATCAGAGTGACAAATAAGCCCAAAGTCTACCTTATTATTTGGCTATTGCAGCCTATTGATACTCGTAACCAACCAAAATTCACAGATGCGTTACTTGTGTTACCCCGAGAACTAAGATAAATTACATCACTGGCTGTAATTTTACTGACTCCCTTTAACCATCAAACCAGACATAGCAATAAATTAACTCATGGATTCCCAATCAGCGAGCTTAATGGTTAAAAATGTAATTTAAAAAACTTAAGTTTTTTGAAGAAAAAAAACCTTCCACTCCAGCGTGGTAGAGCCATACCGCAGTTATATTAGTAGTATAGTTGTGTTACTGTCTCTTTGGTCTAGTGGTTGTAGTGGTGCGACTGCTGATCATGAGGTCCTGGGTTCGAATCACGGGTCGGGCCAAAAAATCAATTATTGAGTTTTTCTTGATTAAAACTACTTTTACGGATTTTATCGCGTTTATTTTTACTTTTTATTTTTAATTCCCGACGTTTCGGGCGCTTTCCAGCACCCATGGTCACGGGGGACTGAGATGACTGACGTCCCGATGTCATTGTTAAACCCGGAGTACCCTCAGCTTTTTTAATTATTGTTTATGGTGGTGGTAAAAAAGCTGAAGGTACTCCGGGTTTAACAATGACATCGGGACGTCAGTCATCTCAGTCCCCCGTGACCATGGGTGCTGGAAAGCGCCCGAAACGTCGGGAATTAAAAATAAAAAGTAAAAATAAACGCGATAAAATCCGTAAAAGTAGTTTTAATCATGTGTAGTGTTCGCGTAAATATAAGAAATCATTATATTGAGTTTTTCTGTCAAGAAATTCTCAGTAGCTGCCCGGAGTCAGGAAGTTGGCGGTGTCTCACCCCCGTGCCTCGGAAAGTACGTAAAGCCGTTGGTCCTGCGCCTGATCTCTCTCCCGGTCGTGTCGGTTTACCGTCCCATCGGATTACGAGAGTGAGGGAATAGAGAGTGCACCCGTGCTTGCGTATACACTTGGGCACTATAATCCTGTCCTGCACCGATGGCTAGCCTCTGTTGAGGCAGGCCGCCGTGGCCGTAATTCCGTTAGGAGGACATTATTATTATTATTAGTTGTAGCACGAATGGGTCGGCTCGACCGCGGAAGGACGCTCTCACAGAATACCAGCGTATAGCAGTAGCTTAATGGTGCTGTGTTTCGTAGGGTGAGTGTAGAGAACCGGAGACCCTTTTTACTGGAAACGAGGCATTCCATCTTAGTCCTCACGGGTGACAACGCATCTGCATTTTGATTTGTAATCGAGGTTAGATGTAGATGTCTACGGGCCACAGCAACCACTTACCATCAGGTTGACTGTGTGCTCGTTTATCACCCTATTCTATAGAAAAAATCTTAAAATCCATCATCCCTTTAGGCTACAGAGCATGACAAAGACAGACTACATACAAACATACCCGCGAAAAGCAAAGATTTAAACAGTTAGATGCGCCTTCACCTTAAAACTGCGGCATTATTTTTGGATGTATTCGTTTGCAAGACGCTGACGTGCGCACACTAATGCAATAGTGTCATCTCTTATTATCTTACAGAAATTGTATGTACCTACTACTTTCTTTGTCGCACAAATGAGCACTGATTGCGAATGAGTGAGCTCACTCATTTGAGAATGGACATATTTCGGAGTGGTCATACTATGGTAAGGGCGCATCTAACTATTTAAATCTTTGGCGAAAACCTTCCTTCTTGGGCAGTCAGGTAAAAATGAGTCATCATTATCCATCAAATACTAATTTATTATATATGAGAAATATTGCTTTACAGTTAAATGTTTTAACGTTTTAAGCTACGTATACACGATATCGAATCTGACTCTTTCGAATCCGAGACTCGCCAGCGAAATGAGATTGGTGTGTGAACGTGAAAATAAATTTATCGTCGCCGTTTAAGGCGATCGCCGCAAAACTGAACGTCAACGTTTGAATATGTCAGTTACACGATTTTTTGTGAAGAATTGTTTGCATTATGGATTAAGTAAGAGTAACAGAGATTTCAAATCGCAAAGTTATTATAATGCTGACCTGGACTTTGTAAAACAAAAATCAATAATATAAGAGACATAATTATGCAGAAGAAGTATAAAATTGAAAACATTTTAAAATCCGGGACTAATATGGTACTATAATTTATCAGCATATCGGAAGAAAACTCATATAGTATATGAGGTCAGGAGTCTGGACTCTGGACAAGACCGGGCAAATTAAATTAATCTTTATATTATTAATCTTTACTTTATATATTTATAGAGTCTAGTCGGATTGATATGCATTTTATGTCTTAACAGAATACCAGCTTAATGCAGGTGTGTTTCGTATGGTGAGTAGAGAACCGGAGACCCGTTTTACTGGAAAAGAGTTATTCCATCCTAGTCCTTACGGTTGAAATCGCATCTGCATTTTGATTCGCAAATAAGGACAGATGTAGATACCTATGGGCCACAGCAACCACTTACCATCAGGTGCACTGTGTCGAGCACTTTTCACCCCTATTCTATATAAAAAAATCCTCGTACAAGTTTTGCAAGTACTTTTTAGACACAATATTCTTCACAATTCACTAATTGTTTTATGTTAATATAAATTAACATACGCAACTTTAGTTTTAAATAATGGCTTAGAGGTGTTCACATAATTGTGCAAGTGTAAGTAATTGTGCAATTAAGTCAAGAAGATTATATGTTATACTTTTACATTTTGTATGTTTAATTGTAACAATCGTTTAACTGCAATTGTTTTACCATTTTAATATATTAAATAATATATAATATTTAAAAATAAAAAATAAACACTGGAAGTTGTATAAATTGTGAAATGGTTTTGTTTTTGTTTGGCACTCTACCCTCATTCTTATTGAAAATTTTCAGAATTTGTTCACTAACTTCCTTTGCCATTGTTTAACTTTGGTCCAAGTTTGTTACAAGTTATTATCAGTTTTATTGAGTAATATTAAAATCCATATTTTTTTTGAAAATGCATATTTTTTATGTCAAAAAAAATCTGTGTAGTTATGTAAAATGCATGACGTCGTTTCCATTTTGTAAACCGTTTTCAAATCTAAATGAATGAGGTTTTAAAATGCGGAAACTATTGACTAAAATACCAAAAAACTTTTCCGATATATACGACGAGCTCTAATCCGTAATTGAATATTCTATCTAGGGGGCTTAAGTCGTGACCTAAATATGGTTTCATTAAATCCACACGTAAAGAAAATGCGCTTTTCCTGTCGTAATTCTACAGCAAATTAGTTCCACTATTCGATAGGCTTATACGAGTAGGTCTCTATGAATATTCAAGGATTACGTCGATTTCATATGGAATACAATTCTAATAACTCAACCATCATAAATTCTGCCTCTAATTACTTTTAACACATTTTTAAATTGATAATTTGTATTTGCTATTGCTAGCAAATAAGAAGCCGGTTGAAATCCTTTCCATAATTGAAAGATTTTGAGATATTTGCTGGTGGTACAATTTAAGCGTGATTCCCATTCTAAGCAATAAAGAAACCGCCACCTTTTCAATTTGCAATGCTTTTACATTCTTCTTTACTTTCTGGAAACTGAATAAAAAAACCTTGATTTTTTTTTGTTTACGCTTCTTTAAAAGACGAAACGACGACGAAATTAGAGAGACGATTTGATAATGATAGACTTCTATATGCGAAAACAATGCCCTGTAGCAGTAATATTTTTATAGTAATTAAGCAATTTTTTCCCGGATTAATATATAACTATAAAACAAAATTAAATAAAATAAATGTGAGAATTCAGATGTATACTTTGTGACACATTCACAAACAATTGATCATCTGCATCCATATTTAGTGTATCTACAACATCATCTCATGATACCAAAAAGCCCAATAGAAAACGTTCTTGCTAAAATTAATGTTGTGAATACACGGCTAAATCATAGGCGGGCGTTGTAAAGGAATTTCATCAACAAAGCATTATTTGAATCACAGTTGAATTCTCTGCGTCAGTCATCTTGATGTATACAATACAGTTATACTCAGTTACAGCCTGAGAATACATTTATTTTCACTTTACAATACAAAGTCAAATACGAGGGTGGATTGAAAAGTACTCGGCCTAACCAAGAAAATAAACACATACTAAATCAGTTATATTTTTATTTTTCTACATAATCACCATCAAGTTCAATACACTTTTGCCACCTCCCCTTCCAAGCATTTAGACCGTTGAAAAAAATGATTCTTCCGAGTCAAAATATGCGTCTACATCTGCTTTGACCTCGTCGTTTGTCGAAAATCTTTGACCTCCCAAGTGCTTTTTTAGGTTAGGGAACAGAAAGAAGTCTGATGGTGCCAGATCAGGTGAATACGGCGTATGCGGTAATAGTTCAAAGCCACAGTTGTGAATTTCAGCCATTGACTGTACTGACGTGTGAACACGGGCGTTATCTTGATGAAACAGGACTTTTCTTCTGAGCATTCCTCGACGTTTTTCTTTTATTTCCTCTCGTAAACGACGTAGTAAGGTGCAGTAGTAATCAGAGTTTATAGTCTGACCCCTTTCAAGATAATCAATCATAATCACACCTTTCGAGTCCCAGAATACTGAAGCCATCACCTTATTTGCCGACAAAATCGACTTAGCCTTTTTAGGGGGTGGTGAACCAGGTCTTCTCCACTGTTTTGATTGTTGTTTTGTTTCCGGTGTACAGTAATGAACCCATGTTTCGTCCATAGTAACAAAACGATTCAAAAAATCATCTGCATCGGCTTCAAATAACTCCAAACAGTCGCGTGAAATAGTCAATCGCGTCCTTTTTTGTTCAACTGAAAGCAGTCGCGGAACCCACCTCGCAGACACCTTGTGGAAACCCAACTCGTTGACAATGATGTTTTGAGTTCGTTCATAAGAGATGCCTATAATCTCGGCTATCTCTCTAATTTTTAATCTGCGGTCTCCCATTATTAAATCAAGTACTTTTTTAATATTTTCGTCAGTAGTTGACGTCGAAGGCCTTCCAGAGCGGGGTTCATCTTTCACACTCTCTCTACCACGCTTAAATTATGCTATCCATTTTTTGACGGATGAATATGACAGAGCACAATCGCCTAATGTACTGACCATGTCATCATGGATGGCTTTTGATGATAGCCCCTACTTATGGAGGTACTTAATGACGGCACGCTGCTCGATTTGCTCCATTCGCGGAAATTATGTCCGATTACTTTGTTAATAAATTTATAAAATCACAACTAATTATCGCACACGTTTCGAACTTCACACAATGAACTAGTCTGAACTGAACTAAATAATGTGGGTAGATTTGATTTTTAAAATTGAATGGATCTGTGTTAGGCCGAGTACTTTTCAATCCACCCTCGTAGAACCAATATGAGAATTTATCAAATGGACTCTTATCTCCAAAAAATAGCAAAAATCAATTATTTGGATAAATATAGCTAAATTATTAGTCATATAAGTATCATCGTTTAAAAGAAGTTAAATGATTAATTAATCGTGTAGTGGCGGGGTAAAAAAATCCACTACCCCCATATCAGCCCGTGAGAGTGGTAAGTTGCCAACCCGCCCGCCAAACGTGGCAACTATGGCAAATATTCCCCTATGAGGCATTTTATGTGGCACGTAACGGTAACGGTAAATGTTTAATTTTGAAAATCAAAGAATATTTCAAACAGCACCCATAAAAATTCTTTGTATATATATATATATATATATATATATATATATGTATATAAACATCTACTTTCAGTCACGAAACAATCTAAAACGAGATAAATTGGATACTTGAAAGCTAATACAATAGGTACTTTTCATGACTAAACACGATCAACGAAATCTAATATCTCGTGAAGGACACGATCGCAACATGAACATTTTTGTTCTCATTGTTAACAAACGTACAAATGAAATAATTATATATGATATAAAAATATAATTAACAGTTTAGCTTCACATACGAGGGGTGATCCAAAAGTAACGATAATGAAAATAAAACTCGGTAATAAAAGTTAAAATAATAATTTATTTTTCTACATAGTCTCCTAACAAATCAATACATTTAGTCCATCTTTTTCCTAAACCTAGGATTCCCTTTGAAAAAAATTCTTTGTCTTGACCCTCCCAAAACGCTTCAACAGCGGCCATTGCTTCGCTATCGTCTTCGAATTGCTTGCCTCGGAGGCGTTCCTTGAGCCGAGGAAAGAGGTAGAAGTCACTAGGAGCTAGATCTGGCGAATAGGGAGGGTGTTCGAGCAGGTTGAATCCCGTTTCTTGAATGGCAGCCATCGCAACTGCGGCTTTGTGAGCCGGTGCGTTGTCTTGGTGAAACAGCACTCCAGCTCGCAGTTTGCCGCGTCTTTTTTCCTTAATGGCCTCCCGTAATCTTCTTATTTGGTCTGCGTAGTAAGAGTCCGTAATAGTGGCTCCCTTTTCCAAATATTCCACCATAATTATGCCTTGAGCGTCCCAAAAAACAGATGCCATAACCTTTCCCGCCAAACTTGAAACTTTGAATTTCTTTGGCGTCGGTGAGGAGGCTCGCTTCCAAGTCATCGATTGTTGTTTCGTTTCAGGATCAAAATGGTGGATCTAGGTCTCGTCAAGTCACAAAACGGAACAAAAAATTTTCTTGATCTGCTTGGAACTTTTCGAGATTGACCCTCGAAATGTCAACTCGATTTTTCTTTTGCTCGTCGGTTAACATTCTGGGTACCCAACGCGCAGAGACCTTTTTCATATGCAACTCGTTCGCAAGGATTCTTTGAACGCTGCCATATGAGATCCCTGTGACCTCAGCTACATGCCTGACGGTCACTCTTCGATCTGCCAACACAACATCTTCGACTTTTTTCACGTTGTCTTCAGTGAGGGTCGTGGATGGGCGTCCTTCGGGATGTTCATCTTCAGTGGTTGTTCTGCCCAGTTTAAACTCCTTGGCCCAGCGTGCAACTGTAGAATATGGAGGAGCAGAGTCCCCCAATGTTTCTACTAAGTCACTGTGTATGTCTTTTGAAGACATTTTTTTCAAACAGAGGTACTTGATGACAGCTCTAATTTCATTTTCTCCATGTTGATGTTATCTCTTTGACAGTTCGTATTCAAATGAATGTATCTCCCGTTTTTTTTGCGCTCGAAGCAAATGTAGTCAACCCTCCGGAAAGCGGGGGAGGGAGGCGGTGAATGCTCATAGCATACCACGCAGCCGGCTGCATGGTTATGTGGAGACTTTTACCCACTAAACACCGCCTTTATGGATTGGCTTACCGATCTGACGAGAGATCTCTAAGCCGTATACGAACGCGACCCTCCTTGGCAGAAAGGAGGGCACAGTATCTCCCGGAAATCGTGATCTATTTATATAGTTTTTTAAGCTGACGTAGTGAGTATATAAGCAAGCCAAAAATATTTTTTTTGGATTTTTATGCGGACCTGAAGTAACCGATTATCATTACTTTTGGTTCACCCCCCGCAAAAATATACCATTGTTTATTATTATTCTTTTCTTTTCTTGATTAGAACTCGTACGTTTAGTATTTTTACAACTTTTATTTGAGTTGTTAGAATGCTTGTACAATAAAATATATTAATAATATGCTAACAATATTCTTGACCATATGCTGATGCATCATAATCAAAAGTTTTGACGACAGCTCTACTTGAAAGATTCGATAAGGATGGTGAGGTTTACATCACCACCGATAACCTCTTTACGTAAAACATATAATAATAATAATAATATTCCACAACTATCACACAACGCCATCTAGTCCCAAGCTAAGCAGAGCTTGTGTTATGGGTACTAGAGACAACTGATACACATACTTATATATTTCTAAATACATAAATGTTATAGATAAAATTACACCCAGACACAGAACAAATGATCGTGCTCATCACACAAACATTTGTCCTGGGTGGGAATCGAACCCACGACCTCCGGCATAGCAGTCAGGGTCATTAACCACTAGACCAACAGGCCAGTCAATATCACTTTTACGTATCAAAATCCCCTTTAAACCATTACGTTTAAGATAAGACAAGGGCACAAATCTCTTGTGGTTTGATTCCTGCAGAAATTAAGACTGAAAAAAAAACAAGATTGTTATGTAAGGATAATTACCATACAATACAATATTATTTACCAAGAACATAGCAGTATTTTTTTAATAACAAGATACGATTTCGATAACGAAGTCAAAATATTTTTTATCACTGAAACATACCAGTATTTTGTTGTTTTTTTTTTTATAGGAGAGGGGACAAAGGAGCGTACGGCTAACCTGATGGTAAGTGATAACCGTCACCTATGAACAACTTTAACATCAGGAGAATTGCAGATGCGTTGCCGGCCTTTTGAAAATGAGTAGGCTCTTCTCTTAAAGGTCTCTAAGTCGTATCGGTCCGGAAAAATGTGGTGGTAGTCGACTCCACAAGGAAGTTGTGCGAGGTAGTAAACTTTTTTAAAACGCACAGTGGTGGTCCGCCAGTCATCCGGATGGTATAGATGGTATCGCGAGTTTTTGTTGTGTAGGAGAATTGATAAAGGAAATTTTACGTATGAAAACGTGATTGCATTATTATATATGATACGCATTCATTATCATTACAGCCCTTCACAAGTCCACTTGAACATAGGCCCCCCCAAGTAATGCCACAAAGCACGGTCGTGAGCCACCTGCATCCATCGACTTCCTGCATGACTTACCAGGACGTCGCTCTAACTAGCAGGCGGCCATCCCACACTTCGCCTACTGACCCCACTGTCGCATTGCAGCAACAAAAATGTAAATTAGTTAGGGATGGACAATCGAGAGAATTTGTCAATGACTCTGATTCGCACGGATGAGACACAATAAAATATATAAATAATCGAATAAAGTGTATTTATTACAATTTAAAGGACGATCAATAGCTATAATATATATATATATATATATATATATATATATATATATATATATATATATATATATATATATATATGTGAATATGTGGTATATATGTAAATAAATAAACAATACATAATATAGCCAATTAGCAGATATGTCGAGCCATCCCACACATTACGTTTGGATTACCTACTACCTAGACTCTTTTGTGAAAACGGTGTCTTATACCGATATACCGATAGTAGTAATTTGATCCAAAAACTCGAAAGTATAATATTGAAAATATTTAGTAATCCGCGTAGATTGATTACAATTAGCATGTGGAACGTTTAGCTCGAAAATATTTAAAAATGGAAAAGGTCTTTTTAACTTTAAAAGGTCTTTTTCAAAGAGCAAAATGCCTTGAACTAGGCAGATACGAATTTCAAGTCATGAAATTCGTATCTCTGCCTAATTCAAACCAAGACAAGATGGGAAAGACTTAATAGAACAGATATAGGAGGGGTCGCAAAATTAAAATTATATATTAAAATAAAAACTGGCATGTTAAATAAATAGTCATAACAAGAGTATTAGACGCTGAGACGCTGAATAAGGCTAATCCAGTCAAACCCAAGAACGACAGAAGTGAGCTGACAGTAACAAATCAGTCCCGATCCAATCAAACCCTAGAACTAAAGGAACGAATTGAAATAAGATGTAATAAAGGGATGAACTAATGCAAGATACATATAAAAATTGACTTAGACTAAGCTATCTCATATATCAAAGCTCCGTATTCCATAAGTATAAACAGGATAATGTCAGATTTTTAATGCTTGATTATGTGGGTACAGTTATGCGATGGTGTGATTTGTGCGTGAGTGCCTAAGGGCACAATACAGGAGGGCCGTGCTGTGTGGTCAACATAGCGGCCATAGTGTGAAATATCTGCGTAGATTTCAAATATTGGCAATAAAACGGCATGCGAGTTAAGTTGCTGTCTTGAAAGCATAGAAAAATGGTGCTATTTCGAAAATATAGGTTAAAATTTTTTTACTGAAAATTTTGTACCTATAAAGTACGGCTAGGTTTTGACTTATAGAATAAATCAATTAAGTTTTTATTTTTAATTAGTTAACTATCGTAACAATAAGTAAATCAAAATTTCTCTAAAAATGTGTATGTAGTGAAAATTATTCGTACTCACACTAAAGTAGGTTTTAAAGAGATAAAAAGCTTCCTTTTTGCTGCTGCTACCTACTGTATCGTTTGTTTTCGCAATTCATTGGGAATTTAAAATAGCATGAAAAATTATTATCTTTTATTTTAGATAGATGTAAAAACATAATGTATTGTGCTACTCAGGCTATAGATACTCGTAGAGCGGAATAGGCATTCAAGCGTCAAGATAAGTGCAAATAACGGTAACATTAAACATCTGTAGACCGTGCTATAGTTATCCAAGCATGCATTTGGAACAAGTTAAATATTAAAGACTAAGCATAGTTAATATAAAAAGCAAACTCTTTCTTCATATTGAACACTTCTCATGTTGTTAACATTTCCACTTTATTCATTTTTTTAAAACATTACCCCAAACTAGGGCTTTTCCTGCAACGTGGAAATACTTTAAAAATACATTAGTAGAGTGGAATGCCTCGTTTTCAGAAAAAGTGTCTCCGGTTCTCTACACTCACAATACAATCCTCGGGGGTGGCAACGCATCTGCATTTTGATTTTTTATTGAAGATAAATGTAGATGTCTATGGACCACAGCATCCACTTAACATCAGGTGGACTGTGTGCTCGTTTGTCACCCTTATACCATTAAAAAATCAGCAGAATGATTTTGTAATTCTGACGGGAATAATGGTTCGTTTTCGTTCATTTTTTAATACCTAATAAATTGAACCAAACAGTCTACGTATAGAGTTACATTTGAAGGTAACACAAAAACATCATACAACGATTGTGAAGAAATATACAACACAGTCGATACCTAAACTAGATAAAATATTGGTACGAGGAAGATGCTGCTGCCCATCTCCTGTTCTCATTCTATCCTTGTCGCACATTACTACACCAACGTTATGATAAGGCTAGTGTATTTGACGTTTGGTTTAATTGTACTATGTATCATTATCAATTACAAGCCGATGTCTTTTTTATAATAATATCTTGTTTGGGTAATAAAATGTTATCATTATGAAAAACATAACGTTGTTGCGGACTGATTACCACACATTAAATAACACTATTTTTATCTTCCATTCATGCTTTATTTTCGATTTCGATTGGGTCAGCTTTGCAACATCGTTTTTACGATTGGGTTGGCTCGCGAGGACCACGAACTCTCAGAGTAAAAGAACCATAATGACGCTGCTGTGTTTTGTATGAGAGGTACAAAGACCTATTTTGTTGGTGACACCGCATATACATTTTGATTCTCAAGCGTTGAAAGATAACGGGCACAGCATCCACATAGGTACTCTCAGGACGACCGGATGCGCGTTTTGTTTATTTTAAAGGGATGAATTTGCAAAAGCTGAATATGGTGATTATATTGCTTCAATTTTTTTTTTTAAATATGAAACCGTTAAATGAATTGCTGCGTTCCTTACCATAAATTGAAATATAAAATTTCAATTTATAGTAAGTAACGTTTCGCGATGTACCGTAAGATTTTACGATGTTTATAGGAACCACAGACAATATTATTTAAGAAACAAAAAACAAAACATATGTGCTGATCTAGAAGTGTGCATAATACCAATATTTAAATATTGTTATCACATCTAAATTGAGATTTTGTAAGTTACGCCTTTTGACACTCGGCTCATATCTGAGGTCATTGTCCGTTTTTCTCAATCGATTTGGCACGTACTATAGACTAACACGAATTCACAGAAAGCAGCTACAGGCCTCTACGCTGAATATCTGGCATCGCCGACACGACTACAGGCAGGGGGAGGTTCAGACTGTTTCCGCTCACAAGGATAGTCCGCTCCCGTTTTCACACTGGACATATTGTGAAGGTATGGGATGCGGAGTTCCGGTCCAGTACAGACAGATGAAAGCAGTTTGCAGTCCATTATATGGGCATCATATTACACCATATTAAAAATGGGCCAAAATAAGAGTACCCTCAACCGAAGAGCATGTATGCGTAGGCATATGGATGTGGAGGAAGCGAGAGAGGTGTGTCAGGATCGTGCTAAATGGAAGTCTGTAGTCTCTGCCTACCCCTCTGGGTGAAAGGTGTGAGTGTTTTTGTTATGTAAGTATGTATTATTTTAAATTGATGCAGCAACTGTAGTGGATCGAGATCAATTCGATAATAGTATGCTCATAAGCAAACCTGTTCAGACGCACTCGGAGCACGTCCCCTTCTACCCGTGCCTCAGGTAGCATGCTCGAAAATCAATCGTAAGTTGATTTTTGAGCACGCTCAAAATAAGCAAGCGTTCAAAATATTAGCAATGTTGCGACACATGTGCTACGAATGAGCACTTGCGCAATACAATCATGCTTTCATGCTAGTAATGGTACGCACAGATGTGCTCATAAGGGCGTCTTCAAATTAGAGGCGTAAAAAGCGCTGCGGTGACGCCACTGTGGTGCGCTAGCCACGCCACTATCGTGACACACGCACATCATTTTTGCGTAGGGAAGTGACACGCTTTTAATTATATTGAACCTCCATTACTATCAATCGATGCGCTATTTGGGATGTCAAGTCTTCTTCCCTGAAGTTCTCTATATAAGTCACTATTTTTGAAAATTTGTAAATCCACAGCTTTGCCGTAAGACACAACATCTATATAGGTGAGACAATAATTATAATCACATACAGCTAAAAGAACAATAGAAAAATAATGTTTATAATTATAATACAAAGACCCGGAGTATTCTGGTTGGATGATTCGTAAATGTTTACCATCTAGGGCACAAAGCAATTAGGAAAGTTGGATTTATTGAAGAATTCATTTGCGACACCTAACCAGTGATCTTGACTTAGTTTCGGTATATAACTAGCATTTAGAATTTCGAAGATTATTTGACATGTTTCATTCACAATCCCGCAAATGGTTGAAAGTCCTCGTTGATAAGAGTAGTGTAAACTTGTAAGGCACAGACACAAGTTTTTCCGGAGATTAAATTAAGATATTTTTATTTCGATTAATGTAAAGTATTTTAAATTGAATCTTTCATGTATACGCTATTTTATCTGAGCATGTAATTTTCTCAAGCGTCAAAACTCAAAATCATGTCTACAATTACGTTATTTTGTATCGTAATTGTAGACATGATTTTGAGAGAAGCAATCAAATATGTATATAAAATATCTTGATTGCTTCGTTGATTTAGTGGTTGTAAACGCTATTGTTAATCATAAGGTACCAGGTTTGAATCCCAAGTCGAGCCGAAATCAGCTAAGTATTGGGTGGTAGCCCTGAGTCAGGAGGTTTGTGGTATGTCATCCCCACGCATTTGAAAAAATTAACCATAGAATTAATTGATCTAAAAGACCCGCTTCATATGACAAATCAATAATTTAACAATCATTTCACTAGAAATGAATAATTGAGACATGTCTACTCTAAATGATTGCCCTCATCGAGCTGTTACTATCTGATTGCATCTTAGGGGGGATATTGCAGTTTGACAACCATAGTATTTTAACTTCCCGCTAAGAAAATTGAAAAATTTATTGGTTTCACCCCGATTTGCGAAAATCGAGTTTTCATCAGATCTCGACGTTTTGAGATCCCAGGAAGCTATTCTGACTAATTTCAAGTGGAGGATGTGTGTATGTATGTATGTGTATGTGTGTGTGTGTGTGTGTGTGTGTGTGTGTGTGTGTGTGTGTGTGCGTGCGTGCGTGCTTGCGTGCGTGCGTGCGTGCGTGCGTGCGTGCGCGCGCGCGCGCGCGTGTGTGTGTGTGTGTGTGTGTGTGTGTGTGTGTGTGTGTGCAAGTATCTAAACCTTTCATAACCTTTGAACGTCTTGATCGATTGAGATGCGGTTTGCGCCGTTCTAAAGATCTCAATGTGGAATAGATTCGGTGATAATATGAACTGATTCGGACAAGTATATTTTGAAAAATCTCAAAAATAAAAATTTGGACAATCGATTTTTTCGGAATAACTTTTAAACGGCTTTACCAAATACCAATCGATTTCAAAAACTAATCAGCTCTTAACCTCAAAAAATGACGTGGAATGTCGTTTAGAAAATAAAAATGGGTTCATTCGTTCGTGAGATATTGAAGGATAAAAAATTTGAAAATAACATTTTTTTAACATAACTTCGAGATTTTGCAGCATAATTTGGTGAAATTTGGAACGCTTTGCATTTGAAATTAGCGGGAAATTCTAGGGATGGTCTGCAGGGTCGACCAATTTTTATTTTTAGTATTTATCAGGTAGATAGTTTCTGACCATTTCCTAATTCGTTTTCCTCCGTTGCCTCTTCCGACACCGACAGGATATGTGGTAGTGGATATTCTTACACCATCATAATATGGTAGGATAAGCAGTAATAATAATAATAATATAAGTCATTGGCAAAGTGGTGAAACGCAACCGTCGGAACTTCTCCGCCGCCTGGATAGATTACAGAAAAGCATTTGACTCGGTGCCCCATACATGGGTAAAGAGGGTTCTCGAGCTGTACAAGATTTACTGTACAGTTCGAGACTTCCTCGAGCAGTGTATGGGGCAGTGGAGTACAATCCTCTGTCATCTAGGCGAGCGGATGACGGCTGCGGAAAGCCACATAAGGATAAGAAGGGGTATATTCCAGGGCGACTGTCTGAGTCCAATCTGGTTCTGCCTCTCTTTGAACCCTCTCAGTACCTTACTCGAGGGCTCCGGGAGGGGATTTCAGCTTCGAAAAGGAGATACAAAAGTGACCCACCTTTTCTATATGGATGACCTCAAATTATTCGCCTCCAGTCGCTCCCATCTTATGGAATCGCTAAACATCACTTGTGAATTTAGCAATTCTATTAGAATGGGGCTGGGGACGCATAAGTGTGCGGTCCTCCATGTTGATAGGGGAAGGGTTGCTAACTCTGAGGGCATAGACTTATCTATGTCCGTCAACTTAAGGACTCTTTCCGAGGCTGAAACATACCGATACCTGGGTATGTCACAGAACATCAGTATCGATAAGGCTGGTATGAAACAGTCAGTTTGCGACGTGTTTTATGCATGCTTGACCAAAGTGCTTAACAGCCTTTTGTCCGGTGTGAATAAGACACAAACATACAATGGCTGGGTCATGCCTGTCCTCATGTATACCTTTGGCATACTCAGGTGGAGTCAGACTGAACTTAACGCCCTGGATAGAAAAGTCCGCACTACAATGACGTCCCATAGGATGCATCATCCGAGATCGTCGGTAATGAGGCTGTACTTGCCGCGAACGCATGGTGGGCGTGGCTTCCTGAGCGCGCTCACCATGCATAATCACGAAGTGTACAGCCTCCGTCATTACTTCCTGGCGAGATCGGATGATCCATTCTATAGGGACGTCATTTGTTGTGATAAAGGTCTTACCCCTCTATCTTTAGCCAACGAGCAATGGCAGGACCCAGCAATGCATAGCATTTCCGACCGGGAGACCGTATGGAAGGAGAAGGAGCTCCACGGGAGGTACTACAGGGCTCTACATGAGCCCTACGTAGATACAGTCGCCTCCCTCAACTAGCTACGTTTCGATGACCTCTTCGGTGAAACCGAGGGTTTTGTCTGTGCAATACAGGATCAGGTTATTAAGACCAACAACTATCGGAGATACATCCTAAAGGATGGCACCATCGACGTCTGTCGAGCTTGTCGCCATTCCGGGGAGTCACTTAGGCATGTCATCTCCGGTTGTTCGGCACTTTCTAATTCTGAGTATTTGCACAGGCACAACCTATTAGCCAGAATTGTACACCAGGAGCTCGCTCTGAAATACGGTCTCGTGGACAGGAAATTGCCGTATTACAAGTACTTGCCGGAAGCCGTGCTCGAAAATGACCGCGCCAGGCTCTACTGGGACCGGGCCATCATCACACACAGGACTATTCTTGCGAATAAGCCTGATTGATATTGTGCTGATGGACCGGATACAGTCAAGGATATTTTTGGTCGACATTACCATTCCGTATGACGAGAACCTCGTGAAAGCCGAAACAGATAAGCAATCAAAATATCTGGACCTGGCTCACGAGGTGACTGACATGTGGGGTGGGCTGTCCACCGAAATTACACCTGTAGTCGTTTCTGCAAACGGGCTAATCCCAGTCAGCCTCTCGAGGTGACTGACATGTGGGGTGGGCTGTCCCCCGAAATTACACCTGTAGTCGTTTCCGCAAACGGGCTAATCCCAGTCAGCCTCTCGGGTCATATGAGGCGACTGGGACTCCGTGACGGATTTCTCCGGGCTCAAATGCAGAAATCGGTGCTCCTCGATACTGCCCGTATTGTTCGCTGGTTTCCTTCCCTTTCCCCCTAACCCTCGGCCGTCTGGTCTCCCCTGCCGAGGGCTTCCATTTGGTTGGGCTTTTATTTATTTTATTGTTATTTATGTATATTTATTATTTTCGTTCGCAATTATATATTTATGGAACCCAACCAGATGAGAAAATTATATATATATACCCCATAATAATAATAATAGCCATTTATTCAGACATTGATGAAGGTTAAAGTATCATCAGATAAATGTTTTTTTTTACACTGAAGACAAAAATTATTAAGTTGTATAGTTTTACAAATAACCCTTTCAAGTCTGTGGGTCTACTTGTGTTTACTATGCTACAAGAGAAATAAGACTATTATTTATGGAAAAAAAAACAATAAATAAAATGTTAAAGCTCGCATATTAACAAGAAAACGCAAGTTCAACAACTGGTCTGAGTATTATAGCTAGTAGCTAGGTACTAGAAAATGAAATGTTCCCAAGCCAGCCACTAAACTATTTAGAATACAACTAGAACAATACATAAAATAAATGCAAATCAAGTCATTCTAAGACCTCATAAATTTAGTCTTTAGCCATAGAGCAGGATAAGACTTCTAAGAAAATGTGAATATTTTACAATGAAAGAATAAGCAGGTATATTATAATAATTATATAACAATTATTGTTTATTAAATTTTCAAATGTAACTCTCATAACAGATTATACAAAATAATTAAATTCAATGTTAGTAAGAGCATGAACTACGATACCATCAAGCAGATCACAAATTCATTGACATCAATAACCACAAAAACAAATATAAATTTACATAATACAAATCAACATCCATAAACTAATTGTATTTTTATGTAAGGATAGTTATTTAGTTACATTAGTTAATGATAGTTTATACATAATTGCAAAGATTTGATAAAACCTTTCATAGTGTGCATATTAAGCAATGCTCACATTTATAAATACAATATTTATAAGAAATTCCTGAATACTTTGTGACAATACAAAGTAAAGCTGGAGTTAGCAATAAAGTTTTAAGTCAGAGTCAATCATTGTTTACATTTGTTTATCCTTTTCCTTAGTGATAATTGCAAATGGAATATTGTACTTTAAAAAAGCACAAGACGATGAATCATGATTAAGTCCTAAAACTCTGTCTATTTTATATAGACCTAGATAACCTAGGGTCGATATTTAACAAAGGAGTCAAATGTTGGCAGTGAAACAACACATAGGATAAACAATAAGCATAGATGGTAGGCAATTAAGAATATACTGAGAAAAAACAACTGGCAAATAAAAAATATATAGAGATGATCAGATGAGGTACAATTGTGGGACTCTTTTTCTAACTAGGAAACCATCTGCGTAAATATAGAGATATGGTTATAGGCGACTGGTGCAGACTGAATAAACAAACAAAAACTTAAATATTGAATTCATAATTTCCTGTCATGATTTTTTTTACATGGCATAAGTTATAAACAAGTGTTAAAACTAAAAATTTTGCACAAACAACTTCAATATAAATAAAATGAGAACATCATCCATGCATTATTAAGGATAACTCAAAAAGTACTGGTCTGATCTTGATCAAATTTATATAGGATCACAAGAGAAGCACCAGCTTTTAAATAAAATATGAATTATCAAAATTAGTTCTCGTAGAAAAAAAAATGTTTTGAGGTAACATGTAATATGGTACTAAAAAATTATATTAAATTATTATTATTAATGTGTATTAAAAAAAAATACAGCAAAGTTAAGAACCTCCTCTTTTTTGAAGTCTGTTGAAAAAACTGTGTTTGAAAAGCTATATTTTATACAAATAATTAAGTATCTAGTTCTGGTTCAGCCATTTAGATATCAAATACTAAAAATTTGCCTGGATAAGCCGGAAACCAGACTGTAGCTGGATATCTGTTGTATGTAATATTTTAACCTTCTATTCCATGTATAAAAAATTTGAAACAATTTCAATATTTAGTAAGTTACAAAACCCCCAATGGAAGGACCCGTAATATAACAAAAATTCTTAATATAAAAGTTTAAAAAAATATATGGTACGACTTTCCATTGACGTCCGTCGAATTGGAGGTGGGGGGTGGGGGGAGGGCGGGGGGAGGTGTACTACTCCCCCTCAAAAGGAAAAGTTGCGGAGCCCCCCCCCTTTTTGAGTTTTTAGAATTTTAATTTTGAGGAAATTTTATTTTTTATGGATAAATATTAAGGGTAAAAAACCATGGGGACCTCTTGGGGGGGAAGGGGGTACCCCCTAAGGAAGGGGGAACCCCTTCACCAAAAATAGAGGGACTCATTCAGAGGGATTTCTGTATCTATTTTGAGACCGCAACGTCTCCGGCACTGCGGGAAGAGCAGCCTCTACGCCTTTGCGTAACAAATCGCAGGCACCCAGCCTCGCCTCCGCAGCTTCGGCTTGTTGGTCGCCTTCGGCGACCAGCCTCAGCCGCTCTGGCACGTCCAATGCCTACGATTTGTTACAGCAGGCGGAGGCTGCTCTCCCTACGCGCCTCCGGCTCTATAAAACCACTCTAGGGGTAGGACAGACTCGTACCACGTGGAGTCGGGGTCTATTAATTCGGTTCCTTGACATAAGTTGAACCTAACCTATTTTATTTGTTATCTGCCCTAATAGGTGGGCACTGTTTTATACAATTTTATACACATATTGCTTTAATTAATTCTTAGAAATCGTCAGTTTTACGTTACGTTCCAAAAGCCGGTAAAAAACGGTAAACACTAAACATTTTAATTTTAATAGCTCATAATGATAATAATTTTGTAATTTAAATATAAACTGTTAAATATATGTGTATGCATGAAAACTATTTAAATGAGTACAAAATATAATTATTTACGTAAAATGTACAATAAAATGCTACCGAATGTATGACAACTTAACTGTACGGAAAACGAACGTTCAACGGTGAGAATTCGATATAATCTGTGGTAAGGATTGACGTAAATATTATAAAAATAATTGATTTTCAATAATTTTTTTCTCAAAAAGTACGCGTTTCTGCATATTGAAATTTTGCGTGTGTGTTTACAATAGTGTAACCTTTCTGTAAAAAAAATATCATATAATCTGAGATAGGGATTAACATAAATATTGCAAAAATAATTGATTTTCAATAATTTTTTTCTCGTAAAGTACGCTTTTCCGCATGTTGAAACTTTACGTGTGTGCTTATATTAATGTAACCTTTCTGTAAAAAAAATATCAACCCCCAACTCGACGGACGTCAATGGAAAGCTTAGCCGAAATAGTTTTGGCAACGTTACAAAATAAAGGCAAAACTGGATCAAAATACTTACTCGAAATTTTGACAGAATCAGCCCCATCGTGTATTTGAGATTTCTTAGAGATAATCATACACTATTAAAACACTCAATAATTGTAACTGTACTACAAGTCTGATGAAAGTTTTGTCATAACAGAAAAATGTAAATTGATGACGAATTGTATTTAGTTTATAACCTACAATAAGACGCCGACAATGATACAATCATTTTAAATAAAAGAAAATAAGTACAATAAACACTTTAAAACGGCTTTGAAATTACATGTTCAAGATGTCAAAAACTTTTTCCACAAAAAATTTACATCGATACGCCGAAATCAAATAAATAAAACACGATATGAGCGTTCCGCTTAGCATCTGTCACTTTAGTACAACATAGAACATAGATTACTGACTGTATACTAGAGATTTACAACTTTACTTCACAATCACAGACTAGATCATAGAGTAGAGTAATATATACAGAAAGACTAGATAGAGAACTGCGAAACTGAAGTGACGTCTTTACATTTACACCACACCATAGATTACCGCATATATACTAGACTCGTAGACAGAGAAACCTATAGACTAATGATCGGCGTGGCCTCGAGTGAGAAAGGATGATAACTAGGGCCCGGATTAATATGTATATATAATATCAAAATATGTACATTTAATATGGACTTAAAATCCTAAAATATGGAAAAAATATGTGTAATAAAAGATAACGACATTGTACATTAAAACGATTTCCTATTAAGAAAAAACAAAAAAAATACGATTTTACTTAGCTTAGGTTCATTATTATTTAAATTACAGTATATAATTACGTGTTTCCTTAAATTTTCTGTTTGGACGAAATAATGCTTTATTCTAGCTGAATGATTTTTCATCATAGGATGTGATTGGAGCTTATTTAAATTTGCATAATTCTGCAAGTGAGTAGGGCACATCTATGGTGCCTTCTAATGTTCCACACAGCATGCTGTTGATTTTCTTTAGGATCCTTTCCTAAAGAAAATCAACAGCATGCTGTGTGGAAATCCTTTGTTTTTTTTTTCAGTACATAGAGTAATTTTTGCCTCGCTACTTCAGCAACGGGACCTTCTGATTCTAAAAATATTTTCGATAGTCATCAAATTATCATTTAGAGAAGTGGAAGAATTTTCGAGTGCCTTTATATGGTATGATAAAAAGCAATAATTAGTGTTTATGTACATAAAGCAAATAGTTACGTAGGGTAATCTTGGAGAAGTTCTTTTGAGATTGAAATATCAGCAGCTTTATTCTCCAATTCAAAGATAATCATTTTGATTTCAGTGTAATACTGGGCATAGTATTCATTTGCTCTCAGCTAAGTTCCCCAGCGGTTCAGCACTGGCTCTAGCGGTAAAGAAATGTCGGGATACCAACTCTTTAAATTTTAAGATCCTGCTTGCTGCTTTCAAAAACTTTTTCTTTACGTTTCATACTAAACTGTCAGCCTTTTTAAACTGAGACCTTATTCATTCAGCAAATCTATTCATACCATGAGCCAAGCACTTCATATGAATAATTTTTGGATACAAAACTTGTAGGGAATCTACAGCTTTTACCATACAAGGAGCAGCATCACTAAGTAGCAAGACAACTTGGTCATGTTTAACTCCATAAGGCCACAAAACTCTCATTGCATCATTAAAAAGCTTTACTGACGTTTGGTGGTTGCATTAAAGAAGTTCTTCACACGCCAATAAAAAGGATTTGCTGGCATTTTCGTCATCTAAAACTAATTTTTAGTCATTTCACAGACCTTCTCATCAACCTAACATAAAATAATGAAGATATGGATAAATTTATTTAATTTCTTGTGGAATATGGATTTATACTTGAAATATGGAAAAATATGGAAAATAGAAATTGCATTTTCTTGATCAAAATATCATAATTTATGTAGAAAACATATTCAAGAACAAAAACCATTTCAATTAAAAATATGGATTTACATATTAATCCGGGCCCTAGTGATAACGAATTTTCATCATCGATATTAAAAATTATAACATTGATGTTTTAACATCGATGATGCCACATATCAAACATCGAAACATCAATTTAAATGAACCTATAATCAATTAATAGGAACTTGTAAAGCGCGCGAACCCGCGAAATTCATATCAACTAAGTCTTGCATCTCCTATAAATTTGAATAATTTAGAATTACTAAACGCATCGATCACCCAAAAAAATATCAATATGGTGTGTCAAACCTACAACTACCTTATACGAACCTATGAACTATAACTGTAAAGTGTGAACTGTAATGTCACAGTTGTCACTGCTTTCGCTTTGTATATATTCTGTGGTGTTTTTTTCAGCTGTTGCTTAATAAGTATTTTGCGTAAATTATTATTCAAACGAATGGTTTTTCCCTTGCGATCAATAATATTTCCCTGCATTTTTGAGCTTATCACATCGAGTTTATTGTTTGCTTGAACTTGAAGGCTATGAAAATAGATCACTGAGCGAGCGTGAGCATAGACTATTTCACTGCATAGTGCATTCGACAGTGCATTTTATAAATGGCTTTGGATACTTTCTGCTTGCGATGCTTGATTAAAAAATGTGTACAAAGGTGACGGAAAAGTCTATTATATTTTTGTGTGGTTTTTTAATTTCTTCTCTATAATCATATTTTTCTTTGGCGATAGAGTTCGTTGATATAAAAACTATGTCCTAGTCGTAAATAAGCTCCCTTAATTAATTTGTAGTATTATGTATAGAACATTTAAAAATCAAAATAGCAATATTCATCATGATTGGCAAGAAATATTAGACTACATAACAAATCAACTAGATATTTGTTAACTTCTTCCCATTTCTTAAATTAGGGACACTATTTTTTATTAATTACTTTTATTTCCATAAACCATTAACAACATGAATACTTTTTTATTTCTAACCAATTAAATAGGTACATGTGTAAAATCATCGACAATGGCCAACATCGATATTTTGAGCACGATAAACATCGAACATAGATGTTAAGCAGTCGATACCAACATCAATGTCATCGTCCATGTTTCTGCAACATCGATCATCCCTAATTTACACTCTTTTTAACGGTTCACACTATAACAATTCGATCTAAGATCGAGTAATCGAAGACCCGATTTATCAAGCCATAAAGATTGATTTTTTTTAATCGATTTATGATACTGAATCGATCCAGTGAATCGATATTTCACCCTGGAAAATCGAGAACGAATCTTTTTCTGTTTTCATTAGAACTATGAAATTATTTACAATTAGTTGAATGTACTCAATCTCGTAAAAAAATAACAGTTTTTCTATTTAAAAACTAGCAAAACTTCAGTGTGTTCAGTATCTTTCGCCTCTTCTTAGTGTGTTAAAGAAATAAAAAATAAGTTATGTTTATAATCTGTACTTTGTACGGATCTGAAAGCAAATCGAAAAGAGATAGATTTTTGAGACCCCGATTTTTTGACCCCGAACCTGCGATCCTCCGAGGGAACTACATTATGTGTTTTCCTCGCCGTACCAAATTTATGTCTCAGTCTTTCGCCGCTGAGGCCATAAGGCTATGGAATAAATTACCCCCTCATATCAGAAAACCGACTTCTGTTGCCACATTTAAGAGGATGGTGACTGATCACTACCTTTCTTCTTGCAGCAAGTAACTTTCATATTTAATTGTTTCTGCTTATATGTGACTTGACATTTTAAATTATTTAATTTGTTTTAGTTATGTTCGTATGTAAGTATACTTAAAATGTATGTATTATGTACTATTTAAACATTATGTATGAAATGTATCATATACTACTTAGCTTAATTGTGGTTGTGTATATTTATTTTGGTATTTACACTTATGGTATGTCTATTTATATATTTACATTTACGTATAAATTATACACATATTTTATGGCACCTGCTAAAGTTCTCTGTTTAGCTCATGGTTGACTGGTAGAGAATGCCTAAAGGCATTAAGTCCTCCAATTGTACATTTTAAGTGCAATAAAGTTTTTATAAATAAATAAATAAAAAATTTTTGTGAATCGATTCATCAGATATCGATTCGAACCGATTCAAAAAGCGATATTTATCGGAAAGAATTGACATCCCTAGTTCACACTAGCTTGCTACATATGTTTATTTATCTATGGTTCACACCACAAACTAATAAGAGTACTAATGTACACACTCTCTAACCTCCATGGTTCACACTATGGAATGTAGAAGTAAGGAATACAGACTGTGTATTAAAAAGTGTCCATAGAAAACCGTTAAATAAGGGTGGCGCCACTAGAGCTACGGGGTAAATTTTAAAGAACTAGTGGGATAGACGACTTTTTCTAGGTTATATTTACTAAATAAAATTATTTTAGATCTTAGAACTACTGAGCAGTTTAGCAGCACACTTAAACCGTCGACACCTGCTAAGTTCATTTCATACCAGTAGCTACTCCAGCGCTGCTGTGGAGAGTTTTTGAACTGTTATTTACTGCTTACAGATGGCCACTTTTTCAACTTTTCTACTATGAGAGTTGGTACTCCTTACTTCTACACTCCATAGTTCACACTTTACAGTATGGAGTGTAGAGGTAAGGAGTACAGACTCTGTATAAAAAAGTGTCCGTAGGAACGCGTTAAATAAGGGTGGCGCCACTGTAGCTACAGTCTAAATTTTAAAGAACATTTTATAACTTTTTTATTGCACAGACTTTCACCATAATTATTTTTACAATAATTATTTTATTGCTTTCAATATTTGTATTTACAAAATCACTCACAACGTATTTTACAGCAATTTATCATACCCTGTAGCTACTGGAGCGCTGTTGTGGAGAATTTTTGAACTGTTATTTACTGCTTACAGATGGACACATTTTCAACTATTCTCCTATGGGATACTGTCCTCCTTACTTCTATACTCCATGCTCCATGCTGCAAAGCATGGAGTATGGAGGTAAGGAGGACAAACTCTCATAAGAGAATACATGAAGGTTAGAGAACGGGAGAACGATCGCCGTAGAAAATAGTGTCCCTGA
This sequence comes from Parnassius smintheus behrii, assembly GCA_036936625.1. Classification (NCBI taxonomy): domain Eukaryota; kingdom Metazoa; phylum Arthropoda; class Insecta; order Lepidoptera; family Papilionidae; genus Parnassius; species Parnassius smintheus. Next base: position 14,654,687 of record JAUPFT010000024.1, read on the forward strand.
AATATGGACACCATAAGTGAGGCGCTGCGATCGCTAAGTTCTCTCAATAAAAGCGGGCTATAAAAGTCATTTTCAGTCTATTTTTCCGATCAGATACTAAACAACTTGCACATCCACACACAATAAAATATTTCTCCATTTTAATGTTTCTTTTTGTCAAAAATTACAAAATTACGGAGCATGAAAATTTTCTCACCAATGCCGCGGTGGAAATTTGTACATTATTCCACTAACTTCATCTACTTATACTCATAAACAGCTAACTTCGCAGTCACTACTCACCGACGTCAGCGCCGCTATAAATTCTACAATTTTCAAGGACAGGGGGGGAGTAGGTGAGAATTGGGGATTCTGCGTCACTTGCTCTCTCCATTAGAGGTCTGAATTTTAAAAATCTAATTCTCGAACCGCTTTTTTTATGTTTGCTTCATTTCTAATACCGTTTCATTCGGAATCTAAAATACAAATGGTTCAATAATATAATAACAAAATATGAAGGCTTAATCTATTTCAACGTTAAAAATGCAAGGTAGTACAAAAAAACAGTTACTTTAATACCAAGTACTAATCGTTAGCGGTCTGAAACTATATTTTTTCTTCTTCTCGAACACAAAGGTAGTTTAAATTAAAAGATGAAGTGTTTAGTAAGAGATAAATGTATAGCTTAAGTTACATGTATTATCATGTTTATAACTATATACTAATTTAAAATAAAGAAATATTTAGTTTTAATAAATACATTCGTTGTAACAATAAATGTCTTTTCTTTTTTCCTCCACACTATTGAATAATTATGATACATAATAAAACAACAATAAAATTCAATGTATAACTTTTATTATATTTTACAAGCTACATTACTTAAATTACTAGTTCTCACATAATTTTTCACCTATTTTTTTATAAGACAATTTGTAGCATCTAACACTTCATCATACATTGAATCCACAACTTGAACACTTATATTAGCACTAAGATCGCGGATGACATTTTCTTCTTGCTCGTTAAGCTCGCAAATGCTGATTTAATCAGACGATGGCCTCGTTTATCTTTATCTCGGCGGATAATGTATGATGATGATGATAATTCTTGAGAACGGTTTCTCTTCTTGTAACATTTCTTTGATTTCGATGGCCGCTCTTCATTATTAGCTATTCTATTTGGGGGTAAATCATGAAGCTGCTCCTTTCAGTTGTAATAATTTAGTGTAAATTTATCCACATCCTGTGCATAATAATACGGATTAGTGATGTGATTAGAATTCTCTCTTACCCCGCATAAATATATTTTAATACGATGCTCATAACATGACTAAGTAGTACAATTCACTAACAATTGTATCAATCACATCGATCGTCTAAGAATATAATTAAATACGTTTTCATAAAAAAAATTAACCTAGGACTGATAATTTATTCACAACATCCAATCAAATTGAAACTAACTTTTCATCATGTGAATGGTAACTCAAACTATTAAAATGAAATATTTGGTTACCTCAGAATCTGAAAAAAGGTTTAATTTACGTTTCCTGCTGGTCGAAGCTGGGGTGAGTGATGTATCAGCCTCAGATTCCGACTCGCTTCCGAATAATTCAACTCGTTTCTTGAACTTAGGAACTGTTGTTTTAGTCCTTAATATATTAGCTGGTTTCTTGACCGCTTTCTTCTTTTGCGAAGTCGACTGTACTTCAGCGTCTGACTCGAAGGGGTTGGAATACCTACAAACGTAATACAAATAAATCACTATACAGGAACACTTATATGAAAACTTATAAAGCGAAACATAATATAACTTTACTCTAACATAATATAACAAATTAATTATTTTTCTATTGTATTTAATGAAGGAGGGGACTAAGTGTTACGTACATACTTGCTGTCTCGATGATGATGTCCAACACTTCCAAGTCTAGTAGACCGTGGAAATCACGATGCAACTAATGGTTAAACACCTCCCGACATCATATTTTATACCCTAAATTATAACGCTATCCCCACTTGGAAGTATTTCAATTTGACATATTTTAAAATAAAGAAATATTTCATTTGGTAACTAGCATTGATCTGTATTAATGTTATTCGTGAGGAATATTTTTGCTTATTAACATGAGACTTTAAATGCTCGTATGTGAAAATCACTTTGTATAAATGTTGCAAACGATTTAACGTTTGCAGATATAGCAGCGGTACATCATCTGGCGCCGGTCTGTCGATGTAACATGAGATGACAGTGTTTTACAGGTAAACGATGTACTTATTAAATTAAGATCCATTATAAATATATCTTTGTTAAAAATTAATGCTTTTTGAAGAATGAAACTAACAATTTTCTAATCTTAAACTGAATTTTATACTATACGTAATATCTCTAGATAGTATATAGTCTGGAATAACACACAGGCGTTTGTTGTAAAAGCGTATATATTGCCTACCCATAAATTAATTACTAATTCTATAAAGTCTAAAAACTGGTATTACAAGCTTATGTTTGTTCTTAGTGTTTAAAATGAACATATTTTTTCCTATGAAAGCTATTTATGTTTTATGTACATACATTACATTTTCATATACAACATGTAACATAATTAACGCACTTTAAGAAAGTAGTTTGCTCAGAATCGTTTACTGAATCGATTCCTATCATTTTTAATATAGGTAATAATTAAAACTACGTAAATTACAGTCACACTGAATCTGTACAGTCAAAACAAACTGAAATAGACCGTAACTTAAGGCCATTTCAGTTTTTCAGACTTAAGAGTGCAGTTTTATTGTCAACGGGAAAGCAAGCCATATTATTTATGAATTTGCGCCTAATGTACCACCTGACTATCGAATAATTGAAATACCTAGAAACTTGATTTATTTTCCTGTTAACCAAAGTTCCATAAGTGCTATCAATATAAAGTTATTGAACGCTGAGAATAAAGAGATAAATTAACGAGGTGAAGAAGTACAACTGTATTTACATTTCCAAAAAAAAAAAGATAAATTTAAATAAAAGCCCGTCTACTTCGTGTATCCAAGGCAGTTTTAAATTTACAACAGCACTACAAAAGAAAAGGTATCAAACGTACATTTTGTCAATAATCCTATGCTATTTCTTTTTCAAGACATACAGTATGAACTTAATGGAGTAGAAATAGATAAAATTAAGAATGCTGGTGTCACTACTACAATAAAATCTTACCTATCCTTAAATGAAAACGAATCCAAATGTGCTCGAGTTTGGGGCTGGTCAACTGGCGGAACAAGCAATACAAGCGGTAGAGCGTTTTCTGCGTCCTACCCAAAACACGTAAACATACTTGCTTATATACTTGTTCATATACTTGCTTATATACTTGCTTATTTACTTGCTTTTATACTTTATTATATACATGCTTATATACTTGCTTATAAACTTGCTTATATACTTGCTTATATACATGCTTATATACTTGCTTATATACTTGCTTATATACTTGCTTATATACTTGCCTATTTACTTGCTTGTATACTTGCTCATATACTTGCCTATATACTTGCTTATATACTAGCTTATATACTTGCTTATATACTTGCTTATATACTATTCTATATACTTGCATATATACTCGCTTATATACTTGCTCGTATACTTGCTTATATACTTGCTTATATACTTGCTTATAGAATATATACTCGCTTATATACTTGTTCGTATACTTGCTTATATACTTGCTTATATACTTGCTTATATACTTGTTTATTTACTTGCTTTATATACTTGCTTATATACTTGCTTATATACTTGCTTATATACTAGCATATATACTTTCTTATATACTTGCTTATATACATGCTCATATACTTGCTTATATACTTGCTTATATACTTGCTTATATACTTGCTTATATACTTGCTTATATACTTGTTCGTATACTTGCTTATATACTTGCTTATTTACTTCCTTTTATACTTGCTTATATACTTTCTAATATACTTGCTTATATACTTGCTTATATACTTGCTTATAACTTGCTTATATACTTGCTTATATACTTGCTTACATACTTGCTTATATACTTGCTTATATACTTGCTTATATACTTGCTTTTATACATGCTTATATACTTGCTTATATACTTGCTTATATACTTGCTTATATACTTGCTTATATACTTGCTTATATACTTGCTTATATACTTGTTCATATACTTGATTATATACTTGCTTATTTACTTGCTTTTATACTTTATTATATACATGCTTATATACTTGCTTATATACTTGCTCATATACTTGCTTATATACATGCTTATATACTTGCTTATATACTTGCTTATATACTTGCTTATATACTTGCTTATATACTTGCCTATTTACTTGCTTATATACTTGCTCATATACTTGCTTATATACTTGCTTATATACTTGCTTATATACATGCTTATATACTTGCTTATATACCTGCTTATTTACTTGCTTATATACTTGCTTATATACTTGCATATATACTTGCTTACTTATATACTTTCTTATATACTTGCTTATATACATGCTTATATACTTGCTTATATACCTGCTTATTTACTTGCTTATATACTTGCTTATATACTTGCTTATATACTTGCATATATACTTGCTTACTTATATACTTTCTTATATACTTGCTTATATACATGCTTATATACTTGCTTATATACTTGCTTATATACTTGCTAATATACTTGCTTATATACTTGCTTATATACTTGCTTATATACTTGCTTATTAACTTGCTTTTATACTTTATTATATACATGCTTATATACTTGCTTATATACTTGCTTATATACTTGCTTATATACATGCTTGTATACTTGCTTGTACACTTGCTTATATAATTGCTTATATACTTGCCTATTTACTTGCTTATATACTTGCTCATATACTTGCTTATATACTTGCTTATATACTTGCTTATATACATGCTCATATACTTGCTTATATACATGCTAATAAACTTGCTTATATACTTGCTTATATACTTGCTTATATACTTGCTTATATACTTGCCTATTTACTTGCTTATATACTTGCTCATATACTTGCTTATATACTTGCTTATATACTTGCTTATATACATGCTTATATACTTGCTTATATACCTGCTTATTTACTTGCTTATATACTTGCTTATATACTTGCTTATATACTTGCATATATACTTGCTTACTTATATACTTTCTTATATACTTGCTTATATACATGCTTATATACTTGCTTATATACTTGCTTATATACTTGCTAATATACTTGCTTATATACTTGCTTATATACTTGCTTATATACTTGCTTATTTACTTGCTTTTATACTTTATTATATACATGCTTATATACTTGCTTATATACTTGCTTATATACTTGCTTATATACATGCTTGTATACTTGCTTGTACACTTGCTTATATAATTGCTTATATACTTGCTTATATACTTGCCTATTTACTTGCTTATATACTTGCTCATATACTTGCTTATATACTTGCTTATATACTTGCTTATATACATGCTTATATATTTGCTTATATACCTGCTTATTTACTTGCTTATATACTTGCTTATATACTTGCTTATACACTTGCTTATATACTTGCTTATATACTTGCTTATATACTTGCTTATATACTTTCTTATATACTTGCTTATATACATGCTTATATACTTGCTTATATACTTGCTTATATACTTGCTAATATACTTGCTTATATACTTGCTTATATACTTGCTTATATACTTGCTTATTTACTTGCTTTTATACTTTATTATATACATGCTTATATACTTGCTTATATACTTGCTTATATACTTGCTTATATACATGCTTGTATACTTGCTTGTACACTTGCTTATATAATTGCTTATATACTTGCTTATATACTTGCCTATTTACTTGCTTATATACTTGCTCATATACTTGCTTATATACTTGCTTATATACTTGCTTATATACATGCTTATATATTTGCTTATATACCTGCTTATTTACTTGCTTATATACTTGCTTATATACTTGCTTATACACTTGCTTATATACTTGCTTATATACTTGCTTATATACTTGCTTATATACTTGCTTATATACTTGCTTATTTACTTGCTTATATACTTTCTTATATACTTGCTTATATACTTGCTTATATACTTGCTTATTTACTTGCTTTTATACTTGCTTATATACTTGCTTATATACTTGCTTATACACTTGCTTATATACTTGCTTATATACTTGTTTACATACTTGCTTATATACTTGCTTATATATTTGCTTATATACTTGCTTTTATACATGCTTATATACTTGCTTATATACTTGCTTACACACTGGCTTATATACTAGCTTATATACTTGCTTATATACTTGCTTTAATACATGCTTATATACTTGCTTATATACTTGCTTATATACTTGCTTATTTACTTGCTTATATACTTGCTTATATACTTGCTTATATACTTGCTTATATACTTGCTTATATACATGCCTATATATTTGCTTATATACCTGCTTATTTACTTGCTTATATACTTGCTTATATACATGCTTATATATTTGCTTATATACCTGCTTATTTACTTGCTTATATACTTGCTTATATACTTGCTTATACACTTGGATATATACTTGCTTATATACTTGCTTATATACTTGCTTATATACTTGCTTATATACTTGCTTATTTACTTGCTTATATACTTTCTTATATACTTGCTTATATACTTGCTTATATACTTGCTTATTTACTTGCTTTTATACTTGCTTATATACTTGCTTATATACTTGCTTATACACTTGCTTATATACTTGCTTATATACTTGTTTACATACTTGCTTATATACTTGCTTATATATTTGCTTATATACTTGCTTTTATACATGCTTATATACTTGCTTATATACTTGCTTACACACTGGCCTATATACTAGCTTATATACTTGCTTATATACTTGCTTTAATACATGCTTATATACTTGCTTATATACTTGCTTATATACTTGCTTATATACTTGCTTATATACTTGCTTATATACTTGCTTATATACTTGCTTATTTACCTGCTTATATACTTGCTTATATACTTGTTCATATACTTGCTTATATACTTGCTTATTTACTTGCTTTTATACTTTATTATATACATGCTTATATACTTGCTTATATACTTGCTTATGTACTTGCTTCTATACATGCTTATATACTTGCTTATATACTTGCCTATTTACTTGCTTATATACTTGCTCATATACTTGCTTATATACTTGCTTATATACTTGCTTATGTACATGCTTATATACTTGCTTATATACCTGCCTATTTACTTGCTTATATACTTGCTTATATACTTGCTAATATACTTGCTTATTTACTTGCTTATATACTTGCTTATATACTTGTACGTATACTTGCTTATATACTTGCTTATTTACTTGCTTTTACACTTGCTTATATACTTGCTTATATACTTGCTTATATACTTGTTTATATACTTGCTTATATACTTGCTTATACACTTGCTTTTATACATGCTTATATACTTGCTTATATACTTGCTTATATACTTGCTTATATACTTGCTTATATACTTGCTTATATACTTGCTTATATACTTGCCTATTTACTTGCTTATATACTTGCTTATATACTTGCTTATTTACTTGCTTATATACTTGCTTATATACTCGTTCATATACTTGCTTATATACTTGCTTATTTACTTGCTTATATACTTGCTTATATACTTGCTAATATACTTGCTTATAAACTTGCTTATATACTTGCTTATATACTTGTACGTATACTTGCTTATATACTTGCTTATATACTTGCCTATTTACTTGCTTATATACTTGCTCATATACTTGCTTAAATGCTTGCTTATATACTTGTTTACATACTTGTTCATGTACATGCTTATATACTTGCTTATTTACTTGCTTTTATACTTGCTTATATACTTGCTTATATACTTGCTGAAATACTTGCTTATATGCTTGCTTATATACTTGCTTGTACACTTGCTTATATACTTGTATACTCGCTTATATATTTGCTTATAAAATTGCTTATAAACTTGCTTACATACTTGCCTATATACTTGCTTATATACTTGCTTATATACTTGCTTTTATACATGCTTATATACTTGCTTATATACTTGCTTATATACTTGCTTATATACTTGCTTATATACTTGCTTATATACTTGCTTATATACTTGCCTATTTACTTGCTTATATACTTGCTCATATATTTGCTTATATACTTGCTTATATACTTGCTTATATACATGCTTATATACTTGCTTGTATACCTGCTTATTTACTTGCTTATATACTTGCTTATATACTTGCTTATATACTTGCTTATATACTTTCTTATATACTTGCTTAAATACATGCTTATATACTTGCTTATATACTTGCTTATATACTTGCTTATTTACTTGCTTTTATACTTGCTTATATATATGCTTATATACTTGCTTATATACCTGCCTATTTACTTGCTTATATACTTGCTTATATACTTGCTAATATACTTGCTTATATACTTGCTTATACACTTTCTTATATACTTGCTTATATACATGCTTATATACTTGCTTATATACTTGCTTATATACTTGCTTATTTACTTACTTATATACTTGCTTATATACTTGTACGTATACTTGCTTATATACTTGCTTATTTACTTGCTTTTATACTTGCTTATATACTAGCTTATATACCTGCTTATATACTTGTTTATATACTTTCTAATATACTTGCTTATATACTTGCTTATATACTTGCTTATATACTTGCTTATATACTTGCTTATATACTTGCTTATATACTTGCTTATATACTTGTTCGTATACTTGCTTATATACTTGCTTATTTACTTGCTTTTATACTTGCTTATATACTTGCTTTTATACTTGCTTATATACCTGCTTATATACCTGCTTATTTACTTGCTTATATACATGCCTATGTACTTGCTTATTTACTTGCTTTTATACTTGCTTAAATACTTGCTTATATACTTGCTTATATACTTTCTTATTTACTTGCTTATATACTTGTTATATACTTGCTTATATACTTGCTTAAATGCTTGCTTATATACTTGTTTACATACTTGTTCATGTACATGCTTATATACTTGCTTATTTACTTGCTTTTATACTTGCTTATATACTTGCTTATATACTTGCTGAAATACTTGCTTATATGCTTGCTTAATACTTGCTTGTACACTTGCTTATATACTTGTATACTCGCTTATATATTTGCTTATAAAATTGCTTACAAACTTGCTTACATACTTGCCTATATACTTGCTTATATACTTGCTTATATACTTGCTTATATACCTGCTTATATACTTGCTTATATACTTGCTTATATACTTGCTTATATACTTGCTTATATACATGCTTATATACTTGATTATATACTTGCTTATTTACTTGATTTTATACTTTATTATATACATGCTTATATACTTGCTTATATACTTGCTTATATACTTGCTTATATACATGCTTATATACTTGCTGAAATACTTGCTTATATGCTTGCTTATATACTTGCTTGTACACTTGCTTATATACTTGTATACTCGCTTATATATTTGCTTATAAAATTGCTTATAAACTTGCTTACATACTTGCCTATATACTTGCTTATATACTTGCTTATATACTTGCTTTTATACATGCTTATATACTTGCTTATATACTTGCTTATATAATTGCTTATATACTTGCTTATATACTTGCTTATATACTTGCTTATATACTTGCTTATATACTTGCCTATTTACTTGCTTATATACTTGCTCATATACTTGCTTATATACTTGCTTATATACTTGCTTATTTACATGCTTATATACTTGCTTGTATACCTGCTTATTTACTTGCTTATATACTTGCTTATATACTTGCTTATATACTTGCTTATATACTTGCTTATATACTTTCTTATATACTTGCTTATATACATGCTTATATACTTGCTTATATACTTGCTTATATACTTGCTTATTTACTAGCTTTTATACTTGCTTATATACATGCTTATATACTTGCTTATATACCTGCCTATTTACTTGCTTATATACTTGCTTATATACTTGCTAATATACTTGCTTATATACTTGCTTATATACTTTCTTATATACTTGCTTATATACATGCTTATATACTTGCTTATATACTTGCTTATTTACTTGCTTATATACTTGTTTATATACTTGTACGTATACTTGCTTATATACTTGCTTATTTACTTGCTTTAATACTTGCTTATATACTAGCTTATATACCTGCTTATATACTTGTTTATATACTTTCTAATATACTTGCTTATATACTTGCTTATATACTTGCTTATATACTTGCTTATATACTTTCTTATATACTTGCTTATATACTTGCTTATATACTTGCTTATATACTTGCTTATATACTTGCTTATTTACTTGCTTATATACTTGCTTATATACTTGTACGTATACTTGCTTATATACTTGCTTATTTACTTGCTTTAATACTTGCTTATATACTAGCTTATATACCTGCTTATATACTTGTTTATATACTTTCTAATATACTTGCTTATATACTTGCTTATATACTTGCTTATATACTTGCTTATATACTTGCTTATATACTTGCTTATATACTTGCTTACATACTTGCTTATATACTTGCTTATATACTTGCTTATATACTTGATTTTATACATGCTTATATACTTGCTTATATACTTGCTTATATACTTGCTTATATACTTGCTTATATACTTGCTTATATACTTGCTTATATACTTGCTTATTTACTTGCTTATATACTTGCTTATATACATGTTCATATACTTGATTATATAATTGCTTATTTACTTGCTTTTATACTTTATTATATACATGCTTATATACTTGCTTATATACTTGCTTATATACTTGCTTATATACATGCTTATATACTTGCTTATATACTTGGTTATATACTTGCTTATATACTTGCTTATATACTTGCCTATTTACTTGCTTATATACTTGCTCATATACTTGCTTATATACTTGCTTATATAATTGCTTATATACATGCTTATATACTTGCTTATATACTTACTTAAATACCTGCTTATTAACTTGCTTATATACTTGCTTATATACTTGCTTATATACTTGCTTATATACTTTCTAATATACTTTCTTATATACTTGCTTATACACTTGCTTATATACTTGCTTATATACTTGCTTATATACTTGCTTATATACTTGCTTATTTACTTGCTTATATACTTGCTTATATATTTGCTTATATACTTGCTTATATACTTGCTTATATAATTTCTAATATACTTTCTTATATACTTGCTTATATACTTGCTTATTTACTTGCTTATATACTTGCTTATATACTTGTACGTATACTTGCTTATATACTTGCTTATTAACTTGCTTTTATACTTGCTTATATACTTGATTATATACTTGCTTATATACTTTTTTATATACTTGCTTATATACATACTTGCTTATATACTTGCTTATATACTCGCTTATATACTTGCTTATATACTTGCTTATATACTTGCCTATTTACTTGCTTATATACTTGCTCATATACTTGCTTATATACTTGCTTATATACTTGCTTGTACACTTGCTTATATACTTGTATACTTGCTTATATACTTGCTTATATACTAGCTTATACACTTGCTCATAAACTTGCTTATTTACTTGCTTTTATACTTGCTTATATACATGCTTATATACTTGCTTATATATTTGCTTATATACTTTCTTATATACTTGCTTATATACATGCTCATATACTTGCTTATATACTTGCTTATATACCTGCTTATATTCTTGTTCGTATACTTGCTTATATACTTGCTTATATATTTGCTTATATACTTTCTTATATACTTGCTTATATACATGCTCATATACTTGCTTATTTACTTCCTTTTATACTTGCTTATATACTTTCTAATATACTTGCTTATATACTTGCTTATATACTTGCTTATATACTTGCTTATATACTGGCTTATATACTTGCTTACATACATGCTTATATACTTGCTTATATACTTGCTTATATACTTGCTTTTATACATGCTTATATATATGCTTATATAATTGCTTATATACTTGCTTATATACTTGCTTATATACTTGCCTATTTACTTGCTTATATACTTGCTCATATACTTGCTTATATACTTGCTTATATACTTGCTTGTACACTTGCTTATATACTTGTATACTTGATTATATACTTACTTATATACTAGCTTATATACTTGCTCATATACTTGCTTATTTACTTGCTTTTATACTTGCTTATATACTTGCTTATATGCTTGCTTATATACTTTCTTATATACTTGCTTATATACATGCTACTTGCTTATATACTTGCTTATATACTTGCTTATATACTTGCTTATATACTTGCTTATATACTTGCTTATAAACTTGCTTATATACTTGCTTTTATACATGCTTATATACATGCTTATATACTTGCTTATATACTTGCTTATATACTTGCCTATTTACTTTCTTATATACTTGCTCATATACTTGCTTATATACTTGCTTATATACTTGCTTGTACACTTGCTTATATACTTGTATACTTGCTTATATACTTGCTTATATACTAGCTTATATACTTGCTCATATACTTGCTTATTTACTTGCTTTTATACTCGCTTACATACTTGCTTATATACTTGCTTATATACTTTCTTATATACTTGCTTATATACTTGCTTATATACTTGCTTTTATACCTTCTTATATACTTGCTTATATACATGCTTATATACTTGCTTATATATTTGCTTATATACTTTCTTATATACTTTCTTATATACATGCTCATATACTTGCTTATATACTTGCTTATATACTTGCTTATATACTTGCTTATATACTTGTTCGTATACTTGCTTATATACTTGCTTATTTACTTCCTTTTATACTTGCTTATATACTTTCTAATATTCTTGCTTATATACTTGCTTATATACTTGCTTATATACTTGCTTATATACTTGTTCGTATACTTGCTTATATACTTGCTTATTTACTTCCTTTTATACTTGCTTATATACTTTCTAATATACTTGCTTATATACTTGCTTATATACTTGCTTATATACTTGCTTACATACTTGCTTATATACTTGCTTATATACTTGCTTATATACTTGCTTTTATAAATGCTTATATACTTGCTTATATACTTGCTTATATACTTGCTTATATACTTGCTTATATGCTTGCTTATATACTTGCTTATTTACTTGCTTATATACTTGCTTATATACTTGTTCATATACTTGCTTATATACTTGCTTATATACTTGTTCATATACTTGCTTATATACTTGCTTATTTACTTGCTTTTATACTTTATTGTATACACGCTTATATACTTGCTTATATACTTGCTTATATACTTGCTTATATCCTTGCTTATATACATGCTTATATACTTGCTTATATACTTGCTTATATACTTGCTTATATACTTGTTTATATACTTGCCTATTTACTTGCTTATGTACTTGCTCATATACTTGCTTATATACTTGCTTATATACTTGCTTATATACATGCTTATATACTTGCTTATATACCCGCTTATTTACTTGCTTATATACTTGCTTATATACTTGCTTATATATTTGCTTATATACTTGCTTATATACTTGCTTATATGCTTGCTTATATACTTGCTTATTAACTTGCTTTTATACTTGCTTATATACTTGCTTATATACTTGCTTATATACTTGCTTATATACTTGCTTATATACTTGCTTATTTACTTGCTTATATACTTGCTTATATACTTGTTCATATACTTGCTTATATACTTGCTTATTTACTTGCTTTTATACTTTATTATATACATGCTTATATACTTGCTTATATACTTGCTTATATACTTGCTTATATACTTGCTTATATACTTGCTTATATACTTGCTCATATACTTGCTTATATACTTGCTTATATACTTGCTTATATACTTGCTTATATACTTGCTTATATACTTGCTTATATACCTGCTTATATACTTTCTTAAAAACTTGCTTATATACTTGCTTATATACTTTCTTATAAACTTGCTTATATACTTGCTTATGTACTTGCTTATATACTTGCTTATATACTTGTTAATATGCTTGCTTTATATACTTGCTTATATACTTGCTTATATACTTGCTTATATACTTGCTTATATACTTGCCTATTTACTTGCTTATATACTTGCTCATATACTTGCTTATATACTTGCTTATATACTTGCTTATATACATGCTTATATACTTGCTTATATACTTGCTTATATACTTGCTTATATACTTGCTTATTTACTTGCTTATATACTTGCTTATATACTTGTACGTATACTTGTTTATATACTTGCTTATTTACTTGCTTTTATACTTGCTTATATACTTGCTTATATACTTGCTTATATACTTGCTTACATACTTGCTTATATACTTGCTTATATACTTGCTTATATACTTGCTTTTATACATGCTTATATACTTGCTTATATACTTGCTTATATACTTGCTTATATACTTGCTTATATACTTGCTTATATACTTGCTTATATACTTGCTTATTTACTTGCTTATATACTTGCTTATATACTTGTTCATATACTTGCTTATATACTTGCTTATTTACTTGCTTTTATACTTTATTATATACACGCTGATATACTTGCTTATATACTTGCTTATATACTTGCTTATATACATGCTTATATACTTGCTTATATACTTGCTTATATACTTGCTTATATACTTGCTTATATACTTGCCTATTTACTTGCTTATATACTTGCTCATATACTTGCTTATATACTTGCTTATATACTTGCTTATATACATGCTTATATACTTGCTTATATACCCGCTTATTTACTTGCTTATATACTTGCTTATATACTTGCTTATATATTTGCTTATGTACTTGCTTATATACTTTCTTATATACTTGCTTATTTACTTGCTTATATACTCGCTTATATACTTGTTCATATACTTGCTTATATACTTGCTTATTTACTTGCTTTTATACTTTATTATATACATGCTTATATACTTGCTTATATACTTGCTTATATACTTGCTTATATACTTTCTTATATACTTGCTTATATACATGCTTATATACTTGCTTATATACTTGCTTATATACTTGCTTATATACTTGCTTATATACTTGCTTATATACTTGCTTATATACTTGCTCATATACTTGCTTATATAATTGCTTATATACTTGCTTATATACTTGATATATACTTGCTTATATACTTGTTCGTATGCTTGCTTATATACTTGCTTATTTACTTGCTATTATACTTGCTTATACACTTTCTTATATACTTGCTTATATACCTGCTTATATACTTTCTTAAAAACTTGCTTATATACTTGCTTATATACTTTCTTATAAACTTGCTTATATACTTGCTTATGTACTTGCTTATATACTTGCTTATATACTTGTTAATATACTTGCTTTATATACTTGCTTATATACTTGCTTATATACTTGCTTATATACTTGCTTATATACTTGCTTATATACTTGCTTATATACTTGCTTATATACTTGCTTTTATACCTTCTTATATACTTGCTTATATACATGCTTATATACTTGCTTATATATTTGCTTATATACTTTCTTATATACTTGCTTATATACATGCTCATATACCCTCTTATATACTTGCTTATATACTTGCTTATATACTTGCTTATATACTTGTTCGTATACTTGCTTATATACTTGCTTATTTACTTCCTTTTATACTTGCTTATATACTTTCTAATATACTTGCTTATAAACTTGCTTATATACTTGCTTATATACTTGCTTATATACTTGCTTATATACTTGCTTATATACTTGCTTATATACTTGCTTATATACTTTCTTATATACTTGCTTATATACTTGCTCATATACTTGCTTATATACTTGCTTATATACTTGCTTATATACTTGCTTATATACTTGCTTATATACTTGCTTATATACTTGTTCGTATGCTTGCTTATATACTTGCTTATTTACTTGCTATTATACTAGCTTATATACTTGCTTATATACCTGCTTATATACTTTCTTAAAAACTTGCTTATATACTTGCTTATATACTTTCTTATAAACTTGCTTATATACTTGCTTATGTACTTGCTTATATACTTGCTTATATACTTGTTAATATACTTGCTTTATATACTTTCTTATATACTTGCTTATATACTTGCTTATATACTGGCGTATATACTTGTTCGTATGCTTGCTTATATACTTGCTTATTTACTTGCTATTATACTTGCTTATATACTTGCTTATATACTTGCTTATATACCTGCTTATATACTTTCTTAAAAACTTGCTTATATACTTGCTTATATACTTGCTTATATACTTGTTTATATACTTTCTAATATACTTGCTTTTATAATTGCTTATATACTTGTTTATATACTTGCCTATATACTTGCTTATATACTTGCTTACATACTTGCTTATATACTTGCTTATATACTTGCTTATATACTTGCTTATATACTTGCTTATATACTTTCTTACACTACTTGCTTTTATACATGCTTATATACTTGCTTATATACTTACTTATATACTTGCTTTTATAAATGCTTATATACTTGCTTATATACTTGCTTATTTACTTGCTTATATACTTGCTTATATACTTGTTCATATACTTGCTTATATACTTGCTTATTTACTTGCTTTTATACTTTATTATATACATGCTTATATACTTGCTTATATACTTGCTTATATACTTGCTTATATACTTTCTTATATACTTGCTTATATACATGCTTATATACTTGCTTATATACTTGCTTATATACTTGCTTATATACTTGCTTATATACTTGCTTATATACTTGCTTATATACTTGCTTATATACTTGCTTATATACTTGCTCATATACTTGCTTATATACTTGCTTATATACTTGTTTATATACTTGCTTATATACTTGCTTATATACTTGTTCGTATGCTTGCTTATATACTTGCTTATTTACTTGCTATTATACTTGCTTATATACTTGCTTATATACCTGCTTATATACTTTCTTAAAAACTTGCTTATATACTTGCTTATATACTTTCTTATAAACTTGCTTATATACTTTTTTTTTTTTTTTATAGAAGAGGGGGCAAACGAGCAAGCGGCTCACCTGATGTTAAGTGACTATCGCCGCCCATGATCAACCGCAACACCAGGAGAATTGCGGGTGAGTTGCCGGCCCTTTAGAAAGGAGTAAGCTCTTTTCTTGAAGGTCCCCAGGTCGTATCGGTCCGGAAAAATCGCCGGTGGTAAACTATTCCACAGAGAGGTTGTACGTGGAAGGAAACTCCTTGTGAAACGTACAGTGGTGGACCGCCAAGCATCCAGATGGTGTGGATGGTATCGAGACGTTTGCCGTGTAGTGCGTTCACGAAATTTGGCGGCTGGGATTAATCCGAACAATTCCTCAGAGCACTCCCCGTGATAGATGCGATAAAATACGCAAAGAGATGCAACATCTCTTCGCAGCGCCAGTGAATCGAGCCGATCGGAAAGCACTCGGTCGTCGACGATTCGAGCCGCTCTGCGCTGGATGCGGTCAAGTGGAAGGAGCTGGTACTGGGGAGCCCCAGCCCAGAGATGGGAACAGTATTCCATGTGCGGCATGAAATACCGTCCCGCTCTGCTGAGCACGCCAAGCTTTTTAGAGGCCAATTTGGCCTTCCCTTCCAAGTGACCACGAAACTGCACGTCACTCGATATGTCGACGCCGAGGATTCCGATACTGGCTGAGGCAACAGGGGAAGTGCCTTGAAACTGAGGGGATACGACAAAGGGGTTCTTTTTAGCGGTTAACGCGCAAACTTGTGTCTTCTGGGGGTTAAACTGGACTAGATTTAGTCGTCCCCAATCCGAGACTCTGTTCAGCAAAGACTCGACTTCAGACACAAGTTTGTCCCGGCACTCGGAGACGTTTTCCCGAGAAATATTGGCTCGGCCGGTGTAAAGAGCATCACCAGTGCTGTCATCTGCATAGCAATGAATGTTACGAGTATGCAACATATCATTGATATGCAGAAGAAACAGCGCTGGCGATAGCACGCAGCCCTGTGGAACACCAGCATTAATAGGCTTGCAATCGGAGCTTGCACCGTCTACAACGACCTAAACTTGCTTATGTACTTGCTTATTTACTTGCTTTTATACTTGCTTATATACTTGCTTATATACTTGCTTATATACTTGTTTATATACTTGTATACTTGCTTATATACTTGCTTATATACAAGCTTATATACTTGCTCATATACTTGCTTATTTACTTGCTTTTATACTTGCTTATATACTTGCTTATATACTTGCTTATATACTTGCCTATTTACTTGGTTATATACTTGCTCATATACTTGCTTATATACTTGCTTATATACTTGCTTGTACACTTGCTTATATACTTGTATACTTGCTTATATACTTGCTTATATACAAGCTTATATACTTGCTCATATACTTGCTTATTTACTTGCTTTTATACTTGTTTATATACTTGCTTATATACTTGCTTATATACTTGCTTATATACTTTCTTATATTCTTGCTTATATACTTGCTTATATACTTGCTTATATACTTTCTTATATACTTGCTTATATACATGCTTATATACTTGCTTATATATTTGCTTATATACTTTCTTTTATACTTGCTTATATACATGCTCATATACTTGCTTATATACTTGCTTATATACTTGCTTATATACTTGTTCGTATACTTGTTCGTATACTTGCTTATATACTTGCTTATATACTTGCTTATTTACTTGCTTTTATACTTGCTTATATACATGCTCATATACTTGCTTATTTACTTCCTTTTATACTTGCTTATATACTTTTTAATATACTTGCTTATATACTTTCTTATATACTTGCTTATATACATGCTTATATACTTGCTTATATACTTGCTTATATACTTGCTTATATACTTGCTTATATGCCTGCTTATTTTAGTAAGTCCCCGGCATTACTTTTGCATTTGTAAAGCAATTCGGCACCAGGGATAAAGCCGTTTTCACCGCCAGCGTGCACCAATATCCACCGCTGTCCTGGATTATCATTTATTCTAATGCTTGCGTCATTGTTATTTTGCCAGCAATTGCGCACGGTATAGTGTGAGTGAATCCATGTTTCGTCTAAATAAGTTACGGGTTTTTGTCCACCCCAAGTTCATTGTTTTCTTTCTTCCTTCGTAAATAACGGGCTCTCCAGGCAGCAATGTCTGGCTTTTGTATTAAGACTTGTCTTGCGTTCTTACATTTTTTAAATTTGTACCCCAAGTAGTCAACGAGTATTCGTTGTAACGTGGTTTTTTTTACCTGTGAAATAAAGATTTTATTTTTAATTTTTAGTTATCGCGTGGTATTTTTTCAAAAAATTATTTAAAATTAAATATCTCAGAAATGGTTCACTTTTGCATATGGGTGTCCATACATAAAATTGTTGCAAATTACCAGTTCTAGCACCCCTAACAAGATTATGCTTGAATTAAATGTCACCTTGTATATGATATGACCTAAAGTATGATATATAATACATATAAAAAATGTCAATAAATATGGGTACGTACCTGGAAAATTTAGATCTGCTTTTACAGCCGTTAAAATCTTTTTCAATGTTGGAATTTCTTTCCGTACTGTATAGAAACTGTTGACAAGGTTTCTTAGAGCACACAGACCAAAATTGTCGAGTTCAATTTTTTTTGAGCTCTGTTTCCTTTTTTTTTTCCTGGAGTTGATAGTTTAAGTTCTGGTCTTGCTTGAGAAGTACATGGTTCCGATACTACTGTGACATCATCATTTTGGTCTTGAGAAATTGACTGAACTTTTTTCGCCTCGTTTTTCATTCTAATTAGTGTTGCCTTTGATATGCCTGTTGCTGCACAAGCCCTCTTTAAAGCTTGGTCCACAGGAATAAGAAACTTTTTATTTGATTTTTCATCTTCGAAAAATTTTAAAACTTTTAGAGCAAGTGTCCGTGCTTGGCTATGTATTGTCTTTCCTGCCATCTTTTTTTAAAAATAAAAAAGGCGGAGTAACTTCTAAGCGTCACAAGAAAACGGCACAACACAACGTCCAAACTTAACAATAAAACAACGCAATTAACAACAAACAGATAAAATAACGTTCAAGTATAACAAAAACAAACAAAAGTCCAAACCAAACAACAAACAATTATCAAAAATATCGAACTAGAGTCGAGACGCGTATCCGTAACAAAAATGCTATCGGCACTGAGCGCGCACGGCCAGCGCGGGACTGACCACAACGACACTGTATCTTTCTGAAGTTTCCATTCCTACAACAGATTGGTCTTTCATTGAAGGTCACGGTCGTCTTAAAAACATTTTATTAATAGTTTTATATATGGACCTTTTTATTTTAAACTTTTTTTTAATATGGGCCTATGGGCCACAGCATTGACTTACCATAAGTTGGACTGTGTGACTATGAATATTTATGATCGTTCTTGTAGAATAAAAGGGAAATAAAATATGTCACAAATATTTTATTAATTATATTTTGAATTACGTGATTAATGTACGTTTTATTAATACTGCATAATAAATTAATTTTAACATTGTTTCCAATCCACAGTATAACAACTCAATGTGGAAACGTCAGCCGACTCTCTTCCCATCTGGCGGCCATCAGAATCTACACAGCGGCACTGACCACGGCGACACTGTATCTTTCTGAAGTTTCCATTCTTACAACAGATTGGTCTTTCATTCAAAGATGCCATGAGAAGAGAAGTTTGTGCGCATTCTAAAAACAAAATATCGAATTTTATCACAACTTACCAACTACAATCACGCAAAAAAGATTTATTTGACTGATGCGTCATAACAGATAGACAGACAGCGAGATAGATAGTGAGACAGACTTCTACGTACTTTCTAAAGCAGGGTTGTTTTTTTTTAAATAGGTCTTTACCTATGAAATTGCCATTCTGCAGTACTGACATTTCAATCAAAATACCTACTTTTTGCTTGGCTAAGAATTCTAATTTCAAATTTGTTTTTATTTTAAAACATGCAATTCTTTCTCAAAATTAGTAATTTGTTTATTGATTAGCGTTATGATTTCATCGCATTTGAATCTTTTTCGTCATCATGGATATGATAAAAATTCGAATACCTAATTATGGAATATGAATACTATTGTAGCAGCGACGTGGCACGAGCGGCACGTAACGTCAACGACCTTTACGAAATGAATACTACAAACGGACGCACCATCTGTAATTGGTTTGCCCGCTTCCGTTCTGAAAATTTCGTTACCCGAAAAAGGAGCCCCGTGATCGTCCAAAAACTTTAGTCGATAATAGCCAATTAAAGGCGATTGTGGAAGCTGATGATACTCAATCTAGAGCTGAATTAGCAGTAGCTTTCGACGTTAGCATCAAAATAATACTGTTCTATTTGCGTCAAACTGGCAAGGTAAAAAGCTTGACGAATGGGTGCCCCACGAACGCAATGATCGCCATTGTAACCTGCGACAAAAAATGTATTCTGTTTGACAATTGCAGATGCTCAGCAAGTTGGTTGCATGATTCAGCAACTAAAAACGAAAACTTACTCCTAGAAAAGTGTTGATCACTGTATGGTGGTCTAGCGCCAGTGTGATTCATTACACTTTCTTACCAAACGGGTTGAGCATTACTACACATGTGTACCGTGAAGAACTGAATACAATGATGGAGGAGTTCACAAGTCTACAACCAGTTTTGGTCAATCGCTCGTCCCCACTGCTCCTGTACAACAATGCGCGACCCCATACTGCACAACAGACGGCCTTTTAGTTGCAAGAGCTGGGGTTGGAAGTTCTCCGCTATCCACCGTACTCACCAGACCTAGCGCCTACAGACTTCTACTTTTTCCGAAATTTGAATAACTTTTTGGCGGAAAAAAAATTCAATCCCCCAGAGGCAGTACAAAATTTCTTTGAAGAATTTTGTTGCCTCCCGTCCAGCTGATTTCTTCATGAACTGCCACTGCGTTGGCAAAGATGGATCGATTGCATGGGTAATAACGGCAAAAACTATAAAAACTTGACTTCATTTCATAAAAAACGGCAACTTCATAGGTAAAGACCTAGTAGTAATTACTTATCTAAGCATAAAATACTAAATGAGTGAAATAATATACTAGTAAATAAATAACTAAATGAATAGTTAACTCGTGCATAGAAAAATTAACAACTCACTGCAATCCATATTTATGAAATTCTCTGTGTTTGGCTCAGCTTCATAATCTTCAATTTGTTGGCCCCTTTCATCTACGCAAATTTTACTGAAAATGTAATATAACGATCAGTAGAGAATAGATATATACCTACAGTAGTTACCGACGCGTTGTGATAGCATTTTTAAAACATAAATTACCTATGAAAATGCTCTAGTGATCAGTTTATGGCAGTTTAATCATTAAAAACTTTGACTTTCGGTATTACGCGCTATTTTCTACGTTTATTCTGTGGTTTAGGATGCCGGTTGGCGCATGCTTTAAAAGGATTATTTTTGTGTAATTGCTTGAATTAGATTTTTCTCTTTCGTTCTCCTTCAGTTATTAGTCCCACAACACCTGCTGATTCATTTTTAATAAATTCTGTAGTAGAAAATACAGCTAATGAAAAAATAAGAACTTTTTTATATTTGAAGAAGCTAATGCTTCTAAGAACGACAGCTAATGCTGTCGGATATGCAAAACTATATAGAAAACTCTTTTACGTACGATATAGCAGTTATAGTTGAATCTCACTCAATAAAGTATATATTGAGTGAGATATTGTTAATTTAGGGGCTATTAGATACTCAACTCAGATTAACCAACGTGTTATGCAACAAGGCATAGAATAAATAATACCCATTACTAAGTAACCAGGGTTGACGCTTGATTAAAACTGCTATAATCTTTTTGTCTGATAATTTAAAAAATTTAACTTACGATCCATTTCTAGTCTCTTGGATTCTCCCGAAGGTTCCATCCGGCAAACATTCAGAGACCGAAGTAAAGAATTCAACATTAAAACCTTCTTCCTCACTCTGCAGAATGAGTTCTATCTTCTCTTTCATATTTTCGTAGCAAGGCGTGGTGTAATTAAATGGCGGCTTGCCCTCAATTTGATTAGGAAAGAGGTCTAAGTTGGGATCATCTGAAAATTTTAATTTACTTGTATAATATTTTTAGTTATGGTAGCTTAAAATGCTGTGATATTTTGGTGATTGGGCTTGGCCTTCATAGTACGTTTAAAAGAACGAATTCTATTCTCGTTGGCATCGCTAAAATTGGCAATTTAAGCGCTGATTGATCAATCGCTCCATGCTCCATGACTAACAATTTGTATTTTCAGAATACAGGTTACTATTTATAGTCTAGTCAAAATAGACATTTGGCATATCCGAAATTCGTATAGAGCTGAAAATTGGCAGGGACGTTAAATCCTCTCCTCAAAAATCCTCTTCGATCCTAATTGTGCAAAAAAATTATTCAAGGTCAAACGTACAAAATTAAGGCTTTTTCCATTTTTCTCGAATACGGTAAGTTTTATCAGGAAAATAGGTTAAACAAAAGTTGTAGACCATACAATTTTCTACAAAAATGATTCTGTCACTTTTTCTCTTACGACTCACCGTTCGTGAGATATCACGCTTTTAATAATTAGAAAATTCATATTTTACATAATATGCACATATTTCCGCACTGCTTATGAGGTAATGCACTTGGCGCATTTTTTTAACGTGGTTTCCGCAGTATGTATACTGCGCAAAAGAAAGTTTGATCAGATCGTATCCTATTGATTGAAAGAATGGTGATATTGCTAATGATAAAAGTGGAATAGGTTGTTTTCTTCTAAATGATATTAGACAATTGTCTAATTCTGTTTCAACAATTATTTCTTCGTCTTTATTTTCTTCTTATTTCAGAATTTCTGTTCGCTGTTCTAAGAAAAGGGATGTATCAATTGTATCTTCATGAATATCATAAATATTTTCATCTGTTGTATTTGTTTTAATATTGGATCAAGTCTAACCCTTACAATTGATGCATACTGGCGAACAAAATAATTCCACTTTTTGACAGCTACAATTCTCACTACAATGCCTCTTGCATTTACAAAAAATAGTACTAAGCAGTTTTTCTGGAGCAGACAGTAGTAGAGTTTGAATTAGCTTCAAATAATTATCTACTAATTTCCAACCCCTTCCTTCTGCGTCCAACTAATTGCCTAGCCACACTTGAACTTGCTAATACATACAAGTGTTGAAAGACAAAAGCAGATGTTGGGGGCAGACAAAACAACTGTACTGTTTTATTGTTCCATGCAGATTTTACAAGCCTCAAATATCTGTACTTGTGTGCATTTTTGGAGCACCATATATTGCAAGAAGAAAACGCATTCCATTTGTGACAACGACCTGTGAAGAAGAGTCAATCTTTGTAAATACTTCTGTGCAATCAATTAAATCATTATGTTTTTTGAACAAATTAAATACTGCTATTTTAACTCTTTTAAAATTGGCTGACGTAGTATGGCAATCAGTTATTGCATGTAAAAATAAAATATGAGCTTGACATTTCGAATATGCAATCAGACATTGTGATAAATATATTGTTGATTGTACTTGAGCTTTACCGGTTTTGGAGTCCGTGCAGTCAGTAATATCAACAAATCAACATCTTCCTGAACAACGACAGTTGTATTTGAACTTTTCCATTGTTCTATTGCTGTTTCAGTTATAAGGACAGCTGCATTATTATCAGCTTATTTTATTGAAATGCCAGCAGCTGTAAATTATTCGCATAACATTGAAATGAAGCGAGACTTATTGTGGGTATTTGCAAGAAAATGTTGTTGTTTTGTTGGAACTTTTATAGATTGATCAAAAACGATATCAACAGATGAAGATGTTTTGTAGTCCGACGACATTGTTCTGCAGCTTTAATTTTTTTCGTATGATTAGTATAACCATCAAATACAATCGTACTGTTCTGACCAAAATATCTTTCTACATAATGAACATATTTTTTCAAAAATAATATGAAATGTTTCATCTCCAACCCATACAACACGGTGTCATAGATACCGTCCATCGATGATGAAGTGGATAGCATTTTGTGTTATCAATTTCGAAGTTTAAACATTCAAAGCAATTATAAAGAGCTGACTTCATAATTTTACGCATTCCCACTGCATCAGAGAGTAATAATAGATAAAGAGCTAATTCATGATGTGAGTAATGTTTCAAGTTCATCTTCAAATGTCTTAGTAAATGGTCATGCGTTAAAATAATAATACAGGATCTAGAGGCACCTTTTTATCATGTACTTTTATGACAATACTTGCACTCAAAAGAGGAGGCCAGACATTTTGCTTATAGAAGCAAGTTCAACTGCACGAGCATTATGACAATTAATTTTATCATCGCCGACGATACCGCTGGTAATGGACATATTTTTGGAATCACAGGGAACGGATCATGTGATAAGAGCCACTCCACAAGTTTATTAATATCTTCAATATCTCTCTCTTTACACGATAATTGCTTACATCTACATGCTGGTCTATTGTGTCCATTCTAACATTAGCGAGATCTTTATTTAGTTCTTTAGTCTTTTTATGTAAAATATGAGTTTTTTAATTTTTAAAACCGGAATATCTCACAAATGGTGAGACGTAGGAGAAAAAGTGACTGGACAATTTTTTTTAAAAAATTGTATGATCTACAACTTTTGTTTGACCTATTTTCAGGATAAAACTTATCGTTTTCGAGAATAATGGAAAAAGCTTAAATTTTGTACGTTTGACCTTGTATAAATTTTTTTGCAGAAGTAGGATCGAAGGGGATTTCTGATATTTTATTTATTATGATGTATTTAACGTCTCCGCCAATTTTCAGCTCTACGCGAATTTTGGCTAAGTTATGACTTATTTTTGTCTATTTTGACTGGACTTTTATTGAAGTTAAAAGAATCAATCGTCGTACCTGACGCCTCACATGTAAAATTGTCTACTGCTTTACATTATTTTATGCATCAAGATAATACAAGACGGATTAAAAAAGGAAAGTCAATTAAAATAAAGTAAAAGAATTAGTTTTTGATTAATTTTGATAGATGAATTAACTATTGATCATAATTACAATTGATTTTAACTATTAAATTATTCAGTACCATTTTATTTTATTTTCTTGTACAAAATCAAAGATAACGAAGAAATACGACGAAAAACGATGAAATGCTGGGTATCAGGGATCGTATCCTGGAAATATTTACTGATTACTTGTTAGGTTGGACGCAGTGCACAAAAATACTCTTATAGGCTCTTTCGTCAGCAAACCCGAAGCCCTTCAATTTGGAGTTCCTCGGGGTAGCATTTTAGGGCCCACGTTATTCCTGTCCTACGTAAATGAGCATTGTGACTTACTTCTATCTGATCGCCTCATCGTTACTTATGCTGATGACACGGTCCTTGTTGTTTCTGGGAACAACTGCCTCGAAATGAATGGGGTACAATTTGAACCGTATCTTATAAGGCCACGGAGGATTTAGATCGGTAAGCTTTTCATACCTATTTTTTTCAATAACTTAGTACTGAACTGATCTAAATAAGTGATAACATCAATCGAAATTAAAATATAAAATAACATCTGAAGGAAGGATAATACTTAACCCTCTTTTTTTTGAAGTTCCGTAATCGGATACAAAGTCACCTATAAGTAGCTTCAGGTCCCTAAATATCTACACACAAAATTTTATGGAAATCTGTTTGGTAGTTTTTGCGCGAATTTTGAATACACAGACAGACAGACAGACAAAAATTCTAAAAACCGCTAATTTGGCTTTAGTGCCCTTTATTTAGTTAGTCCATGGGAGGACTTGTTTTTTCCAGAAAATATTAGTATAACAGACACGAATTTTCTACAAATTTATTATATGTATAGATAATAATGCACTTACAACAAGGTAACTCTGATATTGGTTCCTCATCTAAATTCACAGTGTTTTCTTCTATAATAGCTCCAGTTATTCTGTTCACGCAATAACAAATTCTTCCAATGCACTGTATACGATGAAAGTTGCCGTCTGAAGTACACCTTGGTCCGATCACTGGGAAACGTACTCCCGGTGATATAGAGTTCTTTATTTTATGATTTAAACGGGAACATCCTAAAAGTTAGCGATAAATCATATCATTCATCATTATCATGTAAAAACTCTTAACGCTGAGTTGGCTGGACATGAGCAGGTATTGGCTAGTTGTAGAGAGAATTTGCCGTACTGTAAATGTACCGTCTGCTGCTACATTCTAAAACTATTTTTTTATCTTTACGCTTGGTTTTGGACAACTCGTCTGACACTTTTGACGCCGCTGTTCATCGCCGGTGTGGGAATTTTACACCTGATTCAAAGAGATGCTTATACCGTAATCTATCGAAAGCCATTAGATATCTTTGCTTATCCCATTGTTGCATGACACCCGCAAGAAACCCCGAAGTGTGGCGACAAATGCTCTTGCACCATCACTACACGGCTGAAATTAGTTACAAATAACATTGCTTAAGCAATATCTTAAGTAAGCGTGTTGTATTATCAGCAGTGGTGTGTCTTTCCCAGAGTAATGTTGTTGGGAGTAGTGATGACGAGGTTAGTGCTCGCAGTAAAGGGAGGGGGATGTGCTTTTCAAACTAGGTAAGACACATCATTTTATTTTATTACCCGGATCGTAGCAAAATGAGAACATCTACAAAAAATTTTTTTTAATAAAATAAAGACAAAAGTTGAACAACATATAAATAAAATACGTTACTGGTTCATGTTTTCAGTTCATGAAAAATATTTTATACCTTAAAATATAAAACAAAGTAACTAGTATATCATAGTTTATTTCTAGAAAAAAAAGAGTATAGTTGGTAAACCCAGCATTAGTAAATTGTGTTTTACAAAATAAATACTTAAGCAAAATTTTTACATTTTTTTTTAAATAAAATTCTTATTTTTGCTAACTTAAAACTTTCTGTCAAATAATAAAAAGACTTATTTAAAAAAGATCCTAAAACACTTATCAGACATTCAAAAATGATAACGTCTTCAAACTTACACTTTATAAAAAATTTGTAGAAGTAGATTTTGTAAGAACTTTCATATAAAAATTAAATATCTAGTAAGGAAAAATTTTTTACCGCAATAAAGTAATGAAAAACACACCTGAAGAAGTCATGGATTCGCGTCTAAAATAACTAAATAACTTACTTACTTACTTACTTATCGTCACGCACAATCCCTAACGGGGTAGCCAGAGAGAACAGATCGCCAAGTGTCACGATCCCTACATACCTCTTTCGCCTCTTTCAGGTTCATTAACTTCTTCATATATGCACGTCTAGGTATCCGAGTACTCTTGACCCTCCCCTCTTCGAGCAATTTGCTCACATGGTCTTCGAAAGTTAGTCTCGGTCTACCTCGACACCTTTTAATATTTACTTTCGCTCTATATATTTTCTTCACCATTCGGTCTTCACTCATTCGTTCAACGTGCCCAAACTAAATAACTAAACCAAATAAATGAAGCAGAGGCATCAACGGAGTCTCAACGAAGACTAGTTCTTTTTCGGGTCATAAGAACGTATGTGTGCGCAAATATATACTCTTTTTTCATAGTCTGATGAGACGGAAATCCGATATGACTGGAGCACACTAATTATCTTAGGCTTTACGTGCTTTCAGAGGTACGAGCGTGAAACAGGAAGTTTACGGTGTTTCAACTTCGTAACTCGGAAACCGGGCTCCTACTGAGATTTTCTAGACAGAAAAAACGTGATAAATTCGCTTAGTGAGTAATGATGATGTTTAAAATATTTACCACAGTGCATGTTTTGCATGGTAGTCGCTCCTTGATTTAGGCTTTCACCAAATATTCTTTCTCCATCCTCAGACTGACAAAAACAACTGAAAAGGAGACGTTTAATATTTTATAATATAATCAAGGAAAAAGATTTGATTTAAATAATAATTTGGCCTGTTCCGTCTGCTGCTACATTCTAAAACTAATTTTTTTGCACGGTTCAGCCGCGCCACCGCTACCCTGCAGACCCCTTGATTAAGGAGGCGTCCATTAATTACGTCTGGCGATTTTGGCGATTTTTCTACCCTCTCACCCACCACTAGCAAGAGGCCTGGTGAGATGCCGTGAGATATGGCTAGACCCCCCCTCCCCTCCCCAATTACCTCACGTAATTATAGGACGCCCCCTAAACCGTGATAACAAAACCGACAACTTGATCTGACAAATAATTTCAAATCGGTCTACACTCAAAACTTAATATTCACTTAAAATGTATCTGATTTTGATTAGTCTCAGAGCTCGCTCCGATTACGTGAAGAACTGTTTTAGCATTTACTCACTGATAATTAAATATCGCCACCATTTAATTTTTGATGTCGGAAGTGGATGGATGCAGGCTGTCCTAGGACAGTGGTGTGTAGCTTTCCTTAGCGAAGGTCGATCTTCAGCAGTGGACTTGGGGTGGGTTGTAATGAATTTGATGATATTTATTCAATTTCAACTAAACTTGGGAAACTATTTACGGTAGTGATAAAGCAAAACGAACTTTTACACACTATTTACTTGACTACTCCAGTATTTATTCTTTGACACGCTTTGTAGACTAAACGGTTTTAAAAATACAGGGTGTCTTTAGATTTGTTTAATCGTGGGAGTGACACAGACTATAATATGATATTTATATATTGCGTCTGCAAATACAAAAAATGAGGATTTTGTTTTTAACGCAGTCTGTTTTTTTAATTACTGTTTTAACGATCAAAATGGATAAAGGCAAAATTTTATTGTCAATCAGAAAATGCTGCACCAGTTCTTTACCATGCTGCTTTAATTTGTGTTGACGGACTACACATCATATCCTCGATATAGTTTATTTATCAAATATAAAATGTACAGCTAACGATTTTCATGTGGCAGTGCCACGCTACAGCGTGATATCACAGAATCTGGGGAGACAGCAGTGCCCCCGCCAAGTTGAGCAAAAAAGCGGTACGGCCGTACCATCCTTTTCTCGAAGCAGTTTAAGCCATTTTCGACTCCCTATAACTTCGTTGTGGATGAAACTGGAACACTAAATTTAATATAATATGTTTTACTTGTGAGATTCATTGTATTTTCATGCGATGGACCAAGTCAATCTATTTATTTAAGACATAAAAGGTTTTTTATATTGATATAGTCACAATATGATGTTGTTAGGTTAGCTAATTACATAATAACTTAAGACAGAAGGACGCTTAATAAGTAGGGACTGAATAAATAAACCGACTTGGTATTACAAGGATCTTACAACTTTTTACGGTAAAAGAACGTTGCGAGACTTGGTTTTTTTTTACAAGTTATGCTTTTAGTGGCATAAATAATAGTGGCTACGGCACGAATGGGTCGACTCGACCGGGGAAGAACGACACTCTTAAAGAATACCAGCATAATGACGTTGTGTTACACTTTCGTATGGTGATATTAGAGAAACGGAGACTTTTTTACTGTTACAAGACATTCTACGTTAGTCCTTAGTGCTGACAAAACATTGACATTTTCAACCGACTTCAAAAAAGGACGAGGTTCTCAAATTCGACTGTATTTTTTAATGTGTGTTACCTCAGAATTTTTTCCTAAGTGAGCCGATTTTTGTGATTCTTTTTTTATTTGAATGCTAGTGCTTCTCATGTGGTCCCATATAAATTTGATCAAGAGCTGACGTGTAGTTTTTGAGTTATCCTTAATAATGCGTATTTCATTTACTTCGACTACATTTTATTTACTTTGAAGTCGCTTGTACAAAATTTATAATTTTACCACTTGTATTACCTTATAGATGACAGCTGAACGTGTCTATGGTCACAGCATTTACTTTCTATCAGGTGGTCTGGATCTGATTTACTTTCTATCAGATGATCTGGTCTGTGCCATGTAGAAGCGGTTGAGAATATCCACTACCCCATATCTTCCCGTGGGTGTCGTAAGAGGCGACAGAGGGAGACAGGCAGGAGATGAGCAGCAGCATCTTCCCGATAACAACTGTGAGATAATAAAAAACTGCGGTTGCCAACCCGCTCGCCAAGCGTGGCAACTATGGCAAATATCCCCCCATGAGTAACGACGCAAATAAACGGCCCCCAGTCCCCGGTGGCCCCACTATTCCTGGCTACGGTGGCGACCATGGTAACGGCGGGGCAGGGGGTGCTAAGAATCTCCGGTGGAGGTTCGGTTGCCACCTACGACGACTCGACCTGGCAACATATAACGCACGCACCCTGAGGACTGACGAGAAGATACTAGAGTTGGAAGAAGAGGTAGACAAGTTGTGCTGGCATATTATTGAGATATCCGAGGTCGAAGAGAGGGGGAGGACACGGTAATCCTCGAGTCCGGCAACTTGTTCTATCACCGGGAGGGCGACCATCTGTCCCAAGGAGGTGTCGGATTTATCGTCCACAAGTCTTTCGTCAAAAACGTTGTAAAGATTGGGAGTGTGTCGACGAGGGTCGCGTACCTGATACTCAGAATCACCAAACGGTATTCACTGAAGGTCATACAGGTTTACGCACCAACCTCGGCACATCCCGATGAGGAGGTGGAGGAAATGTATGAGGATATTTCCAGAGCCATACATTCCTCCACAACCCACTACACGGTGTTGATGGGAGACTTCAACGCAAAACTAGGCACAAGAGAAAGCGGTGAGCTGAAGGTAGGGAAATTTGGAGTAGTGCAACGGTAACGTAGGGGCCAGCAGCTGGCCGACTTTATGGAGAAAGAGGGACTTTTTATGATGAACTCTTTCTTCCAGAAGCGGCCCCACAGGAAGTGGACCTGGTCGAGCTCCGACGGTTCGACAAAAAATGAGATTGACTTCATTATGACGACCAGACGCCAACTGCTCAGTGATGTCTCAGTGATCGCAAGGGTGAAAACTGGCAGTGATCACCGAATGGTTAGAGGCACACTGAACCTAAACGTTAAGTTGGAGAGGTCTCGTCTAATGAAGTCAACGCTCCGTCCCCCTCGTGCTCTAATCCAGAATCCCGAAACCTTTCAGCTCGAGTTACGTAACCGCTTTCAGTGCCTAGAAGATTGCAATGCAGTGGACGATATGTATGACAAGCTCGTGGAAACTGTCCATGCGGTCGGAGCTAAGTTCTGCAAGACCGGCCGCTGAAGAACACAAAAGCTCTCCGACCACACTCTTAATCTCATGGCTGTTAGACGGGAGATGAGGCTGCAATCGTCGACAGATTTGACAGCATACAGGCAACTGAACAGACAGATCTCCAAATGCATGCGGCGAGACTTACGCAAATTTAATACTGCTCGTATTGAAGAAGCGATTAAGCGGAACCAGGGCTCCAAAGTCTTTGCCAGAGATCTGTCTGCCAGTAAGAGCCAACTGTCAAAGCTGAAGACAGTGTGGCAGCATCGTTTCCGGGACACCTGAGATTCTGAGTGAGATTGAGAGGTTCTATGGGCAGCTGTACACATCATCGTTGGAGCCACACGCAAGTGTGAGTAACGATCCAAGAGCGGGTCTTATCCGACACTATTCCGATGATATCCCGGACGTCAGTCTGAGCCAGATTAGAATGGCTCTCCAGCACCTTAAAAACGGCAAGTCCCCGGGCGAGGATGGAATTACAGCGGAGCTTCTGAAAGCGGGTGGAAAACCGGTACTTGAAGTCCTTCAGAGGCTCTTTAATTCCGTCCTCCATGGTGGCACTACTCCGGAGGCATGGAGCAGAAGTGCGGTGGTCTTGTTCTTCAAGAAAGGTGACAACGCCCTCTTGTAGAACTACAGACCGATATCTCTTCTGAGCCGCGTCTACGTGCTATTTTCGAGAGTCATTACGAATCGTCTCGCACGCAGACTCGACGACTTCCAGCCTCCCGAACAAGCCGGTTTCCGAAAAGGCTTTAGTACCATAGACCACATACAAATTTTACAGAAGTCCGAAGAGTACAATCTGCCACTTTGCCTGGCGTATGTGGACTATGAGAAAGCCTTGATTCCGTCGAAATTTGGGCGGTGCTACAGTCTCTTCAGCGGTGCCAAGTTGACTGTCGGTATATCGAAGTGCTGAAGTGTTTGTACAGTAGGGCTACGATGGCTATCCGAGTACAGAACCAGAGTACGAAACCTTTCCAACTGCAGAGAGGTGTAAGACAGGGTGACGTTATTTCCCCGAAACTCTTCACCGCTGCATTGGAAGACGTTTTCAAGCTACTGGACTGGAAAGGATACGGTATTAACATCAATGGCGAGTACATCACTCACCTTCGATTTGTCGACGATATAGTACTTATGGCAGAATCGCTGGAGGACTTAAGCACTATGCTCAATGACCTCAATAGTGCCTCCCAACGGATAGGTCTTAAGATGAACATGGACAAAACAAAGATCATGTTTAATGTCCATGTCACACCTATGCAGGTAGTTGTTGGGAGCACTAAGCTCGAAGTTGTTGACGAGTACGTTTACCTGGGACAAATAGTCCGGCTAGGTAAGTCCAACTTCGACCGAGAGGTCAATCGACGGATTCAACTCGGCTTGGCAGCGTTCGGGAAATTACAACGCATCTTCTCGTCAGGTATACCTCAAAACCTGAAAACTAAGTTGTACAACCAGTGCGTGTTGCCAGTGATGACATATGGAACTGAGACGTGGTCCTTCACTGCTGGCCGTATGAGGACGCTCAAAGTCGCTCAGCGAGCTACGGAGAGGGCTATGCTCGGAGTTTCTCTGCGTGATAAACTTAGAAATGAGGATATCCGCAGTAGAACCAGAGTGACCGACATAGCCCAACGGATTAGTAAGCTGAAGTGGCAGTGGGCCGGCCATATAGCTCGAAGAACCGACAACCGTTGGGGAAAAAAGGTTCTCGAGTGGCAGCCGGTCTCGATCTCGATCTCGAGTACCGGTAGACGAAGTGTAGGGCGACCCCCCCCCCCCACTAGATGGAGTGACGACCTGGTAAGACATGCAGGAAGTCGATGGATGCAGGTGGCTCAGGACCGTGCTTTGTGGCATACCTTGGGGGAAGCCTATGTTCAGCAGTGGACTTGTAAAGGGCTGTAATGATGATGATGAGGTGGTCTGGCTAGTGTGCACTCGCGTCGCTGGTAATTTTAGAAGCTTATCAATTCCAAAAAGCGCAGTACTTACGTATGACCAGGCACACAGTGTTTTACCACTTGTGTTACCTTATAGATGACAGCTGAACGTGTCTATGGGTCACAGCATTTACTTTCTATCAGGTGGTCTGTACACACTACTCAGAACTCGCGTCGCTGGTAAT
Source organism: Parnassius smintheus behrii (assembly GCA_036936625.1). Taxonomy (NCBI): domain Eukaryota; kingdom Metazoa; phylum Arthropoda; class Insecta; order Lepidoptera; family Papilionidae; genus Parnassius; species Parnassius smintheus. Next base: position 14,689,236 of record JAUPFT010000024.1, read on the forward strand.
TTAAGAAGCTTATGAATTCCAAAAAGCGCAGTACTTACGTATGAGCCGGCACACAGTGAAAAGCGGTATATTTCCCCTTCCCGTCACAGATGGGGCGCTCTTCCAACGCTCCCGTTTCCCCTTGAAGGTGTCTCGCATCATATTCATCTTGTGCGGTGTGGCATTCAGATTTCACTAAAATTAAGTTCACATTGTGAGCCGTGGTCGCTCAGATGGTTAACGCTCGCTGTAAATATAACAGAACGCGAGTAGCCCGGGTTCGATCCCCGCCGGTACCAATGAAATTGTTAATTGCAATTTGAAGTGCTGATTTACCACGTGCTCGGCGGTGAAGGAAAACATCGTGAGGAAACCTGCATGTCTGAGGAATAAGAAAAAAAAAATTATTTCGAAGACATGTGAAGTTCGCCAACACGCATTAGGGCAGCGCGGCGGACACTTCCTTGTCCTAAAACCCTCTCAGAAATGAGGGACTGCCTGTGCCCAGCAGTGGGACGTATATAGGCTGTAACTTTACTTTACTTTTACTTTTAAGTTCACATTAAATATTCACCAACTTATCACTATTGTGCTTAAACGTAATGTAGCTATTTGAAAAATAAAAAAATTACTACACTTTTACGTGAGAAAATCAAACTTACTTCTTACGCAAGTTAGTGATTCGGGGTCACAAGTTAATCCGTGACCACATCTGCCTATTGTAACTCCTGTACCAGGACCGCCAGTTGTGCAATGGGCGTCTTTACCTGGAAAAAATATATTATAGTTAAAATATAATGTAATTTGTTTGTTAAATATTTTTAGTAAATATGTAATATGATGATAAATATGTAATGTAATATAAATGTCCTCCAGACCGAATTTCATCTGGGCAGCCATTCTCAACTACGTGAATAGAGCTAATGGGATGTTTATTTATTTTTATTTTGGAAAATAATAGTTATTACTAGACAGATCAAGACAATACGAAGACATCAAATCAAAGTATTATAATAATTTTCCTTACACGTGATATTATTGCGTTTTGTACAATTTTCAAATTACTCAAAAATATTGTTCTAAATTTTTTTTCATAAATATGTAACAGTGTGAGTCACTACTTCAGTTCACTGCAACCTATTATAAGTCCACTGTTGAAAATTAGCTCCCCCAATTACCACAATGTACGATCCTGACCCACCTGCATCCAGCGACTACCTGCATTTTTCATCAGGCCGTCATTCCATCTGATGGGAGGTTGCTCGATTCTACGCATTGACACTTAAGCCTTCTGAACCTCTGTGCTATTTCAGCTACTCTTCTTCTTCTTCTGCGGATATTATCGTTACGGATTACAGGGTGCAAACCTCACAGAAAAAAGTTGAATCCTACACTTGTCAGTTTTAAAAATATGTAAAGATTTGTTTGCTTCCCAAGAGGCACTTCAGTGCACTTTGAATCCCGAAGCAGAAGATTATTGTCAGGAGCCTTTGGATGAAGTAGATGAGCTTCGTGTTTAGATGACAAAATATTATCTAACCTTTAATAGTTACCTACAGTAATATAAAGCCATCTTCAATATCAGTGTTTTTGCATCCGATAAAGAAATGGACTATCCTTACTTACGTAATCTTAGTTGATCTTAATAAACTTTGTAAAAACAGTAACAAATGTTATGATTTTGCTTAATCGACAACCCTATTCTAATGTTACATGAATTGGAAACAAAGGTGGCAATCTTTACGCCGCTTGGTATCAAAGCCGGAAATGTGTATTTAACTTGGGATCAAATCCGGTCATTTTAATATGTTGATATCAAAGTCAGCCAAAACGACACTTCAAATTTAAAAATTACACTAGGTTTCTACATTTTATATGAAAATGTTATATAAAACACATAGGCTACGTCTAAAAATTATGTTAACAGTACTAAAATCAATTAAATACACCACTCCGCAGCAAAAAGTGTTTTTTTTTTCATTTTACCACAAATTGACTAAAAGTCTGATTGCCACCTTTGATCTTATATGACTCAGTTGTAGAACGAATGGGTCGGCTCGACCGGGCAAGGACCACGCTGTCACAGAATACTAGCGTAAAAGAGCAGATGAACGTCTTTGAGTTTCGTGTAGTGTGTAACGAGGCATTCCATCTTAGTCCGCACGGGTAAAAACGCATCTGCGTTTTGATTCGTAATCAAGGATAGATGTAGATGTCTATGGGCCTCAGCAACCACTGAACATCAAGTAGACTGTGTGTTGTCACCCTTATCCTATAAATAAATAATATATATATATATATATATATATATATATATATATATATATATATATATATATATATATATATATATATATATATATATCTTTTTGTAGAAATAAGTAGTTGCTGTAACTACTTATTTCTACAAACAGCCTATATACGTCTCACAGATGGGCACGGGCCTCCTCTCATTTGTGATGGGGTTATGGAGCAATTATGATTATAGGCTGTGAGGCATTCCATCCTAGTCCTCAGAGTTGGCATTACATGTGTTGTAGCCTTACTTAATTGAAGTTCGTTGCATGTCAAGTTAACAGGATTTGCATTACGATGATATATATTTATATAAAAAAAGTTATTTTGGACTCTAAAACATCACCCGTCATAGGCGTAAGCCGAAAATTGCTGCTGCCTGTTGCCTGCATATATAATTCGCAATCGAATGTTTGCATTTCATTGTTACTCTTTGCGTAGAATGTAGATAGTATTTTACGTACCGTAAAAAGGCAAGCAGAATTCACAACAGTTGCATGTAGTGGGTGAAGGTAGCCATATGCCCGTATGAGTCGCGTTGTTGATTGAACATTCTTGAGCTGTTGACGAGCAGCCCTCTTCAAATATGTAATTCTGAAAGAAGTTGTGTCAACAAAAACAATAATTAGTTTTTAAGCCTAAATTATACGGTACAATTAATTATACAAACAATGTTTATTTATTTGTTTGTAAACTCGTTTTCGCAAACGGCACTAACGATTTCAATAAAATTTCCAATATAGGGTTATAGGGCCTTCCGGGGGCAAAAATCTATCGAAATAGGTATATTCCTGAGAAAATTCATTGTTGCGTTTCACAAACGAAGCAACAAAGTTGACTTGTCATTGTTGATAATTTCGACACAGAGATCATCTTCTCAATAGCCTTAAGGCCAGAGCGGTCTACCGTGCCGGAGTAGATTGGCCCTAATCATGTAATGTGGCGACATATTTTTATTTTTTATTTTTTGTTCTTTACATTTCTGCGGCATCACAGCTAAGCGAAAAAATTTATATTAAACGTATTTTTATTATTTACCTACTAGTGGTGGCTTCATGTAACATTTATCTGTGCCTCTTTGTCGAAATTCGATCATAATTCATTAAATTTTTAGGTTTGTCCTCTGACTTCCATTGTGTAAAGTAAGCAAGTTGTATTTCACTTTCTATATCAACACAGATATCTAATAAACATATTTTTGCTTGTACTTACTCTAAGATATTGGCGTCAACAGATGACATGATTGGTCCAAGCGACACTTGTATGAATAAATTATTTTAAATATTACGCTTGTATGCTTGACATTGCAGTGTGAACTTAAGCAATATGTTTTATCTTATTTTATTTATTCATAACACATATTAAAAAAAAATACTGTCTGTACTCTATCACCATATCAATTTTAACTACATACATACATTTGACAGTCTTTATTTTTGACGCTCTGTAAGGATAAACGTTTTAATGATTTCATGATTTTTTTATTAATAATGTAAAGATATTCAAATATCCATTTCAAACATACCAATATTTATACAAATATAATTCGTTTCTAGCCATTACAGCCATTTTTCGCGCAAACTCAGAGAGGTGCGATTTTTGTGACGCTGAGTGTATGTCAAATCTTACGCACCTCAGTGCGCATAATATGCTTAAAAGGGGGTACCTACAAAGACTTCCCTTCACGTTATAAATATATAAATATGTAACTTTTTTCTCGAAAACGCTTTTGATGATTTGATTAGAATTGATAAAAAGTAAATAAAGCTAATTATATTGGTAATTTTTTACACAATAATTATTTTAATTTTCTTCAGTGGTAACTCTCCCTAAATCGCTAAATGTGGTGTCTATACTCCAAAATGAATTTGACTGCTCATTAGGGTTCCTCTTTATCAACCATTGATGACCAAGCTACTGCTACAAAGCCCCCTCTGCCCCGCTACAACATGGTTGGAATCCTTTCGTGGGGATTTGCGATCTTAAGCCATCTTCATCTACATCCGTCACCATGAATTATAAATTATAATATCTTAGATTTAGGCACAATATTTAATCACACCACGGGGACGCAGAGAATGCCGTTAGCCATTCAGTCCCACCTTATTTACCTTATTGATGAAGATGATGACCATGAAATACTACTATAGTATTCTATGGTGATAACAATGACGTTTAAATACAATAAAATAGAAAAAAAAACGTACTCACTCTACAAAAGCCTTCTTCGCATAAAATACTGCTGCTATTAATCTGTGAAAAACACAACACTAAACAAACAAACAATAATTTTACAAATTCCATTGCGTCCACATTGCTGTTTCATTGCACTGATTTGAATAAACCATTGCGTTATCGAGCTATCGCAAAATAATATACTAATTATCGGAATGATTACTATCTACTCCTCTATTACAAAGTATAGATAATTTTTCTTTGTACATATGCCAGTTTATAAGGGAGTGTTATTTGTTATTTATCAGGCCAATCATTATTTGGTTGACTTCGGTGGCAATTTTTTTAAAATTAAATTTACGGCTTTACTAATACGAAATATCAATTCTAGAGTTAATTTAAAACATATTAGTAGTAGATGGAATTGTATAAAGTATAGACCGAATGGTTAAGAAGGGATTTCATTTTTTTTAAATGGTGTCCACCGAAATCAATATTTTTATCACTGAAATCAAATATTGAAAATAATTTCTAAAATTTCTAAATTCAATGACAACATTTTTTTAGATATATTTACTACCTACGTACCACTACGAACTTATGGCCTGTAAGGAATTCCATGTTGATTTTACAATATTTTTTTTATTTTCCGAGACTTATATAATACTTGGGTCACTCTTGATGCGAGCTCTCTTTATAACCAACTGATCTTCTTTTGATACCGACATTAAATTATTGCAGCATTAAATTATTTTTAATTAAATTTTTGAGAAATATTTCATTTGGCTTTTTTTAACCTGTTATTGACAAAATAAATTGAAAAATATAACAATTTAAGGTAGTTGTAGCATCGAATGTCTTTTCTTAAGATGTTTTTAAAATTTACATCGATTATCAGTTGTATAAATCTGCACCAAAAAGTTTATTTGCATAAGTCATTCTAATCACGAATCTCATATTAAGATTGACAATTTTTGTCTGGCAAGGGGTTGGAACTATCAAAAATGGCTGGCTAATGAGGAAACATCATCTAAATATTACCCAAGTATTATATATAAAACTCAGCTATTACAAGTAAGTAAGTAATAGGGCGCGAATTAAGAAAACTATTGATAACGCTTACCTAAACTATCAGAATCATGTGCAAAGTAACTTGGCAAAGGATCCTAAGTCTTTTGGGATCAAATTGGGGCAAAAAGGGGCCGCTAAATGTAAACAAATATTGAAAGATGGAGTAGCATTGTCGGATCAGGAAAGTGCGACTGAATTTGCCAAATACTTCTACTGAGTATACAACAGCGAGCCAGCACGTCTGGACGTAGACGAGGCGGTGGTGGCGGTCGGTACGGTCAACGCCGCGCGTGCACGTGCCTGCAGCTGGGTTAGTTGCGCGTGGTGCTTGCCCGACTCAAGCCGAAGCCCTCGGCGGGCCCGGACGGTATACCAGCATTTGTGATGCGAGACTGCCGCTCAGTTCTGGCGGAACTGTTATTACATATTTTCAACATGTGCCTGAAAAATTCATTTTCCAGAAAGTTGAAAAATCGCGCGTGTTATTCCGAGATCTAAGGAGAGTAACAAATCTACAGTTCAAGCCTTCAGGCCAGTGGAGATTCAGCGAAGTGTACAGGAACAAGTTACACCGCAGTTGTCGGATGCCCAGCACGACTTCCGGCTAGACAGGAGCACAACTAGTAACCTCTTAAATGCCATGATGTATTTGGTTCCTCATGTTGATGCAGGGTTGCAGGTAGATGCCGCCTACTTTGATTTTAGTAAGGCGTTCGACTTAGTAGATAACGATATCCGATAAAGTTGGCTGCAACTTTCGCCATCTTTGACAGTAGGACACCTAAACTGCTCCATTTTTTTACAAGTTGAGTTTAAAGAAATTTTATTTTCAAAAAAGACAAACAATGCCACTTATATGAAAATAATAATTACATTTTAGTATACTTATTCTAAAGGTCGCCGAACACTCAGTCAGTAACTTCATAGCCTCAATTTAATGGTGAAGTACGTTCAATTACGTATTGTGATAACTGAGACTTAAAACTACTAAATGAGTTTACATTTTTTATATTACAAGGCAATTTATTATAAATCTGTGCTTGCCTTCAAAGGTAATGCTTTTTTTGCGTAGTTTGTTCGTGCCTTTGGTAGTACAAGTAAGAAGTCGTCGAAGACTGCGTTTACAAATTTGTGATTTTTTTACAAAAGACAAGTTAGTATAGACGGTTTTATCTAGTATTTTCCTAATTATAATGGAAGTATTATATATATGTAGTTGTTGAACGTTCATAAGTTTTGTTTCTTTGAAAATTTTAGAAGTTGCTGTTAAATAGGGATAGTGAAAAAGTATTTTTATGATTTTATTTTGTATTCTTTGAAGTTTCTGTATCTTAGTTTTAGCAGCATTACCCCAAATTTCTATAAGATAAAGTAAATGCGATTTAACTAATGAGTTATAAATAGTATATTGCCTGTATACTGACTGGCCTGTTGGTCTAGTGGTTAGTAACCCTGACTGCTATGCCGGAGGTCGTGGGTTCGATTCCCACCCAGAACAAATGTTTGTGTGATGAGCACGATCATTTGTTCTGTGTCTGGGTGTAATTTATCTATAATATTTATGTATTTAGAAATATATAAGTATGTTTATCAGTTGTCTAGTACCCATAACACAAGCTCTGCTTAGCTTGGGACTAGATGGCGTTGTGTGATAGTTGTGGAATATTATTATTAAAAAAGTATAACGCATTTTTTCAGGTTGACAATGGGAAATATTGTGAAGTGATCAAGTAAGTGTCGGAAGTTTACTTTTAATGTGATCTATTTGCCTATTCCATGTTAAATAATTGTCCATTCTCAAGCCTAGGTATTTTACGCAGGTTTTTTATTCTTAGCGGATGTTATCAATTGTCAGTGGGTCATGTAATGGTATAGTTTTGTTCTTTGCTTTAAAAATTATGTAACATGTTTTAGAAGTGTTTACCGTTAGCAAGTTATATCGGAACCACTCAGACAATTGTTCTAGATCTTCTTGCGCTTGCAAGATGATATCATGTATTTTAGATCCGAAATAGAAATAGACATGTATCGTCAGCATACAAAGTTAGATGACCATGTAACCCTAGCTCTGCGATTTGGTTAATATAGACTAGAAATAGGAGTGGCCCAAGTATAGATCCCTGCGGCACACCATGCGTGATAGGTAAGACGCTACTTTGAAAATTATCCAGCTTCACTACTTGCGATCTATTTGATAGGTACGATTTAAATATTTTAAGAGCACTACCTTTGATTCCGATGCTATCAAGTTTTTCTAATAGCAATTTGTGACTTTTACCAAAGGCTTTTTTTTAAATTGATAAATACACCTAAAGCCACTTGCCGTTTATCTATACTACCTATTATTTAAAGTTTATCTATACTATCTTTTAGTTCAAGTTACATGAGAGATAGAAAACAGTATGTGGAGTACGGTGGGTACCGGTCGGAGCCTTATTTTACTAGGTCTGGTGTGAGTCAAGGCAGTAATTTAGGGCCGTTAGAGTTCAACGTGATGATTAATGATTTACCCGAAGTAGTAAGAGAGGCTGAGTGTCTATTATGTGCAGACGACCTAAAGTTGCTTTTAATCATCACGAGTGAAGATGATTGTCACCACCTTCAGCAAGATATCGACCAAGTAGATGAATGGATCCACAAAAATAAACTGCAGTTTAATATTTCAAAATGCTCTATACTATCATTTAGTCGTGCAAGGGCACCACTCCATTACAACTATACGGTGGATGGCGATCTAATGAAGAGAGAGGAATCAGTCCAGGATCTAGGGGGTATCTGTACCCCCATATGTCCGGAAGTCAAATTGACATTCCGGGAGCAGATCATGAATATATGTAAGAAAGCTTATATACGACTAGAGTTTATCATTCGCAGAGCAGTAAAATTTACCAACATTAAAGCAATCTCAGTGCCGTATGATGCTATATATGCTACGTATATATGCTACGTATCCCCTCAGTTTCAAGGCACTCCCCTTGTTGCCTCATCCAGTATCGGAATCCTCGGCGTCGACATATCGAGTGACGTGCAGTTTCGTGGTCACTTGGAAGGGAAGGCCAAATTGGCCTCTAAAAAGCTTGGCGTGCTCAGAAGAGCGGGACAGTATTTCATGCCGGCACACCGCCTGCAACTTTACAAGGCGCAGGTTCGGCCGCACATGGAATACTGTTCCCATCTCTGGGCTGGGCCTCCCCAGCTCCTTTCACTTGACCGCATCCAGCTCAGAGCGGCTCGAATCGTCGACGACCGAGTGCTTTCCGATCGGCTCGATTCACCGGCACTGCGAAGAGATGTTGCATCCCTTTGTATTATCTTTCGCATATACCATGGAGAGTGCTCTGAGGAGTTATTCGGATTAATCCAAGCCGCCAAATTTCGTGAACGCACTACGTGGCAAACGTCCCGATATCATCCACACCATCTTGATGCTTGGCGGTCCACCGCTGTACGTTTCAAAAGGAGTTTTCTTCCGCGTACAACCTCTCTGTGGAATAATTTACCACCGGCGATTTTTCCGGACCGATACGACCTGGGGATCTTCAAGAAAAGAGCTTGTTCCGTACTGGAACCATATTTTTTAAATTAATATTTATTTGTACATATAGTTATTTTCTTATAAATTTTCGAGTGGCAACAATTACTAAATTAATAGGGATTTATGGAATTCTTGGTCTGGTAACAATCCCTTTTAACGCTAGAAGCTTGCTTGCGTCTGATTGGCCGGACGGCGGAGTCACTTGCGCGCCGTACACCGAAGCGTATGAACTTTGCTCCTTCGAACAATTATTGTGTGTGTCCCTTTTAAATTACAACGAGTACTAAACAATTCCCGAAGATACTGTGCCAGGGACCTGTGGATTATTCTATTCGGAGAGACAGGGTTATATCCCTTCGAGTCACCTAATCAGCCAGCCATCTCGCCGAGCCCCAGCAGCGTGAGGCAGTGGAAGGCGAAAACCGGTGAGTTACCAGACCCTTAGCTTTCTCCATAACATAATATTTTTTGATCATTCGAGCCGCATTTTTCTTTATTGTTCGGGTTTGTTGTCACTCGTTAATTACATTAATTTCATATTTCATTTCGTTACCTGTTTACAATACAACATGGCGGAATCATCGTTGCATTCCCACGACATTTTTGAACGCGATATCGTTTTAGAGGAGGTAAAGCATACTTTAGAAATTGTAGATTCTAACAGAGATGAATTTCTTGCGCGTTCAAAAGATATCGTTTCCCAACAACGTAAATTTAGTAAAATTCAATCAAAGATAGAAAAATCTTATTTGAAACATAAGAATTTTGACAAAGAGGAACAGTTAGCCATTCGTAAACAGTTTAACAACTATTACTATGCAATTATTTCCCATGTAAACAAGATAAAAGGTTTAGAAGAGGAGAATAGGCGCACAAGTCGCATGAGTCATGAAAGTACTATTAGAGAATTTCATCAACCTCAAATATGTACGCTTAACAAGTTACCCACTTTGCCATTACCGTCATTTTCCGGCGATTCAACCGATTGGCGATCGTATTTTGATTTATTCAGTGCGTTGGTACACAACAATGATGCTTACACGAATGCAGAAAAATTTAGGTACTTATTGTTGACCTTGAAAAATGAACCATACAATCTAATTAAGTCGATTCCTGTCTCCGACGGCAATTATCAAATGGCATGGCTCACTTTAATCACACGTTACGACAATAAGCGTTCAATTGCGTCTAAACATATTGATCGTATTTTGGATATTGAATGTTGTTCTGAAAAGTCGATTATTTCGTTACGTAATCTTCTGAATATCTACCAAGAAAATATAAGGGCATTAGAAGCTATGGGGTTTCCTGTAGTGGAATGGAATTTTTTATTGTTCAGTATTTTATTACGTAAAATACCAATTAGCATTCGGAAACGTTTTGAATTATCTTTAAGTAAGCCATCAGATATTCCACAAGTAGACAATCTCATAAAATTCATTGAGCGGGAAGTTTCGGCTTGTGAGTTTTCCGAATGTGGGCAGTTAAGAAAAACTTATGCGTCATCGAATACTACGAGAATGCGCGTTGACGGCGGCGACAGCAAGGCGCGTCGAGTACTCGCGACCAAGGTGAATTCGACGAACTGTTCAAACGATTCTCGCACGTGTGGGCAAGGAAATAAGGTTAAGCATTGCATGAAATGTGAAGCTCAACATTCATTGACTAAATGTCCTGAATTTTTAAACTTGTCTCCTAGAGATAGGTACAGCTTTCTCAAGGGTAAAAATGTTTGTTTTAATTGCCTGAATTTGGGGCACGATGTTAAAAATTGCAAGTCCATTTATGTTTGTCGTGCGTGTCATAGGCGTCATCATAGTTTGATTCATTTTGAATCTCAAGCGTTACCGGTAATTGTAGAGGATAGTAATTCTACTTCACTCTCTCCCGCGGATCACGTAGTCGAGCGAGAATCAGATGATACTCGGGTAGCAATGACGACGTCGATGAATTCTACGCCTTATTCTGATGCGCGCGCGCTGTCCAATGCGCACTCGATGTGTGCTAAAACTGTACTCTTATCTACGGCGCTCGTCGATGTTTACATAAACAAACAAAAGCGGTCTACGATCCGATGTATAATCGACACGGGTAGCCAGGCTTCATTTATAACTGAATCGTGTACAAATCAGTTAGGTTTAAAACGGCGAAGTGCCCGTATACCTGTATTAGGTATTGGGGAAAATAAGCCAGTTTACCCTAGGGGTGTAGTTACAGTGTGCATAAGTGCCACAGGAATGGATCAACCTTCGATTCTGGTTGAAGCATTAATTTTGCCAAAACTTATTTCGCGCACGCCTAGCGTGCCCTTACCGTATACGGGTTGGTCACATATAAAAAATTTAAAACTGGCTGATCCTAATTTTCATTTACCGCAGCCCGTTGAAATGCTGCTAGGTGCGGATATACTATCCCATGTATTATTAAGTAACGTAATTAAGGGGGAGCACGGTTCACCGATAGCTATGAATAGTATCTTTGGTTATTTATTGTTGGGCAACCTCGAATTCGAATCGAATACCTCACCTCCCATCCGGGTCTGTTTTAGCTCATTCTCCGATGACAGTGACCTCCGTAGGTTCTGGGAGTTAGAATCTTTACAGAAGGAAGAGAAAATCTTCACTCCTGAGGAAAGTTTATGTGAGTCTATATTTACACACACACATACTCGTGACGAAACAGGTCGTTACGTGGTTGCTCTGCCGATTAAACCCGATGCACCACCTCTTGGTGAGTCGCGGGATATTGCGCATTCTAGATTTTTAAAACTTGAAGCTCGATTAGAGCGAAACCCGTCCCTTAAGGGCGAGTATCACTCGTGCCTTCAAGAGTATATGGATCTCAACCACATGGAGCTGGTTGATAGTCCTCCCAAGAATGGGACGACCTATTACATTCCCCACCATTGCGTGGTTAAAGAAGCTAGTGAGACGACAAGGACTCGCGTAGTCTTTGATGCTGGATGTAAAAGTTCAAACGGCATTTTCCTCAACGATATTCTTTTAACGGGTCCTAAGATGCATAAGGATATTATTGACGTTGTTTTAAAATTTCGTACACATTGTATCGCGCTTACAGCCGATATAAAACAAATGTATCGGAACATTTTAGTTCAAGAGTCTGATAGGGACTACCAGCGCATTCTGTGGCGCACTTCACCACATAATTTATTACGTGAATATCGTCTTCGTACCGTGACGTTTGGGATTAGCTCTTCTCCCTACCTCGCTCTTCGGGTTATAAAACAGCTCGCTCTTGATGAGGCTGAACAATTTCCTCGAGCTTCTCGGGTACTTTGAGACCAGGTCTTTGTCGACGATATTGTCAGTGGCGCAAATGACCAGGCTGAGGCTCTTGTCCTTCAACAAGAGCTGATAGGTATTTGTCAATCAGCAGGCTTCGAACTCCGAAAATGGCACAGTAACTCGCCCGCGATCCTCGCGGCGGTACAATCACCAATTTCTCACGGTAAGCGGGAACTAATCCCAGTTGCACCCATGGAAAGGGATACGAAAACGAAGGTTTTGGGCCTCCAGTGGGACCCCCAGTCTGATCAATTTAGTTTTAGTGTTTCCGTTTCTATACAAAATGTGACTAAGAGAGCTATTCTCTCACAGATCGCAAGGATCTACGATCCTTTGGGATGGCTATCCCCGGTCATTGTATACGCAAAACATTTAATGCAGTTGTTGTGGATTTCCGGGGTCGATTGGGATGCTCCTCCCCCTATTGAAATTGTCAATGCTTGGAATAGCTTCATTCAGGAGTTGATGTTCTTATCCGACATCACCATACCAAGAAACATATTTCCTACTCATCGCGAAAGTATTATTCAACTTCACGGGTTTTCTGATGCCTCGGAGAAGGCCTACGCTGCATGTGTATATGTCCGTCATATAGAAAACGGTATAATCAAATCATATTTGTTACTGGCGAAATCACGAGTTGCACCCATTTCACCTTGTTTATCCATCCCTCGCTTAGAGCTTATGGCAGCTTTATTATTAGCCCATCTTATAGTCAAGGTGAAACGAGCATATGATCACAAAAAGGACGAAGATATATATGCCTGGTGTGATTCTTCCGTCGTTTTGGCGTGGCTTCGCTCACCACCTTACGAGTGGAAGACGTTTATTTCGAATAGGACAAGCGAGATTTTGTCTATAATTCCTGCTGCTCAGTGGAGACATGTGCCCTCTGCTGACAACCCGGCAGATGCACCATCACGCGGAATGTTATCATTAGTATTCACTAAAAATAATACCGTGTGGTTTTTCGGTCCCCCCTGGCTTTCTCAGACAGAGTCCCAGTGGCCTGTTCAAGGAGTGATTTTTAAAACAAACAACGAAAAACGTAATCTACCTGTAGCGATAGCTCGCGTAGCAATGGCACAACTTCTTGACGTCGAAATCATACCTAAATTTTCTTCATTAAGGAAACTTATTAGTGTTACAGCGTTTGTATTTCGTTTTTATAATATATTAAAACATAGAGTGAACAAATTAAAACCAAAATATACATATCCGCCCCATATCACTGTTTCTGAATATAGATTCTGTCTTAAAAGACTTATTCGCCAGGTTTAACATTACAGTTTTCATGACGAGATTAATTATATTTCACAAGGGAAGGTTCCTTCTAACCAACTTAGAAAATTAAATCCATTTATCGATGAAGATCAAATCTTACGTGTAGGTGGACGGCTACATAAATCGCTTCTGCCATTTGAATCCAAACACCAAATGATATTACCCAAAAAACATCCCTTAACTTTCCTATTAATTGACGACGCCCATATAACTCACTTACATGCAGGTCCGCAATTTATTCAGTATCAACTTGTACAGAAATACTGGATTATTTCAAGTCGCGACGTTATTAGACAACGTCTGCATCGGTGTGTTCGTTGTTTTCGTGCGCGTCCTGTGCATCCCCAACCACGCATGGCCCCGTTGCCGGCGGTGAGATTGAAGCCGGAACGTCCGTTTCTCAAAACAGCGGTAGACTTTGCTGGTCCATTTTACGTGCGCGCTAATAAGGTGCGAAACGCGAAGGTGGTTAAATGTTATGTCGCAGTGTTTGTATGTATGAGTGTTAAAGCGATTCATCTAGAAATAGTATCCGAATTGTCTACAGAAGCATTTCTGGCAGCGTTACGACGTTTCACGTCTCGCAGAGGCCTTTGTACCGACATTTACTCAGACTGCGGCAAAAATTTTACCGGCTGCGACAACTATCTTAAGGGTTTATATCAATTTTTACGGGATGACGCAGTTCAGAGTCAGCTTCATAACAAAACCTTACAACAAGGCATTGCATGGCATTTCCAACCCCCATATGCGTCACATTTCGGCGGCTTGTTTGAAGCAGGGGTTAAAAGCTTTAAACATCACTTTTACCGTGTAATAGGTACGAATACCCTGACTTATGATGAAATGCATACATTGTTGTGTCAGATCGAGGCAGTGTTAAATTCACGCCCACTTTGTGTGTTAAGTGCAGATCCGATCGACCCTCTGCCTTTAACACCTTCTCATTTCTTAATAGGTGGACCTCTTACTGCTATCCCGGATATTTATCCAACCGATACGAATGCCAGTAGGCTTACTAGGTGGCGCTGGATACAACAGAATGTTCAACACTTTTGGAAGCGCTGGAGTCATGAGTACCTTCATGAAATTCAACAATTAAACAAATGGTTTTCGGATCGGGGTACTCCCATTCGTGAAGGTAGCATTGTTGTGCTGCGAGAAGATAATCTCCCTCCCTTACAATGGAGACTCGCTCGAGTTCACGCATTACATCCGGGCACTGATAGTGTTACTCGCGTAGTAACTCTACAAATAGGAAACAAATTTGTTAAGCGTCCGGTCGTAAAAATTTGCCCTCTTCCAATGGAATAAAGTGAATTACGAATGTCCAACCTAGTTCATAATTTATGTTAACCCATAGCTCCATATTTAACTTCTCTAGTTTCATATTCTATTTATTCAGTTAGTTTAACGATGTTTTCCTTTCAATACTTTTACTTGTGTTTAGACTTGTTAAAAGCCTCACGTCTTTTAAGGTGAGCGGCATGTTCCGTACTGGAACCATATTTTTTAAATTAATATTTATTTGTACATATAGTTATTTTCTTATAAATTTTCGAGTGGCAACAATTACTAAATTGATAGGGATTTATGGAATTCTTGGTCTGGTAACAATCCCTTTTAACGCTAGAAGCTTGCTTGCGTCTGATTGGCCGGACGGCGGAGTCGCTTGCGCGCCGTACGCCGAAGCGTATGAACTTTGCTCCTTCGAACAATTATTGTGTGTGTGTCCCTTTTAAATTACAACGAGTACTAAACAATTCCCGAAGATACTGTGCCAGGAACCTGTGGATTATTCTATTCGGAGAGACAGGGTTATATCCCTTCGAGTCACCTAATCAGCCAGCCATCTCGCCGAGCCCCAGCAGCGTGAGGCAGTGGAAGGCGAAAACCGGTGAGTTACCAGACCCTTAGCTTTCTCCATAACAGAGCTTACTCCTTTCTAAAGGGCCGGCAACGCACCTGCAATTCCCCTGGTGTTGCGGTTGATCATGGGCGGCGGTAGTCACTTAATATCAGGTGAGCCACATGCTCGTTTGCCCCCTCTTTTATAAAAAAGATGCTCTAGTAAGGAGTCAGCTGGAGTGTAACTCGGCAATATGGGCTCCACATGAAAATAAATACAGTCTTATGCTGGAGCGCATTCGGAATAAATTCACGCGATTTATAATATCATAGGCTTTATGGGGTAATCCATCCTACCAATTGATGTATCCAACCTTGTTTGTTTTAGGTATGTTTAGATACAACAAACTGGAAACTAGAAGGGATCTAGCGCTGGTAACCTATATTTTAAAGGTGTTCCGTGGTTACATTAACAACCCGGGTGTGCTGCAGTAGATAGGCTTATGCGCGCCTGATAGGTATACACAGCGCAGCGGCGACGGCGGCCGAGCTTGCTCGCGGTGCCACGCGGAAGACTAAATTGGTTCCCAACACCACCCTCACGCGACCGATACACATACTAAATTTGGTAGCTGAAAAGTTTAACTTATTTTCGTGTTCACGGAGTGAGTTCGCAAAAGTGACATTATTTACAACATGTTATTCTTAAATTGTATTGTACAATTGATTGTAATGTGTTGTTAAGTATTTCTAGTTTATTATATACCATCATACAGGGCAGAAATATAAACTAATTATTCGATATTGAGTTGTAGGTAGATTTTATTTTAGTAAATTTTAAAATACGAAGTATCTAAATGAAATTATAAATCGACCATCACCACCCTAAATCACGCCAACGCCCCCCATTTTTTTCTGGGCCGCTTAACGCCCCCGCTAGGTCTCCAACGCCTACAAGGGGGCTTTATCGCCCACTTTGAGAAAGACTGTATAGACCATGGATATGGCCCATCTCTAATTCGGAAAGACATTGAATTTGTCATAATATTGTTGTTACGACAAATTCAATGTTTATTTTTTATTGTTTAACCTTTATCTTACATCATCTTGTTTTATTTTAGTTTTTTAATGATAGCATAAAATAATCTATTAGTGTGACACAATTCCACTGGTGTCATGAGAGACGACTATAGGAAATACTGATGGGTGAAATGGGATTGCCTAACCTACTTTATGATATAGTGTAGTATCCTACTATAAGGCATTCGAATACTATATTTTAAAAAATATACATATACTACTTGGTTAAACTACTATATTTTAATATGGTGTAAGGTGTTAGTACAGGTCCAAAAAAGCAAAAATATTAAGAAAAGTTATTTTAAAAATAAATGATTAATGGTAAACCGTGTCACCTGCATCCATCGACTTCTTGCATGTCTTACCAGATGGTTATTTCATCTATTGAAACATACTAAGCTAAAAGATTTAAGAAAATCTCTTTTCCTTTCAGTCCAGGAAGATTTTATGGTTTACGTTAGGTGGCGCTCGTACGAGTATAATGTAACAAATGTTAAAAACTCAGGCCAGTTCGATTGTCAATCTGCTTGCGAATAGTGGCGATCTGGCAAAACTCGTATGACGAGGTTTTACTGGTAAAAAAACCAGATATCTGCATTTTTTTGTAAAATGAATTAAATTCGACTCAGAATTTTTCCCAATTTTTTATTTTTTTTAAAAAACATTACCTTCACACTTAGATTTTCTCCTGTATCATGGGGGCAGTTTACAAACATAAATTTCACAAGGACAAACATCCAGACATATATAGCAATTAAGTGTAGGCCATACAAATACTTGTTCCGTGCGGGATTCGAACCCGCGGGCCTAAGTGCTGCAACTCTTTGCTAAGCCACTGCGCTACGGAGCCGTTTTTGGTTAAACCGACTATTTGATACGACCATTATATATGAAGATATTTCGTGGCTGTTTCAATTTCAATTTTTCAATCCGGATACTGCACTGAAGATCGAGGACCTGTCAGTTCTTTGTGCAGGTTAATCCTTATCTTAGAACAAAGTCATCTCGTTCTTTTTTTTTCATTAACATTTCCACCCGAAAATGGCCTGTTGGCCTGGAAAATGTGATTCAGTAAAAATAGGAAGCTCTTCAGCTATCATAATCGATAGACAAACTCAGGTTTATCGATTATGATTTACGGCATAACACTCCCCAGTTCAGGGAAAATAGATAACCTTTTGAGAAACTTTTACAGCGAGAATATTTAAAATTTATTATTCAAAAGGGCCTACTCTATTTTAAAAGGCCGGCAACAGATGACGACTGGTGTTACAGTTGTTCATGGGCGGCGGTAGTCACTTAGCATCAGGTAAGTCGCATGCTCGTTTGCCCCCTCTCACATAAAAAAGAGGTGCAGAAGATTAGTAGTACTATTATTATTTTCCACATATATGAGTATAGATTTTGTTTTTAAAATAAAAGTACCTATATTTAGTCTAAGCATAGTGACTATCTCGTTATCAGTTTTATCAGAACACGCTAGTCATCTCCAGCGTCGTTTGTTATCAATCTGATAAATTTGTATGTTCAAGTACTAAGGTGTTTATAACAGCATATACAGTTAGGTAAATGGAGATGAAGTTATGTTTGCATTTGGATTTTCTTTTAATGGAATATTTTCGTCATTAAATTCTGCGAATAGATTTTATTAGTCTATTACAAATTTTTGTGACTACAAATCTACAAACAATGCTCTGATTAATGAGTATATTTGTCACAACAGGTCAGTCAACAGGCAGTCAACGAGGAAGACATCATGTGGTTATGCCATCATGTAGTGACGTGGGAACTTGCAGTTCACAAGATTGAAAATAGATATGGCAGCCTATGCAACTGCAACTAACTTTGTAAAGGCTACATATGCGTTGTTACCTTTGAGGACTAATATGGAATACCTCACAGCCTGCTGTTGTACTGCTGCGTCGGTAGCAATATGAGGGTGGTACTCACTCAGATGGACTCCTGAAAAAAGAGTTCTACCTGGTAGCAAGTCATAGTTTTGTAAATGTATAAACCGTTATAATTTTTACTCAAAACCTCTCCCACTGCCACGAATATCTTAAATCTTCTGAAAGTTAATATCTTAACACATCCGTGGTAGTGGGAGAGAGATCAATACGGGTACTCATTAATGGGGCTAATCTAGTCGAAGTCGGTTTTTGAAATTCACTCAAAATGATTTACTCGATTGATCAGCCGACCAAGCAGGAATCTATATTATCATAATGGCCCATAAGCTATTATAATAGAAAAAAAAACAATATTTCATTACACTTACATCAAGTTAATATATTTGGTTGAGAACCAATAAAATAAGTTTTATTTTATTTTTTGTCTTAGATAAAAATTATTTTATGCTATATCTTTCAAAATATTGCCTATATAAACCATTTTATAAAGAAAGTCCACTGTGGATTATAGGTCTCTCCTATAAATTGCTACATAGGACAGGTATAAGCAATTGCTGCCTCTACTTTACAACATTCGAGCTGCGATACCTCCGTGGATAATCGATAATCGGGGATAATGGTTATAAAAAATAATAAAATAATAATTTTTAATCATTAAATTTATATACGGTAGTATAATACGACAATTCAGGACAGATGTCCTAGGAGAATTGCAGTAGCCATTTACCATTAGGTAGACTGTAAATAATAAAATGTTTTACGTGGTAGAGCCATGCTGCAGTTATATAAGTAGTATAGTTGTAGCACGAATGGGTCGGCTCGATCGGGGAAGAACCACACTCTCACAGAATACCAGCGTAAATTAGCTGCTCAATGCTGCTGTGTTTCGTATGGTGAGTGTAGAGAACCGGAGACTCTTTTTACTGGAAACGAGGCATTCCATCTTAGTCCTCAGGGCTAACGACGCATCTGCATTTCGATCCATAATCGAGGATAGATGTAGATGTCTATGGGCCACAGTAACCACGTACCATCAGGTGAATAATGTGCTCGTTTGTCACACTATTCTATTAAAAAGATAAGAGATAGGCTACAACATACTATACGCACTGCGTACAAATGCAATATACTATATGCATTATTTTATACACACTGCAGCAGCAGCTGGCTGCACTCACTAAATATCATCAAGGTCGTTAAAGTCTCTGAAGACCATCAGGGTCTTCAGAGCAAAGACCTCGTAACAAGGATTGCCGCCACCCAGAGCCACTAGCGGCTCGCCATTTTCAACATTTTAGACAAGAAGCATGCTAAGATTTTTTGAGGTTTTACTAGCATCATATAAAAATTTATGGTGAAGTGTACTGACTTTCTTATTCTACTTTTATTATATTTATATTTATTTGACTTTCTTCTATAAGACAGAATGTAAAACTGGGACCACAACTGCCTTCCTTCCTTTCTACGTGACAGTCTCAGGAGGATTTGCCATTAGTAGTGTTGCCCAAAATCGGTCTTGGTCTTGTTCTTGCATTTTAGCAAGACAAAGACCTAGACTGACCGTGCAAGATTTGAGCAAGAACAAGACTAAGCCTGCGAGACTCTTGCGCCTTGCAGTTAGGACTGAGTGTCGTTTCAGGGAGTATAGGAGTTCGGGTATACGCTTAGGGACTCTATGAGACGCAGAAATATGTGTCCCGGAAACAATGCTGCCACACTCAGTCTTTAGTTTTGACAGTTGGCTCTTTCTGGCAGACAGATCTCTGGCAAAGACTTTGGAGCAATGGTTCCGCTCGATCGCTTCTTTAATACGAGCAGTATTAAAGTTGCGTAAGTCTCGCCGCATGCATTTGGCGATCTGACTGTTCAGTTGCCTGTATGCTGTCAAATCTGTTGACGATGAGAGTTTTTGTGTTCTTCTGCGGCGGGTCTTGCAGAACTTAGCTCCGACCGCATGGACAGTTTCCACGAGCTTGTCATTCATATCGTCCACTGCATTGCAATCTTCTAGGCACTTAAAACGGTTACGTAATTCGAGCTGAAATGTTTCGGGATTCTGGATTAGAGCACGAGGGGCACGGAGCGTTGACTTCATTAGACGAGACCTCTCCAACTTAACGTTTAGGTTCAGTGTGCCCCTAACCATTCGATGATCGCTGCCAGTTTTCACCCCTGCGATCACTGAGACATCACTGAACAGTTGGCGTCTGGTCGTCATAATGAAGTCAATCTCATTATTTGTCGATCCGTCGGGGCTCGACCAGGTCCACTTCCTGTGGGGCCGCTTCTGGAAGAGTTCATCATAAGAGTCCCTCTTTCTTCATAAAGTCGGCCAGCTGCTGGCCCCTATGGTTCCGTTGCCCTATTCCAAATTTCCCTAACTTCAGCTCACCGCTTTCTCTTGTACATAGTTTTGCGTTGAAGTCTCCCATCAACACCGTGTAGTGGGTTTTGGAGGAAAGCATGGCTCTGGAAATATCCTCATACATTTCTTCCACCTCCTCATCAGGATGTGCCGAGGTTGGTGGGTAAACCTGAATGACCATCAGCGAATACCGTTTGGTGATTCTGAGTATCAGGTACGCGACCCTCATCGACACACTCCCAATCTTTACAACGTTGTTGACGAGAGACTTGTGGACGATAAATCTGATACTTCCTTGGGACAGGTGGTCGCCCTCCCGGTGATATAACAAGTTGCCGGACTCGAGGATTACCGTGTCCGCCCCTCTCTTCGGATCTCGGATAATCCAATAATATGCCAGCGCAACTTGTCTACCTCTTCTTCCAGCTCCAGTATCTGCTCGTCAGTCCTCAGAATGCGTGCGTTATATATTGCCAGGTCGAGTCACTTATATCGCTAAATAATAAATAATTTAGTAGTAATATAAGAAATAGACTTTAATAAAAATGACATTTTTGGAACTCGATACTGTTTTATTAAGTTTCCATCACTAAAACCAAAAACCATTACATAGGATCTAATCTTGTATAACTTAATAATATTCATTTATTAATATATATATATATATATATATATATATATATATATATATATATATATATATATATATTAATAAATGAATATATATATACCTATATATATTCCTGGTTTTAAGTAAATCTAC
Source organism: Parnassius smintheus behrii (assembly GCA_036936625.1). NCBI lineage: Eukaryota > Metazoa > Arthropoda > Insecta > Lepidoptera > Papilionidae > Parnassius > Parnassius smintheus. The sequence goes on from JAUPFT010000024.1 coordinate 14,710,846, forward strand.
TTACTGTACATAATTCTTGTTTGTTGTTAGACTTTGTTACGTTTTTGTTTTGTTGTTGAACTGTTACTTTTTGTTTATTACAATGAACGAGTACTCAAGCCAGCATATCGCTGACATCCATTTCGTGTATGGATTGTGTAACGGGAGTGCAAATAGAGCTGTTGTAGAGTATGCACGCAGATTTCCTAACAGACGTACGCCGAATGCTCGCACTTTCGTGAGAATTCATTTCAGACTTGCGGAAAATGGAATAAGAAGGCTCGGTAACGAACGTACTCGTGTTTTGTCGCTCCAAGATGAACATCAAATATTGCAAATGATTACTCAAGACCCTAGCCTGAGCATTAGACGCATAGCTAATCGTCTCAGTCTATCAAAATGGTCGGTGTGGAAAATTTTAAAAAGAGAAGGATTACATCCTTACCATTTTCGAAGGGTGCAAGAAATACTGGGACCGGATTATGTAAGAAGAGCAATATTTTGTTCGTGGATATTGAGAGAAACGCGATATGATCCAAACTTTTTAAAAAGAATTATGTGGACAGACGAAGCTACTTTCACGCGATCAGGGTATGCGAACTACCGTAACGAACACCTGTGGCTTCAAGAAAATCCACATGCGATCCGCCCAAGTTCTTTTCAATATAAATTTTCTGTCAACGTTTGGGCCGGAATGATTGACGACATTCTAATTGGACCAATCATTTTACCGGACACAATGAATAGCCCAAGATTCCTAAATTTCCTGGAAACGAATTTTTTGGATGCTTTATTGGCGTTACCATTGGCCTACAGGGCCAGAATGATTCTGCAATTGTATGGTGCTCCGGCACACTTCGCGCTTCTTGTGCGGAATCATTTAAATGCACACTATTCGTCGTGGATCGGACGCGGAGGAACAATTGCTTGGCCACCGCGGTCGCCGGATTTAACACCTCTCGATTTTTTTTTTGTGGGGCACACTCAAACGAAGAGTGTATGTAAATGTGCCAAATACACGAGAGGAGTTAGCAGAAAAAATAATTCAAGCAGCAAACGAATTGCGAGAAGACAAGGCAATGATCCAGCGCTCTAAGCAACACGTTGCACTAAGAGCAACAGCACGTCTGCAGAGACAAGGAGGTCACTTTGAGCAGTTTTTGTAATTATTTTGCCAAATTAAATGCAATTGATATAAATTATTTTGTTTTATTTCATTTGCTAGTGTATCCGCGCTTTTCAAGTAAGTATGTTTACACTGCCATAGCTCCTAAACTATCTAACTCAGAGTTAAGATTTAAATGTGCATTTATAGCAAATATCCTGTATTATAATAAAAACAAGTAAAAAAAATTGGTTAACACGATGGTTTTTTTTTAAAGCTAAGAATCTGAAAAACAACATCAATTTGTTGTCTAATTTATTTTTTCAAAAATGTTTGTTACTAATACTGTAAAATTAAAAAATAATATTTTGAATCTAGATTTATTGTCTACACTATTAACTAACATTTGAGACCAATTTTGTTTTTGAAAGTCTTCTACTTGGGTAGATATTGTTAAATTAATACTAGCATCTATGCTTCGCCAACAATTTTTTTTAAAGTGCTGCCATTTTTTTATTGATGGCGAAAAAAAATCATTGATCCCTGATTTGTCGATAAAATTAATTGTATTTTAACCCCTTAAAGTATCGGACATCGGAAACCGGACACCCTGTATATATATATATATATATATATATATATATATATATATATATATATATATATATATATATATATATATATATATTCAATCACAATATTCTTCAAATAATTTATTCTAGTAAGTACCTAATCATAATACTATTATCTATATGGGTTTATAATACTATTGTTATTAACTAATAGCTAAATATGTTTAATAAAAATTCGTTTACTAATTTTTAAACGTGTTTTTACCTACTTTATATTAATTCTTTATCAAGAGAATTAATATGAAGTAGATAACAGTGATGTCAAAGCTATTGTGTACTGTTATGTAATTTAATTTGTATTGTATTTAATTTTTAAATTAAATAAATGGTAAATTGCATAAATTGTATACTTAACTCTTTTATTCCATTTCATATATGGTGAGGGTATATCAATCTCTTTCTAGACAGATAATGTTTTTTTAAATACAGTCAAGTTACCTATTGTCATTAATTTGCTTTTTATATGTTTTAACCATGTTTTAGCACATATTAGCTTATTAAATGTAAACGTGTATTAGGAAACAGACGACTCCCGTGGCCGTGGGACATGGTAGATAGCTCAGTTGGTTAGAGCATCGGCACGAATCGCTTAGGTCGTGAGTTAAAACCCCACCCGCTGTCAGTTGATTTTTCAAATTTCTCATTAAATGTTTAGACATTTATTAATTTGGTTGGTATTTACTATAGTTATTTTAATTAAAGCTCAAAATATACCTACTCTGATAAGTTGTTCTAAGATCTTAAATAACGCTAATAAATAGCAATAGAGACTTGTGCGACTCTTGCTGCAAGACCAAGACCAAGTCCAAGACTGGGAGCGCAATACCAAGACCTACACTAAGACCAGGTGTATTGGCGCAAGACCAAGACCAAGACTGGCTAAGTCTCGTCTTGATCTTGCCTTTGGGCAACACTAGCAAATACTCGTCATGCTTGGTAGGAATTTGAGAATCTACAATAAATATTTATTGTTGGCTTTGGCAGGGATTAGAACCAATGCCTACACTGTAGTAGCCGACCGTCGTTAAGTAATAACAAAATTAAAGCTCAATAAAATAAATAAACTAAGAAATAAGTTTTTAGCCATTACATTTTCTAGACCACCACAAATCAGCCTAGATGCAACTTCGCCAAGTAAGATGAAAAATAAAGATAAAAGCGCACTCGTAGTAAGCTTTAATAAGTAGTAAGCTTGAAAAAGCAAAAAAACATTTTTAACAACAGAAGTTCATATGTTTATGGGAAACGGAAACGTTTTATATGAGTCTTAAATTTTGTTGTAAAAATGAAAAAAAAAACAGATAATACGTAAGTATATAAAAATTACAGCTCAGTTTCCTTGGGGCCACCTGATAATTATTTTACAATTCTTATATTATCTTATAATGTATATAATAAGTTAATAAGTCACATGAATTGCCTTCAAGATATCAATTATTATAATACAGGATTGACACTATCGGAGCAAACAATGACTAAAATAACATCTCCCGTTTGTTAGTCTAAACAAAAATATATCGTATAAATAAAATAAGTCAGTAGGTACATAAAATGTACAAACTTGCCTATACCACAGAATAAATAATAATACTACTACACGTCCACGAGATACACAGGCCCAGAACCTTACTTTTTTAAATAAAAAGGCGTTTTCTAGCTTACACATAAAATAATTTATTTGACATAATGATGTTACACGTAATTAATACTCAAGTGATGTATTTTATATCAAAGAGTAGGTCCGTCTCCTCGATGAAGTGACGACCTGGTAAGAGACGTAGAAATTTGATGGAGGTATGTGATTCAGTACAGTTTTGAGGCATTCCTGGGTGGAGGCCTATGCTTAGCAATGGACTTGTGATGGTGTGTAATGATGATGATGAATTTTTTTTATAGGATAAGGGTGACAAACGAGCACACAGTCCATGTGATGGTAGGTGGATGCTGTGGACCATAAACATCTACATCTATTCTCGATTACGAATCAAAATGCAGATGCGTTGTCACCCGTGAGGAATAAGATGGAATGCCTCGTTTCCAGTAAAATGTATCTCCGGTTCTCTACACTTCATACGAAACTGATGACTGACAGTAACGGTGAACTGCTATTTAAATTTATTTAAAAAATTTATCTTCAAAGTACACTGTAAATATTTTTATTCTGTCCTGATGAAACTAAGTATTATTATTTCTTCAGTAGTAAACGCTGTAACTATATATATATATATATATATATTATAGTTGTAGTAGGAATGGAACCACGCTCTCACAGAATACCAACGTAAAATAGCAGCAAAATGCTGCTGTGCTTCGTGTGGTGAGTGTAGATAACCGGAGACCCCTTTTACTGGAAACGAGGCATTCCATCTCAAACAACAGAAAACGCATCTACATTTTTTAATTCTTAATTGAAGACAAATGTAGATGTCTATTGGCCACAGCATCCACTTACCATCATGTGCACTGTGTGCTCGTTTGTCATCCTATTCTATAAAGAAATATGTTTTATAAAAATTTAATACTACAAATAATTATATACGTTTTTAATATACGTTTTCCCATATAGATTTCATGTCCGATGCTATTTTCAACCCGATGGAAGTTGCCAGCATGGTTATATGGCAGCAATTTTCCAAAACTATTGGAAGCTATAGAAAACATAATCAATATACTTCACTACTGCCACGATGGCACTTGCCCGTACTCCTAAACTACGTATTACAAAATCCCCTCTGGATAGTTAGACACTGAGGTAATACTAATAATACTATAGTGGTATATGAGGTAATACTAATAATATATATAGTACAATGAATAATACTATTTGCAACCTCAGACCAACAATGAAAAATAGACGAACCGCTGTGTTTATTTAAAGTGACGTCGAATCCAAATTTATGCTCAGCTTATTGTAGGAACATGCACTTATGCACACATAATATGCATCTAAAACTTTTCTAACCAACAACTTTATTGTTGGTGCATATATTGCGTCCAACGGTGGATTTAAACGGGCAGTTAAAGAAAAAAAGAATTTGTCTTTTTTCTCTCTTAAAAACGTTTAAACCCGCGACTCTCAGCACCGCAACTCATTCGGAGACGGAGCCGTCGAAAGATGTGTGCATGAGTGCGTGTCATGAAGTTGACCATGGTTTCGGCGTCATTTGAAATTTACGCAGCGCTCTGTCGATCTTTCTTTTTGTAGACCTGAGTTCACAACATATTCGCATCCAAAGCACTATTGTGTAATTCTGGTGGGAATCGTGATCAGCTTCGTTTCGACGTTCGAAGTTTGGTTTTATTGAATTGCGTAAATATATCATTATTAATTTTAAACTGATGTATTTTAATACTAATATCATATTATTAGGTTATAAAATGTTAACATATTACAATTGCGAAGTTATTCTCATCAGCAATGATTCCCACCAGAGTTACATAATCGCATTGCAGATCCGAATCGGTGATAAGACACATATTTATCAAAATCAACAACAGTAAGCATTTTAACGTGAGTTTTTGAAAAAAACCAGGTGAAATAACAGCATCTTCAAAAAATCGCAGGTCTTCTCTGATCAGCACTCGAGATATTGTCTTTCTAAGCGCGCATCGTATCACGGCATGACACCGACTGACTGCAACTGTTGAACCAGCATCCGTTCATAAAGAGAGCAACTCCATGACAGTGTTTACTATCAATACTGTCGACGGATAGCTCTCTTCATTAACAGATTATAGGTTTTTTCAATTCACCCACGCTAATTCTGAAACCAAAGCAAATTATATTATAGAATTTGTGTAATATATAACAGTGAAAGGTAGGTGAAATTGTGCCTTTTATCAAGAAGTCCGTCTGTTGGTAAAATTCTCGCCAATCAGAAGTTCATCAACTGCTATATTCCGATTTGAAGAGTAATATATATAACCAGCAGCGTAGCAAGGGCTAGGGACATGGGACCGTGGCCCTGGGCGGCAAATTTTAGGGAGGGGTAATGAAGAGTTGCTAAAGAAAAGTCAATTCCCAACTTAACTTTTAAACCTACCTTAAAAATCTAGATACATAAAAAACTGGAAAAATAGTTCTTACTGAATACGCGTTATTAAGATATAAAACTACTGTATCATTGAAATATCTGTAAATAGATATAATCTATACACGTCCACACTTGCCCAGTGTATAAAAATATATATATCAAATATATAAAAATTAATTTTTGTTTCTTCATATTTTAAGCGCTTCCATACCCTTCATCAGATTGCGGTAAAACTTTGTCAACTTATTTCTTGCATTTCCGCGAAGGTTATAGGCATAGTTGGACCCGGTAGGTGGCCCTGTTGTAGAATCCAGATATGACCCGTGCGAAGCCAGAGCAGATCGCTAGTTAGAATATAAAAAATTATATTTGTTTGTTCGTATTTTATACGCTGACATACCGTTCGTCAGATTGCGGTAAAACTTTGTCAACTTAATGCTTGAAAATAAATATAATCTACACACATACGCACTTGCCCAGAGTATTAAAATATATATATCAAATATATAAAAAATATTAATTGTTTCTTCGAAAAAAGATATGTTCGCGAAGGTTATAGGCAAAGTACAAGTAACTTACAGTAGGTGGCGCACGTATCGTAGGAAAAAAATTATTTGAAAGTAATTATATCATTCAATTTCAACGAATATATTATCGTTACTAATTGAACAGTATTCTTTCAAATTTAGAACGATATGCCCACAATTAAATATTTTGCAATAGCTACGCGCCGGATACCAGCTAGTCTTAATCTTAATATGTATAAATTACGTGTCACGTTGTTTGTTCGCGATGGACTCCTAAACTACTCAACCGATTTTAATCAAATTTACACACCATGTGCAGTTTGGCCCAAATTGAGGGATAGGATAGTTTTTTGCCCATGAATGACCCACAACTTTTTTTTGCGAAAATAAGGATTTTAATAGGGCATGACAAAGTGTCGTTGAAAAGGGAGAACAACGTCTGCCTGGCAAGCTAGTATAATATAATAAAATACTTGTACGAACAACAGGCAGCAACCCATGCTACGCTACCGTATATAACGCAGTTAAAGTGTAATTCCCAGTTCTCACCGTCAACAATTCCCACTAGAGTTACATAATCGCACTGCTGGTACGAAAACTATTATTTTTATTATTGCACAAATGTTTGATTCCTGGGCCAGCCAGACATTCTACACTAGACTATAAGATAATCATTTCTGTCAATTATATCAAATAAAAATAAATTTTAAACTATTCATCAGTATCATCAAAAAGAAAAAAATACCAAAATACATATATGCAAAAATACATAGTTATAATAATAAAATCCTCCTGGTTTGAAAAACTGAACTTTTATTAAAAAGTGTTTAACTCTCCAAATTTATATGGGTAAATCCTTTCTAAAAGGCCGGCAACGCTTTTGCAAATCCCCTGGTTGTTAATGGGCGGCCGTAGTTACTTACCATTAGGTGAGACACATGCTCGTTTGCACCCACTTGTATTAAAAAAAAAACTTATTTAACAAAAAATTATCACTAAAGTCGGTTCTAAATTGAGAATTATACAAAATCTTACAAAAAAATCACAGTCCAAATGAGGCCGGTATACTCCTTTTTTGAAGTCACCCAAAAAGAGAGTTTTGGTTTTTTAAATGTATAATGATTGTTTGATAATGCAAACAATACATATATAGATACTTGAAACGTTTGGCGCACCTTTAGTTTGTTCAAATCAAATTACCAACTATGACAATATATAAGTTCGTAATTTCAAATTAAACTATACACTATTATACTATAACAATCCTGGGACGAACACGAAGTGTATCCAGCAACTGTCAAAACGACTTCATTAATCAAACCGCTTATTAACATCTTGCTCTAATCGTACTTATAAGTTGTCCAAACGGAACTAAAATGTGTGCACAGTGCATAACACCAAAAGAAATACGCAATAGTGTTGCCAGCCTACACTATGACATTTAAGGCGGATACAGGTACGTCCTCGGTACGTGTCAATTGGTTTGCCACGCCGCCAAGTTTGTACAACAGATAACTTTGTCGCTACTGTTTAACTAACGATTAAAGTAGTTTTTGAGACAGTTTTAACGGGTCCGCTTAACTCTAACGGGACGTGAACGATACGTCAACTAACTAGGCTTAAGGGCTTTGAAATTTGTGTAGTTCTTACACAAGTAATTATTTCGTCTCCAGAAGAGTGTTTACGTAATATAATAATTGTGATCTCATTCTTCGGATATCATAAAATTTAGGGCTATCATGACGAACCCAGTGAGTTCTGACATATTTCGAAATAATAATGTCATTTTGACAGAGACGAATTTTTTTATTTATACCCTCAGCTAGTGTCGTTAGCAAATGATTTTTTTGATTGATTTTTTTTACACTCCGCAACAGAGTATTTTATTAATAAATTTTATACCATAGAGAAAATCACCCAGCGCACTTCGATGAAAATAGACCATTCCTATAACTAGTTTAATGAAGGTAAAAGTGTAAAATCAAACTCAAATTACGTTAAGAAAAGAAAAGAGAAATAGTAAAAATGTTAAACTAGCAGTCGGCATAGAGCCACTACTATAAAGCCATACAGTGGGTACAGGTTTTCAGATACTTCTTATAGTTACAGACAAATAGAGTCGAAATAAGCCGCGCTGCTCCCGTGCTAGTCGGTGGACTTTTTACCCCGAAATATTTTGCTTTGTCAGGGATTTCGGTAAACACTCACGCTTAAGCTCGTGGCACACCTCGGTTACAGGTATTTATTGAATTATTTAATTAATATTTATTGAATCCGAGTTTATACTCGGATCATATATTAAATTATATTATTAGATTGATTTGTATCAGTCTAAACAAAATAATAAATATTTTCGATAAAAATACAGAACGATTTTTAAACCGAGACAATTAAACATAAAACACGAAACACAAATCGTTTACCAGGGGATTAAATAAAAGAACAAAAAAGATTTGGTAGCGAATTGCGAACCGCGGTTTCGTGTCCTTCGCGAAGTAAATATTAGTGTAATGGTCGCCACACACGGTCAGTTCAACTGATCATTCCAACTGATCAGTTCAAACTGAAACTATTGATACTTTTAAAAATATTGGATTTTCGATATATCGATAAATAAAGTTATATATAAAACTCCGATATTGATATATTTATAATTATCGATATATCGAAAATTCAATATTTTAAAAAATATCAACAGTTTTAGTTTGAACTGATCAGTTAGAATGATCAGTTCAAGTGACCGTGTGTGGCGTCCGTAATAGTATAAATGTTACGATAAATATAGTAGTTGATCTAAATTCAATTATTACCTTTACCCATCCACCTGTGTAAGGTGTCCCAAGTAGGAACAAGGTACCAACAGTAGTACCATCTTATTTCACCTACAGGACATTCCATCATAGTCCTCGAAGAGCGTCTACTTGTATCCATTGCTACTAAAATGCAAATGGTTGTCCTAAGCATGCACTATTATACCATAGTAACTGATGTCATATTTAGTCGTATGGCGGCAGTGTTCTCTTACGCAGTAATTCAATACTCAACTGAGTAATTCATTTATGTTTGTAAAAAGTAACAGACGGCGGATCATTAACATAACAAATTTCACGAACTGTAAAATAAGCAGACCGAAGCCCACCATCTGTGCAAAGTGCGATACTTCTGATAGTACGACTGACATTTCCGTTTTCGCTATGTAGTCCGTTTTTTTTTTAAACGAACTTACAACTTATTTGATTAGGTAATTGGCCGCTACAGCTCATGGACACCTAGAACCAATTTCAAACAAAGAAGGCTAAAGATGCGTTGCCATCACTCAGGACTGATAAAATAATTCACAATCTGTAATTGTTCTATATCGAATATAATGAGAATGACAAACAAACTAGGGATTGCAATCCGGAAAACCAACCGGAAATCCGGCGGATTCGGCATCTTTAAACCTTTTTCGGATTCGGCACCAATATATCCGATCCGGTGACCGGGTCCGGTGTTAGCAATTTGTGACAAAATAATAGCGCTGTTGCGAGATTAGGTGTCTTAAATGCGATACGCGTGTGTGTATGCGTGGAAGTAGATTTACCATTACTAAAGAGAGAATTGACATTACATGTTATACTAAAAAAGAAAAGGATTTTGTAAAGTACTAAAGGTTGACTGGTTGAGAATGCCTCAGGCATTAAGGCCGCCTCGCCTATACATCATATTGTGTTTCATCATATTGTAAGTTTAAATAAATAAATAAAAAAGGAAATGACTCGTTCTAAAGTGAAGGAGTTCGAGGAGAATACTTATCTACTATTCGTCTTGATTTTGATTGATTATTTGCTGACAATAAAGCCGACAAGTGTAGAAGCGGAAAGGGCTTTTTCGGCCGCAGGCTATATTTGTAGCTCCATTAGAAGTCGAGTGGGAGATGACACAATTAACACTATTTTATTCTAAGATTTTTTGATATTAGAAAAACTAAAATAATCATAGCTTAAAATATGTAATAATACCGCAAATAACATAAAATAATATCGCAAGTTGACTAAATTGAAGACCTATAATTATAATACAATAAAGATTGTGATATATTGACTGGCCTGTTGGTCTAGTGGTTAGTGACCCTGACTGCTATGCCGGAGGTCGTGGGTTCGATTCCCACCCAGGACAAATGTTTGTATGATGAGCACGATCATTTGTTCTGTGTCTGGGTGTAATTTATCTATAATATTTATGTATTTAGAAATATATAAGTATGTTTATCAGTTGTCTAGTACCCATAACACAAGCTCTGCTTAGCTTGGGACTAGATGGCGTTGTGTGTGATAGTTGTGGAATATTATATTATTATTATTATATATGTGCCATTTATTAGACAAATTCATCAAATCATGATTGTGTCTGTCGTAAGTTGACATGACTTGTTATTTAGCATTTTCAAATAAATACTTTGATAATTATTGTAATCTCAATTCTCATCTAAGTAAACTACGTAAGGTCAATTAAATTAGATTTTATAGAGTTACGTATTGTGAAATTTAAGAAGTGGCCGATTGGGGCACTCGTTACGTTGTTAAAATTTTACTAATTACTTACCCTACACTATTAATTTTAATTGTTTGCTTCTTGTCTAATCTTATAACATTGAAAATAAAGTTGATTTTATGTACATGTTTTTATTTAAACTAGCTAATATAAGACAAATTACACTCGATTAACTCATTAACAGTTCATTTTTGGACCGGAAAGTGGAAATCAAGCAAACCTGATTTGATCAATCCAGCTGGATCCGATCGAGTCCGGCTGGGTCGATGTAAAGGTTGGATACGGCCGGATTTACATCGACCGGCTTTATTTTACTCCTAAAACGATCACACAGTCCACCTGGTGGTAAGTGGATGCGGTGGCCCATAGATAATTACATCTATCCTCGATTATGAATCTAAAATGAGGACTGAAGTAGAATGTCTCATTTGCATTAAAAAGGGTCACCGGTTCTCTGCACTTACCATACGAAACATAGTAGCATTAACTGCTTTTATACGCAGATATTCTGTGAGAGCGTGGTAAATTCCTAGTCGAACCGATCCACTCGTGCTGTAACCACAATATAACTGATACTTACCCGTACAGACTCCTACATAGATAAGGAGTCCTGGGTATAACCTAGGTGTCTTCCCCTAGTTCTGTTGCAAAGCAATTAACGAACCTTGTTCTGTTCTGGGTTGTACGGTAACAGAAGCAGTATCTATTACAGTCTATTAGGCATTCTATGTTATTTCTTAGATGAGCGCGTATCATTGATGGTTTATTATTAACCCAGGTGTTTATGAGGTGGAGTACCTTACCGTCAAGCGAACTGCAAGTTTATTTGTCATTCTAAAGTCTTAAGTTTTCTAGTTAGTCTGCAAGTTGCATTAACCTAAAGATTAGAGTTATATATAAAGATTAGAGATATATAGAGATTAGAGAGAACTTATTTAGACAAATGATGAACTGATGGAGAATAAGCCGAAAATTGAAGCTATATTAGCCTAATGGTAAGGTGCTGAAAAAAAACCGTATGTTAGAATCCGCTATTAGACTACTGCCTTCAATCACAAGTAGTTTAAGCATGGTTAACGCAAAGATTAGCAATGCTTATAACATTGCAAAATATTTTATTAAAAAATCACACTCATAGCACGTAGTTAGTTTACTGAGAGTGAGCGAATTCTGTACTGATGAAACTTGTTCTGTAACTGCGCATACTGTTGTTGTACTGTAACTTCTTGTAAAGGGTCAAAAACACTGAGACAGTTATTATACAAACCTAAACAAGCCATATGTGTGTGTGTGAAATTGACCAACGCAGCGTAAATATGCCTTACTGTACCTGAGGCTGGTTCACACACACGAGGTCCAATTATCGACATATTTCTAAGCATGTGAACTGAACTCTCACGATACCGAACTAATTTGATTGTCGGGAGTAATTCAAGGCGAAACGTGGAATCGATACTACTAGGTTAACATACTTTCGGATGTGCAATTTTTGCCACAATGTCACTTTTCGTTAAAGAACTAAATAAAAAACTAAACAAAACGGTTGTAAGCAACCAAGTTACCAAATATAACTAAGGTTATATTTGGTAACTTTTCAAGTCGTCAAATCAATTCGAATTCTATACGAGATTATTAGTACAGCTTTTAATAAAACCACTGTATGTACCCTTTTGAGCAAAAACATTAAAACCTGTTATTTCCTAATATCACTGAGCTTATTTTCTCAGGAAACCCGCCAGTAAGTACAAAATTTTTGTTGTCATGTCGATTCGTAACTTTTCACATCGATTCAATGGAACTCAAAGGCGACTAAACTTTTCGTACACGAGAAAGCCCATTCAAATCCTTGTGCTTTACCAGAACGAATAGAGTCTGGACTGCCAATTTTTTTTATATACACATAACGACGAACAAAAACAACTATTGTTGTGTTGTGTCATAAGGACTACTTTAATGTGGATTTATTTCTGGTTCCTATTATTCCATTTAAAAATGAGTCTTAAGGTAAGAATTGCACTTATTGATTGTTATTTTATGTACAATAAAATTGTAAAAATTAGGGTCACAGACGAGACTTTTAAATGATGAATTTAATATTAAAAGATTTTAAACATCACGCAAACTAAATTTTAAAATACTAACTTATCTATTTACTAATAAACGTTAAATAGGTCACACATTTCATCACGTTGTCTCTAAGTTACGTTAGACAATTGAAACAAATAGCTTAAAGCGACAATAGGAGAACCTACAATATGCATGCTAATGGACAAGTTTTAGACAATTCGTAATGTGTCAAGCGAGATTTCTAAGGCATTTGCGTTTGAATAGTAGTCATAACTACAACTCCCGTTCAATATCCTTACGAATAATATGCAAGTGGTGAAGAAAACTTAAGTGTTACATCAATGATTCGACATCATCATCATCTTTATTACAGCCGTTCACAAATCCACTGCTGAACTTAAGCCTCCCCCAAGTAATGCGACAAAGCACGGTCCTGAGCCACCTGCATCCATCGACTTCTGCATGTCTTACGTGAAGAGCTCACTACTCCATCTAGTGGGGGGACGCCCACTCGAGAACCTTTTTTCTCCATCGGCGATCGGTTCTTCGTGCTATGTGGCCGGCCCATTGCCACTTCAGCTTACTAATCCGTTGGGCTATGTCGGTCACTCTGGTTCTACTGCGGATATCCTCATTCCTAAGTTTATCACTCAGAAAAACTCCGAACACCCAATATTATTTATTGATAGACATAATATACAAGTCATATGTATATTATGTGTGGTGGCGTGGTTAATTACGTATTATAAATATTACGGTGGCGTATTAAGCTGCTGGTATTCTGTGAGAGCGTGTGCTACAACCATAATATAGATGCAGCGTAGCTCTACCACGTATAAACCTGTATGTATAGATAAATAACTTAAATTTAAAATGTTAAGTTATTTATCTTCACATACATGGTTGTTTTTCAAAGAGTAGCCAAATTTTACGTTTGAGTTAAACTATATAAATAACGATATACCGTTATTGCAGTTTTTGAAAATACTAATAAATAAGGCTTATTTCAATTAAACCGATTGATAAAAATAATGTTTTTGATATTAATTAACAGATAATTTGTTACAATTTTAACGGTACTTCTTTATTGCATAATTCTATGCAGTTTTGCATCAGATATTATTGCTGCTTTCAGTGGTGTAAAATTGTAAGTTCGTACATGAATCAGAGGCCAAGCCATCTTCTAAAGTAACTACGGTAACTCCAGGTCCAACCATGTGGTCAGCACGGAATTATTAATAGTAGTTAGTGATAATGCGTAATTTAATAAAGACGTTTAGGTAGTCATTTCTTTATTAATTTTTTATAGGAAAAGGGTTTTCTTATTAAGTTTCATATCTTATATATAAAACTTAATGCTGCTTAGTTAATGTGCTGTTAAGTTGATGTGTTGTCCCTTAGTCAAAACTCAAAAATGGCTCGACCAAAGTAGATGAATTTTTTGCGTGTATTTAAGTTTGGATTTTGGATGATTTAAAAACTCTAACTGGACCCGGTAGGTAGTGCTGTTGTCGAGATCCAGAAATCACCCGTGCGAAGACGCGGCGGGTCTCTAGTTCTATTAAAATTAATGGAATTTTCTTATTCTTATTTTAACATTCTTACTAGATTTAACTAAATTTTATTTTATTTTTCCCTGCTTTTAATTATTTACGTTAATCAATCAATCAATCAATCATTTATTTGCAATCTAAGTGTACATAATTGGTATTAAATTAAAAATGTGCTTACAACTTAGACGCCCTTTTCAGGCACTGCAAATTTGACAAGGGCACTGCTTATATACTATTAACATACATAAAATAAAATAAAATTAAAAGCCATAAAAAGATATAAAAATATATAATAGTGTTATTTTTTATCTAAATACTCTTCTACTGAGTAGAAGGGGTTTTGTTTTAAATATTTACCGAGTCTTGATTTAAATTTGGTTAATTCTGATATATTTTTTATTTCCTGTGGTAATTTATTATATACATTTATTGCCATATAGTAGGGGCTTGTATTTAACATTTTTGTTCGCGACTGTAGTAGGTATAATTTATTTTTGTTACGTGTATTTAAGTTATGCGTATCTTTAATTTTCTTAAAACTATTATTATTTTTGTGGACAAACAGGCATAGATCATAAATGTACATACAGGGTAAGGTAAGAATATTTAGTTGTTTGAAATACGGTCTACAGCTAGTAGTGTTATCTATCTGGGCTAGTATTCTAACGCACTTCTTCTGGGTAATAAAAAGCTGCTGCACATCGACGCTACTTCCCCACAACATATCTCCGTACTTAAACCACGAATGAGCATAGGCATAGTAAGCTGACAATGCCGTGGCTGTGTCAGTGGTGTATTTAATTTGAAATAAAGCATACGTAAATTTTGAAATTTTAGACTTTATATAATTAATGTGCGTTTTCCAATTGATGTTTGAATCTACTTTCAAACCTAAAAGATTAAAAGTATCAACTTCTTCTAGTTATATATTATTAAAGTTTATGTTTAAAGTTAATGGGCTGCTTTTATATGTTTTAAATTGCATAATTTTGGTCTTTTTAAAGTTAATTTCTAAGTTGTGATCTTCAAGCCAATTTGTTATAGTGTGTAGAGTGTTGTAGACAATATAGTTATAATTTGTGTTTTTATCGCAGTTCACTAACACGGACACATCGTCGGCAAAGAGTACGCTTAATGTGTTTTCGTTATTTATTATCATGGGTAAATCGTTTATATATATATTAAAAACAATAGGTATCCTAAGACACTACCTTGAGGGATTGAACATGTGAGGTCCCGGATTTGGGACTGTACTACAACGATTTCCCGTTTTTCATCGTTGCGGTGTTCGATTTGAACTATCTGCTTCCTGTTTGTCAGATATGATTGGAACCATTTATAGGCCGTTCCACGAATTCCCGAACCCTTTAATTTATTTAAAAGTATATTAAATTGAACTTTATCGTATACTTTCGTCATATCCAAAAGGAGGCCTATGGTGGCTCTTTTATTATCAATATTTTGCACTGCCGTTTGGATATATTTATATACTGCCATAGTTGTTGATCTACTTTTTCTAAAACCGTTCTGTGATTCGTCTAATATATTGTATTTTTCTAAATAATGATAGAGTCGGTTACACATGGCTTTCTCAAATATTTTAGCAAACGTGGGAAGCAGGGCTATGGGTCGATAGTTACTGAGCGTTAGGGGGTCGTCTTTTTTAAATATTGGTTTTATTAGTGAAATTTTTAGTACATCCGGAAACTGAGAATTTTCAAAACTTTGGTTTATAAGTGAAGCTAAAGGGATAGTTAATATTTCTGCACATTTCTTTACCAGGATTGGTGGTATATCATCAATGCCACAGCTATGTTTATTTTTAATATTTTTAATTATATTCATTATGATTTCTTATATTTACGCGAACACTACACATTGAAATAATACTAGTTTTTACGGAATTTATCGCGTATATTTAACTTTTTAATACCCGACGTTTCGAGAGCTTTACAGCACCCATGGTCACGGGAAGGACTGAGATGTTTAACGTCCAGATGTCATAGTTAACCGCGGTTTCCATAGATTAAAATTTAACTTTTGTTCCGATCTACACAGTATGTACTTATGGTATCATGAAGCCTTGCAGTTATATGCTTGGGTTGGGATTTAATTTTATTTATTATAGGATCCCAAGCAGATGGTAGCACCCAGCCATCTTCTCTATTGAAATTAGGGTGTTTTTTGATTTCAATAGCCTCGCGAATCATCCTTGGAAGGAATCGGTGTTCTTTAGCGAGGATTTGTGGTCTATCAAATCTGATGTAGTGACGGGGGCGATCCTGTACATGTTCACAGCTGCTGATGTGAAGAATCGACGCTCCGGGAAGTCTGCAGTCTGTGCATCTGCTTGGGATCCTATAATAAATAAAATTAAATCCCAACCCAAGCATATAACTGCAAGGCTTCATGATACCATAAGTACATACTGTGTAGATCGGAACAAAAGTTAAATTTTAATCTATGGTAACCGCGGTTAACTATGACATCTGGACGTTAAACATCTCAGTCCTTCCCGTGACCATGGGTGCTGCAATATATTCATTATTTCTCTTGGATCAACAGGGATTAAAAAGAAAGAGTTTGTTGGTGGATTTATAACGGGATGTCTATTTACCATATTATTGGAGTTAGAACATTGACCTACAGTGGCAAAGTATTCGTTGAACATATTTGTTACGATGTGGGAGGAAGAAATTAATGTATTATTTTCTTTTAAAATTATATTTTGAAGTAATTTCATTTTATTTTTACCGGTTTTATTATTAATAATTTTCCACATCGTTTTAGTTTTATTGTCAGATTTTTCCATTTGTTTAATGTAATCTATTCTTTTGGATATTTTTATACATTTTTTTAACATTTTACTGTAAGTATTGTAATGTGTTCGTATTACTTCGTTTTTAGTTTCATTTTGCATTCTTTTTAATATTCTTTCATGTCTGCACGATTTTTAATCCCATCGAAAGCCAACTTTTTTTAGTACTGTAGTTTTTAATTTTAATTTTTTGTAGTGGTATATGATCATTCAGTATTTTTGTTAAACTGGCTAAGAAATGCGAGTAGTTTTCATTTAATCCTTTATTACTGTTTATTATATTCTCCCATTTTATTTTATTTAGTGATTCCTTAAATTTATTTATATTAACATTGGTAAATAGTCTTTTTTGTTTAAAGTACGTAATATTTTGTTTTATTAATAAATTACTTGTATCAATTTCTATGTTTATTGCTTTATGATCTGAGATCCCATAGTCAATTACTTGAGATTTCTTTACAAGGGATGAATAATTAGTAAATAGTAAGTCAATGCAAGTGGAGGACTCTTTAGCAATTCTCGTTGGTTTATCTATTAATTGTTTAAGGTTGTATGAAGCCATGAAATTCAAAAAGTTACGTGTAATTTTGTTTTTATTTAAAATATTTATGTTAAAGTCTCCCGCGATTATAATATATTTATTTTTTTCTTTTGTGTTAAGTTTATTTAGAAGTGTATCTAATTGCTTAAAAAATAATTCTAAGTGTCTATCAGGTCTATATATTCCTATGATAATGCATTTCAATTTGGGAATTTCTATTGCACATAGTTCAACAATAAATTCTTTGGAATAATTTACAATATCAATTCTTTCTATAAACTCTAAGTTGTTTTTTAATATTAAGCAAACTCCACCTCCTTGTTTATATTTCCGGCAAAAGTAAGATGCAATTGTATAGCCTGGGATTGTTAAGGAATTAAGATAGTATTCATCTTTCCACAATTCAGATAATGACAGTATATCAACATCTGTTTCTAACATTATTTGTTCAAGTATATCAATTTTATTACTAATACTTTGAATATTTTGAAAACTTAAAGATAACTTATTGAAATTGTTTTTGAAATTGTTTTTGAAATGTCCCGATCTGCTGGCGCGTAGTAGAGTTATGTGGCATGGTATCTGGCGAAGATTGTTCTTGGTATTGCATAGAAGTTAGTGGGGTAGGATCTGGAATATGAGTATCGACGTCCTTTGTGGATATGCTTGCGCCTTCCGTCCGATTCGTAGTTGTAGATTTACAGGTATTTGTGTATAGTTTCCCATCAACATAGAGTTTATTATTTTTCATATATACGCGTTTTGTCCATTTGTCCTCGCTGTTTTCATATTTCTGATGACTTGCTTCCTTTCTTCTAGCGTTTTTCCACTGACGAATTTTCCTATGGATAATCCAGTATTTTTAAACTTGATCGTATTGTTAATTACAAAATCGGACATCCTTTTACTTATTAATTCTATCGCAATAGGCCGCCGACGGTTTCCACGTCTACCAAGGCGTTTGATTTCTTCTATGTAAGGGCATATATTGATGTTTAATATATCATGGAACAACCTTGAAACACGACCTACTAGCTCGTTTTCTGTCTCAGAGTACCCTTCCATGAGGCCATACAGTACTATTTTTTTTTGAGTTTCTCAAATTGTAGAGTTCTTCTTCAATATTCATAATTTTTGTTGAGATTTTTTATTTCTTCTTGAAGTTGCTTTTGAGAATCTATTAATTTACTGTTTAGATCGTTTTCTATTTTATTTTTAAAATCTTTTAGAGAATTGTTAATTTCATCTTGAATTATGCTCCTTACATCTGAAAGTATACAAGTTTTCATGCGTTCCAGTTTTGTATCCAATAAACTACCAATTTGTTCCAGCGTTAGCGATGTGCTAATTCCCACGTCTTCTGTGAGTGTTGTTGCTGTGGTACTTGCATTTTTCTCAATGGTTTGACTCAAAAGAGTGTTTTCCGCTATGTCATCTATGCTAATATCGCTAGCACTTATGTTAATATGTTCGTTTATGGTTTTTTTCCTGAATGTTACGTTCGGATCTGCTAATTCGTTATTTTGAAGTAAGGTCTTTATAGGGGTATTTGGATTCGTAATTTTTGGTATTTTGCAACGATAAGCCTGACATTTCCAATTTTGTTTCCTTTCGGCTGGCATAATGTTGTAAAAATATTTTTCCGTAACATTTGCGCAGTTTAAATAAGTAATAATAAAACAACACAGATAATAATTTAGAAATGTGAAGTTCTTAAAGCTACCTTATCTCGACTGGTTGTCGTCGCTGGTGACGTTCCGTCGGCTTGTTTTTTATTCACCCATTCAGTCACACAGGAAGTCGGACTCTAAAAGAAAATTTTAGTTTTTTGAATTTTTAAATATTGTTTGTACCTATAAAATATTTAATGTACATAAATTCTTTACACTAAGTTTCAATATTATCATGAACGTTCAAACATATAAACCAACTAGCTTACCGGGCAGACGTTGTTCTGCCCTTTTCGACGACCTTTTGTCATGTCCTATTAAAAATCCTTAAAATTGCAAAAAAAAATGTGGGTCACTCATGGTTAAAAAAAACTATCCTATCTCTCAAGATGTGCTAAACTGCACACGGTGTGCAAATTTGATTAAAATCGGTTAAGTAGTTTAGGAGTCCATCGCGGACAAGCAACGTGACACGTAATTTTTAAATATTAAGATTTAACACCTGGTGGAAGTAACTATAATAAAAAGTAATTTAAACTGTAAAAAACATACTAAGAAGCTATGAATATTACACAACTTAACAAACAAAGTGACCTATTACTGATAGCAGTTTTTAACAGTCAGTCACGCACTTCATACTATAAGTTTGTTGTTACTTTGTTTCTACTTTTCTGCTACAAAGCAACATTTTACATGAACAAACGCACACATCTATCAACAAACAAGAAATGTCATGCCATGTACGAATTTAGTTCTGGTAAAGGTTAAAAATCTAATCATTGAGCTACATACTGTTGTCATATGAAATATATACATCTATAGTGCTACCAACTCTACTGTTCAGTTGAGAGAGTCGCTAGTGGAGAGCTCACTACTGCCATTTAATAAATTTACCAAAGAAATATATATATATATATATATATATATATATATATATACAATATGTAACGTAATTAACGCGCACCCTCGGACACCCCAATTAGTATATTATGTTATAATCATACTTAGAACTGTATTTCAAGCACGTTAAAGTCTTTGCATTCGTGGATTTGTACTGTGACCACAAAATTCTTCCGGAATTAGTATAACTAATTTGATAAATAATCAGTGCATAAAAATGTTTAACTAAAAATTCAGTGTATGTATTATGATTATAACATAATATACTAATTGGGGTGTCTGAGGGTGTGCGTTAATTACGTTACATATTATATATATATATATATATATATATATATATATATATATATATATATATATATATATATATATATATATATAAGTCATTTATAAAATAGCGGCCTTCGTTCCATTTAATCAAAACAGATAAGTTGGTTGAACTGTACCTACATTTTTAAACAAGAAAACAAGTTAATATTCAGAACTATCAAGATTAAAAAACGGGGAACTGCTTGATTTTAATATTTAAACCTAAATAGTAACTGATTAGCATTTTTAAATGCTGTAGTTTTAAAAATATTTCATCATGAACTTTTTTCTAAAGTTTATGTTATAGTTAGTTTCAAAAATGATACGTCCTATTTTAATGACAGTAACATAGAATGCCTACAACGACTTATCTAAGAATTAAGGATACCTGTGCTATTTCGCCGTTTCTTGTCTGGTTAGAGTAACCCATTTTAAAGCGGTAATCGATTCAATCATTCTTTACATCCAGTTAAAAGTATACTGCTGGGATATAAACCACTCATTATACCTCACTTGAATTCATTTGATCTTAGTCCTCAGAAGTGATAACGCATTTGCATTTTAATTCTTAATCGAGGATAGATGTATTTATCTATGGACCACGGCATGCATCATCAGGTTGACTGTATGCCCAATTGTCACCTTTTATTCTATAAAGAAAATGTTGATACAATTGTTAATATTAAAAAAACCTACAATTGTTAATATTAAAAAAACCGACCAAGAGCGTGTTGGGCCACGCTCAGTGTAGGGTTCCGTAGTTTCCCGTCCGTCACAATAAGTGTTCCCACTTATGAGTTTAAAGGTGGGTATCCATTATGTTCGCCCTCCAGCAGCGCTCCGCGCTCCTGCAACTGCTCCCGGTAGTGGGTACTATTGTTTCCATCCAAGTTCAAAATGATTTTCTTAGAAAGTCCTTATAAAGTTCTACTTTTCAGATTTTTTTCATATTTTCTAAACTTATGGTTCAAAAGTTAGAGGGGGGGGGGCACATTGTTTTTTACTTTTGGAGCGATTATTTCCGAAATTATTGACATTATCAAAAAATGATTTTAGTAAACCCCTATTCATTTTTAAATACCTTTCCAACAATATATCACACGTTAGGGTTAAAATTAAAAAAAAATCACTTCCCACTTTACATATAGGGGGGCTACCCTAATAAAACATTTTTTTCCAATTTTTATTTTACCACTTTGTCGGCGTGATTGATACACATATTGGTACCAAATTTCAGCTTTCTAGTGCTAACGGTCACAGAGATTAAGCGAGGACGGACAGACGGACAGACAGACATGGCGAAACTATAAGGGTTCCTAGTTGACCACGGAACCCTAAAAGTATACTACTTCAACAGTTAAATATTACTGTCGACAAGAAGGCTGATATTTTCAGAGTTTACGCACAGCGTAACAAGCATCGAAACTCAGTGTTTTTGGACTTATTCAGCGAGACAGGGGCTAAATGACATTTCTTTTTAAATTAACAAACGATGTTCTGTCTACTTGCATACCTTTCTGATTCGTAGCCGAAATTAAACACCTGAATGAACAGACGACGCAGTCACAAAAAGACTAAGTATTCAAACCAAATACAAGCCATCGTCTAAAGTCGAGTTAATCAAGCTGATCAAACAAATTTAAGAGCATTACAACACTCTTTTTACTGTAAGGTATTTCGTGTTAGTCATACTATATTATCATTCTGCATTTTGATTCTTAATCGAGGATAGATTCAAAATGTCTATAAGTCACAGCATTGACTTACCATCAGGTGGACTGTGTTCTCGTTCTTCACGCTTATTGTACTAAAAAAAAACAAAGAAAAGCTTACCTATTTAAATGTTTACTTACAATAAAGGACCGATGCACACTTAATATTAGTAACATCATTAATAATTATCCGTGCCAAAATTAGCAAAATTGGATCACTTATAGAGTTAAGTCGGTATTCTCAGAGACAATTCATAGATATAATATGATACAGGAACACGTTATCGATTTTTTTGGAATTGAATTTATATCATACCTGCGTCTAGCTCAGAAATTCCTAATGTGGGTTCCTCGGAACTTAAGAATCCCATGGAATAATCACCAGGGTTCCGCGAAATTATTTATTTTTGCTTTTTAATAATTCCACAGTTAACTACAAATATTATTTTGAATTAGTCTAAAATATATGATGCGATTCACCCATTACTGTTATGTAGGTAAGTAGGTATGTATTTATCAAGCATTCGGGACTATACCATGGCGCAATAATTTGGAATTTTATCTTTAAAATATTTTACTTATATTTAGATAAAACTTTCACTTTCAAAATATTTATAATAAAAGCTTTAATTCTTGTTTAAATTTCACTGTCTTTGGTTTCTAAATATTTGATGTTGTGGGTTCCATAAAATAAAAGGGATTTTGTAAGTTTTCGATTGCTTTAAAAGCTTAGGAACCCCCAACACCACTTTTTATATCAGGAGTGTCTTCCTTATGAAGGTTACATTGTTTTGGAATTAGAAATACGTTATTTACATGTTACTCTTTAAATTTATTCATAGTAAAAGTTAATATAGTTTTGACAAAATAATGTAAATTTCATGGTATTCTATTGATTTAGGTATAATGTTCATTCGCGACATTAGAGCCAAAGCATTGGGCCTATTGAATATTATTTGCATCATAAAGTTGATGCTGATATTATTTTACGTTCAAATAGACATCAAAATTTCGTAAATGTACTATTTACGGTGAACGTGAGAAGAACTACATTCATGAACGGGAGTAAATCGAATATATATTAACCCTGTAGTGGCGGCGAAAGATAATGTAATACAACGTGTCCTCCCGGAGGAAACCGAAGCAGGTGATGGGTCAGCAGCATCTTCCAGATAACAGTTCAAAATATTAAGAAGCTGCAGTTGCCAAACCGCCTGCAAAGCGTGGCAACTACGGCCTATTTAGCAATCTATTGGGATTTTGATTGGATAAAATGATGACGATGATGAGTTCTACTTATCTTTGCTGCCCTTAACAAAACAAAACATGACAACAAACAATAACAAAAATGAAACACCTTCGAAGATTCGAATGGAAAAAAACTACATAATAGCCCCATCAAAAATTAAAAATAGCAGTTCCTCATTTCACTCTCATAATCATGTCACTCATTTAAAGCTCGTGACAGGATCGTGACAAACTGACATGCGTTCGGTTCGAGGCTTGACAAAGCCCCGTGTTTGTTTATACAACACAAGAAAACAATCGTCAAAACTAAGAACACCATGACTCCCTTCAGCAGAACTGCCTTCTTAAAGAATTGCACTACAGGTTGGAAAATTTAATAATTTTTTGTGATTTCACCTCTTAAAAACCTTCTACACCAGCGTTGAAAAGTGAATACACAGCTATTTAACCGTCATAAGCGAAAAGATGGAGCCTAAGTCAGCTTCTGTCTATATCTCGATTTAAAGAATATCTTCTCACATTAAAATAGTAAAATTACAATAATGAAATTAATTCTATACTGTCTTTTTTACACTCTCTTCTTTCTATGCAGCTTTTTTTTATAGGATAGGGTGACAAACGAGCACACAGTCCACCTGATGGTAAGTGGTTGCTGTGGCTCATAGACATCTACATCTATCCTCGATTACGAATCAAAATGCAGATGCGTTGTCACCCGTGAGGACTAAGATGGAATGCCTCGTTTCCAGTAAAAAGGGTCTCCGGTTCTCTACACTCACCATACGAAACACAGAAGCATTAAGCTACTTATTTTACGCTGGTATTCTGTGAGAGCGTGGTCCCTCCCCGGTCGAGCCGACCCATTTGTGCTACAACTATACTACAAATATAACTGCAGCATGGCTCTACCACGTATAAGAATATGATTAACATATTGTCTTTCGTACCAATCTTGAATCGGCTTACGATAAGTTTTGAATTATTTTCGTGTGGCCTTTAAAATCAATATAGACGATCCCGTGCGTTGTTTTAAATGGGCAAACGTGCAAAATTGTGTGCGTAACCAATTACAGGGCGTTTGCAAACCGCAATTTATTATTACAGAATATCTTATTGTTAATACAAAACGAACGCCCCCGACACAGTTCTAATCTTACGTAAATATTACTAACATGTACATATTTAGTATATTTGTTTGCATGTTAAAAATGCAAGGAGTCTCAAATTTTGTTAACAGTTTTGATGTTACGTAGGTATCATGTGATACCTACGTAACACCAAAACTGAATGAAACATATTTTATGAAAATATTAGATAAGTGTTTGTATTTATCTGGCTGTAAGTTAAGAAATATCGTAAGATTTTTAAAATTTTTATTCACTTAGGTACTGATTTAATACTATTATGTAACACAAGCTGCATGTGCTATTGCAGTGCAGTGCAATTTGCTTGTTATGTCTTAATAACCCTAATAAAAAGTTAACTTACAGAGTACTAATCTAAAAATAGAACAAACCTATTGGATATAAATCGATATGTATCAATCGACTTCACCTAATATGTATACTCTACTTATAATTAGAGATATTAGTGCAATATTAAAAGTTTACCTACAGTGTACTAATCCAAAAATAAAAAAAATATAAATTACAAATCTACTAGATGTAAAATCGATTATATGCGGCAATCGATTATATATCTGTACTCTACTAAGAGGTTTTAGTACAATATTAGGTACTAATTTATGATCAATTACTTATATAAAAAAACAGTGCAATCATATGAATGTAAATAGGCGTATCGCTATAAATTAAACCATTAAATTTACTAAATAGAGTGTAGTGTCCTATTTCTGATAATTTGTTATCAGCAACAAAGTTTACTGCTCTCTTAATCTTAGATATCGTTCTTTATTTGCTTTACACCGGCAATGTGACCCCGAAGTGGAATTATAAGGTGTTCCGTGGGCAAATATTTTCGAATTACGGAGAAACAACGTTCATTTTGAAAATTTAAAAAAGATCAAAATCAACCAATTGTAAACATCGACTTAATAATATCTTGAATCTAATTTAGATAAAAATTATCATTTAAATAAAGTCATATAAACTAGAAAAGGGGAATTTTTTTAATTTTTAGTAGACTACGATCAGCGTTCCATGTCCATTATTTTTATCTTAACCTATTAGGTACCAAAATAATTAAAATAAGGTAGAATGCGAATATAAAAATATAACGACTATATAAATAAAGTAACTTATAATATAGAAAAAAATTCTCACCACCGGAAGCGTTGTTTTCACAGTGACGTTCCCTCCGAAAATGTCAGCCATCTTGAATCACATGTCTATGATATTATTACGTTAAATTAATAGTCTTTCTGTTTCAGTCGTCATGTGACCAATCACAGTCTGAGAAGTCTTAATGCTTGCAGTTATGCAATGTTTAAGTATCCAATAGTAATGTTAGTAGCTTGTACCTAAATTAATTTAACAAACAAAATATTTTCCCGCTTTAGTTTGATATACAAAGTCAATTTAATCAAAATGTGCACACGATTTGAGACTACTTACAGATGTTTATTTCGTATGTTAAATAATTAGTAAAAAAATTATTATTTTTATGTACTCGAAATTTAGTTATACAATGATGTAAGATAGTTATTGAATACTGGTGTTAAAAAGTTTGTAAATGTTACAGAAACTCACGGCAAAGGTGGCTAGACTAAAATGGCGTCTTACCATAGAAGCAGTGTGTTTTATACAAACTCACCTGTTACGTCACACCTATGGTTGGAAGACGACATTATTCATATTTTCTTATCGTATTCAACAGACGTTAAAAGCGAGTTGTAGGAAAATCGATCTTAAAGCGGCAACCCGAGCCAGGAAATAAATAAATTCTAGACGCTTTCGATTTTCAATACTATTGTTAAAAACGTCGGTCGGTGTAGAAATATGTTGAGCCTAAGTTGTGTTAACTGATCAGGTATTTGTAACGCTCTTACTTTTCCTCTCATTATGTTTTGAAACAATGATATAGGTTAAAAATAAAACTTGCAATAAGATTGAATAAAATTGATTGATTGAATAAGATTTTTCGAATATTGATATTTACAATTACAATTTATATATAATATGTAAATATTCAGAATGTGAAAGAAAATACTTTAAATATAACTTGCAATATAAAAATTCATAGGCAGAGAATAGAGACGGATGTTTATGGACCACAGCATCCATTTAAATGCCGCGATTTCTATAATATAATAAAAATATCAAAAGTATCTAATACTAAAAGAAGTAGATTGCCGGAAGGTGGCGGCAAAATAATATTGTCATTCCACCATCTCTTATGGAATCCACCCAATGGTTTCCATAAGAGATAGCCCAGGAAAATAGGAAGAAGATCTTCAGATCACTGACTTATAGTACCTACCTAGTGTAAATATTATGGGTACTTTACCAATTTTACAACTGTTACCCTTAAAGGCTTCATTTCTTTTGTCATTGATATAAAGTATTAAATAACGTCGAAAGTCGCATTAGATACGATCGCCAATCTATCATCTTTCAAGTGCGGTGATCACGGCGAATCCTCCCTGTACTATATGAGCACTCCATAACCAATATTGGAATGTGAACAGGCAGATAACGAAGAAGAAAAAATTTAAACAATACAACAAAGTGGAATGATTTTTATATCTCATTCGTTTCTTTTCCTTATTACCTATCAAAATTCCACACCTGAATATGGGAATCCTCGATAGATTTCTTCATAAAGGGGGAACATTTTTAATCAAGATACTGCTGCCCTTCTCCTGATTCATTTCCCTACATTGGCTCTTATGACACCCACATTATGCGGGGTAGTAGATTATCTTAAGCAGTACAGGATTATTTTGCAATAACTGGCCGCAGAAAACATTCAGAATAAGTAATATATTCAAATGGCGAAGAAAAAATAAATAAAACAATCTCAAATATTCTGTCCTTTTTATCTTTAAATTTAAAATGCGTGGTAATGTATTATTTTAACTGATTTTTAGGTAAAACGTTGTTGCCCATAAATCACAGTCAATTTGGCATAATTTCAAATAAAAGTGGAAGCCTTATTTACTTGTATTTTCAAAAACTGCAATAACTGTAAGTATATCGTTATTTATATGTTTGAACCTATGTTTAAAATTTGTTTACTCTTTGTAAAATAACCCCGTTTACTTAACAATTTTTTTGTCTTCGAAATTAACGCTACTAATACAGTTAAACCCGGTTAAGTAGGACCTGGATAAGTGAGAAACCTCTATTATTGAGAACTACAATTAGATCCCCGCACTTTTACATCGAATTACCTCTGTTAATGGGACTTTTCGAACCTGGTTAAATGAGATTTGATTTCTAAGATTTTTCCGATGTTTATTTATATAACTGGGACTCTGGAGCTCAATTCCCTTTATAAGTGAGACAATTTATCAGGTTGGGACAGGTTTCGACACGATTGTTTACAATCTACTGTCTAACTGGAAAACTGAATAAATGAAAACCTCTTTAAATAGTACAAAATCCTTGGTCCCTTGAGATCCCAATTAACCAGGTTTCGCTGTACTATTTTTAAATTGTATTTGATCAGAGATTATATATTGTTACATTGGCAAGAATGACCACACAATGGAAAAATAATTTAAAATGGACATGATCCTAAAATTACTGATTACATACACGATTATTTAACGTGCATGAATAATAGTATGACACTCAATTACACTATGGTGTCATTGTAGCCGAAAACGTAATGACTAATAAGTAGGGCCAACACTATATTTTAAGATACTTAGGTTTTACATTTAGACTTCAACAAACCTTAACTCGAAATTAAATCGAGCGATACGGACAAAAATCGATATAACTGTCATCTGAATAGAAGAAGAGAAATTTAAAATTAATCATTTGAATTTATAACATTATCATACAAAAAAAATCTTATAGGAATTTCAACACTGTAGTTACATTTAATTACAACAATCAAGCTTATATCAAACGCTGGCTGTGTACACAAGACACACGTTTGCACAGCTTCGGTTATCTCTACGATAGTCAAGATAAAACGAAACGAGGACGTGAAAGATACTGCGTTGCTGATGCTGAGGCCAAATATTCTTCTAAATTACCTACTTACTATACTCATGAAGCTAAATCAACTGTAAATAGGTAAATACCGGTAAATACCTCAACAGAAAACAGATAATATCGTTTTACTTGTTAAAGTATGATTGTAGTACATTGAATAAGTTTTTAATGGTTTAAAATATACTTTATACGATGCAGCTACCGAACCGAAGACCCTTATTACTGGGAAAGAGGCATTCCGGATTCAGAATTGTCCAAACTTAACAAAACAGACGAGTGATGCGTAATCATACAGTCTGTCAGTCATTAATGGGAAAGTCTCTAAGTTTTTCATCTTTCGTCTCTATTTAAATTTACATACATAACATAATGAAATAAAATAAAAAAATTAGGCTAGAGCATTCCTGGTGTTACTCTCTATTTCTGCGTGAAGTTTTTCTTTTTTTTATAGGATAAGGGTCACAAACGAGCACATAGGCCACCTGATGGTAGGTGGACGCTGTAGCCCATAGACATCTTCATTTATCCTCGTTTAAAAATCAAAATGCAGATGCGTTGTCAAGGGCTGAGATGGGCAAGCCCAAAGGGCTGAGATGGAATGCCTCGTTTCCAGTAAAAAAGGGTATGCGGTTTTCTACGTTCACCGTACGAAACATATCACCATTAAGCTTCTATTTACGCTGGTAATCTGTGAGAGCGTGGTCTTCTACCCCGGTCGAGCCGACCCTTTGGTGCTAAAACTATAATATAGCTGCAGCATGGCCCTATCATTCACCGGTTCAGGCATTCCGAAGATTAGCTGGGACGGATAGACGAAAATTTAAAAAAAGATTACTGACTCATGTCTCGATAGCTTGTAAATATTTTTTACAAAAATATTCACGGACAATATCAAGAACAATTATAAAGTAAACCTTCAGAACGAACCATTTTGGCGAACTGGAATGAATTATTTTTTAGTTTATGGCATTTTGTAGTTTATTTATTTATTTAATCTTTATTGTGATAAACTTCAATCTAAGGGTTACGATGGCAGCACTTAATGCCTTATGGCATTCTCTTCCAAGCTGACAGGGTTGATTACCCTGGGAGAATTAGACAAGTAAAAGTTCGTAGGTGCTAAAAATGTTAAACTGATTAGACATATATAGTAAATAAACATAAAACATTATATTTATAGTTATAAAATAAATAAAAATGAAAATGGAAATAGAAGGTCAAATGAAGTTTTTCTCAAGATAATGTATCGGACCACTTTTTAAACGTATGCTTAGTCAGTGTTTTTCTTATATCTACGGGCAGGGCGTTCCAGAGAAGTATTGCATGAATTGTAATCATTGATTCCAATGACCATCGAATTATATTACTAACGCAGCACTACCTCAATGCCAATGGCAAGTTAAACCGAAGTACGAAAAACGCATATTGCAACGATTTTTTTGCAGTCTTTGCTGACGGGCGTGGGTGTAAATGGCGACAGTGCGAGCGCAAGGTCAATAAAGGCGACGCCATTTTCAACCCCATGCTTTAACCGCACGGGTAGTACCAATCTTTACAAAATCCATTATTTGACATATTATTAAAATGCAATCAAGTGAAGTGTTAACAACGGCCGAATATATTTTTATGCGCTATTTTATGTGGTAAAGTGTAAATAAATAAATAAAAATAATTTTAGTTTAGTCAAAAATTTTACCTCAATATTAATGTATTCCTTAGTTTACTCAACAACTGCAATTACAATAACAAAAAAGTCCTGTCAAAAAACGTTATTTTTTTTAAATTTTTGTAGTGTCAATCGTTTCATCGGTGAAATAAGTAAAGGATATGTTCCAAAACGTTTCCAGTATACTGGCGAATGCAAATGACGCCATTAATTGACGCCGTATTCCACCATACAACGAATCACCAATATGGCGTTGATTTATGACGTAAATTACATTGGCCTGCGTACTGGGTTGTATTTCGGAACATACCCGGAATATGTCTATGTGTCGTTTTTCCAAAGTATTTTTCTCATACCAGCGACGGGTAGCAGTAAATCGAAGGTGCGAGACGTCTCCTGCAACAATCACCAATCCGTCTGCCTAATCTACAACGGGATATGCCCGTATCTAACAGTTATGGACGCCACACACGGTCAGTTCAACTGATCATTCCAACTGATACTGACTAAAATTGTTGATATTTTTAAAATTTTGAATTTTCGATATATCGATAATTATAAATATATCAATATCGGAGTTTTATATATAAGTTTATTTATCGATATATCGAAAATCCAATATTTCATAAAAATATCAACAGTTAGTTTGAACTAATCAGTTGGAATGATCAGTTGAACTGACCGTGTGTGGCGATCATAACAGTAGACTACAGTAATCGTAGAATTGCAATTCGTACTGAATCCTAGGTGGATATAGCATCTCTCAAAAAAGGCTGCCTCAAGGAGCGTTGCGAGAAATCCCGCTTGTCATGTCTAAGCATAGGTACTATGATCATAGTGTCATTTGCATTAGCAAATAGCTACGTCACGTCGTTTTATTTTTAAAGTTAAACTACATTTTTTCATGTATTGTACCGTCCATCGTAGCAATAAAAAGCGCACGAAAAGCAACCAAAAGCTACGAGACACACATGCTTTTTCGAAAGAATTTTCTTATAGGTATGAGTTTAAAATTAACGGATAGAGGTAAAAATTCCGGAGGGAATTAGTGAAAGCACAAGCATTATTAAATTATTGAATTTACGTAATGTACAAACAATGTTGATTTATTTTATTAATGATATTTTTAGCTTGTATTCGCTTGGGAATCGAGATTTTAAAATTAGATCTATGGTGTACTTTGACGTCGTAAGTATGATTATTTGATTAAGGAAAGTTAATTCAAAGTAAAAAGACATGATGGAACTAAAAACAAGAAATAATTTCCACATAATAGCTTCTGAAGTCAGTGTCCTACTTTCCATTCTTAGAGTTCGACTTTGATTTCTACTTCTAGAAAAGATTCAATACGATCCGTTCACAACTGGCGAGTATCTCCCGTAAAATATATATTGTTGCCTTCCAGTGAGGTAACTGTCAAACCATTTGACCACATTTGCATCAAAGCCGTAGAATACCAACTTAGCCAAGTAATGACTGATCGATTGAATCAAATGCTCGAGAGAAGTCTAAGAGCACCAAAATTAAGCAGAAACCTCTATTTTTAGCTGCAAATAGATTATCAGTAAGCTGAAGTAAATCAGTAGTAGTGCTGTGGCCCTTGAGAAAAGCAGATTGCATAAGTACGTCATTCATTTTAAGGGAATCTGTAATCTGCAAGCAAACTACGTTTTCTACTATTTTGGAAATGCAGGGCAATAGACTAATAGGTCGCAGGTCTTGAATCGAAAGAGGGTTGATCTTCTTTCCGTAGATTTGGAAAAACTGCACTCTCGATCGATTTATTAATGATAACAGTTAGAATAATTGGGGTAGAGAGCAAAAGCATCTGTAGGGAGATATTATCTATACCTACGGCATTGGATTTTAGTTCTTTTATTAAAGAAAAAGAACCCTTAAAGACTCTGATTTTTTAAAAGGCAGTTTGCAGTCATTGACTGCGTTTGGCAGAAAAAAGCGTTAGGAAGCGCTTTTAAGCAAAATAGCGAAACTAAACAGTTTTCGGCCAGGACACGTTTGCTAACTTCAGTAGCGCTGACACAATCCGCCATTTTGCTCATTTACTTTGTTTGTTTTGAACTTATAAACTCTACGTTTGTTTTGTGCAATATTAGTTTCAAGTAATAGTGACATGAATAAACATATTATACACGTTATTAAAAATTCATGATTAGTAAGTTTTTAGTATGAATATTTTACAAACATATATTTAAATTAGGTTAGGTTAAAGCTAACTTCGTGTCCTAGAGGAAAATTGACAGCGCTTACCGCTTACGGTCGCCATTTTGCTTACAAGCGCTTCCTAGCGCTTTTTTCTGCCAAACGCAGCCATTGGCCACCATACTACACTAAATAGGCTTCACTTATAAAAAAAGCGATAAAATAAAAATAGTAATGGAGCGCACAGATCTTGCCTTGGCTTGGGTGGACTTTTTGAGAAAAGCCAAATATATTTCAAATTGGAATAAATACGACTTTATATATAGACTTTATATATAGGAAGCACTTGTATAATAATTAATATTAAACACTATTGTCTTTAATATTAATTATTCTGTTACTATAGACAAAGAAAAAATATTAAAATTGTGCCTATTTCGTTTAAAGTAAGAAATGTAAATAATTGATACCGTGTCATCCTCAGGTATATTTAGAAAATTTCTATTTATCAAATCAGGGTCATTAAAGTGATGAGGAAGTTCCTTAGCCTTATTCTTCAGATTTATATATATCTATCCAAAATATTAATAATGAAATCACCAACCAAGATAACCTTATCCACATAAGCAAAAGTGGAAACTGATCTAGCTGACGCATCCAAAAAAATATTAACATCTAGCCACTGAGTCTATATGCTGTGCCAACGATAAGGTTGACTCCAGATATATTAATTATTATCCACACCTATTCAACAGAGGGAGTAGAAAGATGTGGACAAATTTTAAATGCAAAATTTTTATCTATATAAAAGCCTACTCCTCCTCCTCCTCTTCCTCCTTTAATTTGCTGAGGCCTAGGATTATTATGCAAACGATTTTCATCCAGTATGGGGGCTTTCGCTTCTTCTCCAGCTCTAAGCCATGTCTCATTGATGGCCATAATATCCGGCTTAAGCTCTTTTACGGCTATAATTAATTCTTATAACCTAATGAGCCTGCGTTAAACAAACCAACTTTTAAGTATTTCGAATTATCAGTTCCAAATAGTATATTAAACACTTTATTCTTTATGATAGAAGCTAGTAAATAACCAGTCTTTGCGTTATAAATAGATAAGAGGACGCGTTTGCAAATCAAGCAAGCTGTTTTTTGTGACATTTTGTGACTAAACTAAACCAAATCAAATATAACTCAAAACTACCATGTATAGATTGGTTCTTCATCTGCAAACGGTAGTGACTCCTTTGTTAAAAATAATAGTTTATTTATACTTTAAAAATGATCTTCCGTTGTCATTTTCTACAAAATTAACGATATCGGCTCGAACTTCGGTACATTTTTTGGTCTATTATCAACATATTTAAAAATTTCTAAAAATACTATAAGTAGGCAGACATATCAAATAAAAAAGTGTTTACTTTTATCAAAATGTCACAAATAGTCGTAGAAAAAAACAAAAATATTGATGATCTCAAATGATGCGCCTCCAGTCTTATCGAATTGCAAAACATCAATTGTGATTTTAGCAATTCTATCAGAATGATCCTGGGGACAAATAAGTGTGCTGTCTGCCATATTGAGAGGGGTAGGGTAGTCAGCTCTGAGAGCATATACTTATCTATGTTCGTCAACATAAGGATCCTTTCCGAGGTTGAAACATACCGATACCTGGGCATGTCACAAAATATAGGTATTGATGAGGCGGATATGAAACAATCAATTTGCGATCTATTTTATGCACGCTTGACCAAAGTGCTTTACAGCCTTTTGCCCAGTGTGAATAAGACATATGCATTTAACAGTTGGGTCATGCCTGTACTCATGTATACTTTTGGCATACTTATGTGGACTCAAACTAAACTTAACGCCCTGGATAGAAAAGTCCGCGCTACTATGATCTCCCATAGGATGCATCACATATTTTGCTAATACGGATGAATCTAATATATCGGAATAAGAGTTATTTTATTTTTGGTGTCTGTTTTGATTTACTGTACAAAGATTTCGATGAAACCACAGTCCGCACCATAGATTAATATATAAGACCGCACTCGGCCGCAGTCCTGAGTGGATACTGTTATGTATATAATTATATACTTACCTCCGAACTTGTTGGAGTGACCTGAAGGTGTACTTTGGTTACTTTTTTTTACAGGAAGGGGGCAAACGAGAGTACGGTTCACCTTGACTAACGCCGCCCATGAACAACTGCAACACCAAGGGAATTGCAGGTGCGTTGCCGGCCTTTTAGAAAGGAGTAAGCTCTTTTCTTGAAGTTCCCTAGGTCGTATCGGTCTGAAAAAATCACCGGTGGTAAACTATTCCACAAAGAGGTCGTATGCGGAAGAAAACTCCTAGTGAAACGTACAATGGTGCCGTCAAGCATCCAGATCGTGTGGGTGGTATCGGGAGGTTTGCCGCGTAGTGCGTTCATGAAATTTGGCGGCTTGGATTAATCCGAACAATTACTCAGAGCACTCCCCGTGATAAATGCAAAATAAAATGCAAAGAGGTGCAACATCTCTTCGCAGCGCCAGTGAATCGAGTCGATCGGAAAGCACTCGGTAGTCGACGATTCGAGCCGCTCTGCGCTGGATGCGGTCAAGTGGAAGGAGCTGGCATTGGGGAGCCCCAGCCCAGAGATGGGAACAGTATTCCATGTGAGGCCAAACCTGCGCCTTGTAAAGTTGCAGGCGGTGTGCCGGCATGAAACACTGTCCGCTATGCTGAGCACTCCAAGATTTTTGGAGACCAATTTGGCCTTCTCTTATGTGGATATGTGGACGCCAAGGATTCCGATACTAGCTGAGGCAACAGGGGGAGTGCCTTGAAACTGAGGAGATACGACAAAGAAGTTCTTTTTAGCGTTAACCGCTAAAAAGAACCTCTTTGTCTTTGTGTTTGTTAGGCCGAAACAAACTTTATTTCTATTTTTTCGAATTAGGCATCTGAGCAACCTTTGTTGTTCTTATACCGTCCGTGACGTCAATCCCTATCATCCCTATATATATATATATATATATATATATATATATATATATATATATATATATATATATATATATATATAATTTGATAGAAAACGCAAAGAGATGCCACGTATCTTCTCAGCGCCAATGAGTCAAGCCGATCGGGAA
The DNA here is from genome assembly GCA_036936625.1 of Parnassius smintheus behrii. Classification (NCBI taxonomy): domain Eukaryota; kingdom Metazoa; phylum Arthropoda; class Insecta; order Lepidoptera; family Papilionidae; genus Parnassius; species Parnassius smintheus. The sequence goes on from JAUPFT010000024.1 coordinate 14,746,562, forward strand.
GTGCTCGGTGGCCGACGATTCTAACGGTACGTGTACACCAAAACCGATTTTGTCGGCCAATGGCGGACAGAACTACCCGAACCAGTGGCGAAGCTAGAGCTCCAAGCTAGGGCAAGCCCAAGATATAAATTGATAAAAATATAGATTGTTGTTTTTAGTAGTTTTATAAAAATACACCAATCTTGATCTGTCTCCACGCTTCAGTTTCATATTCAGTGCTGTCAAGGACGTGTTTAACAAAGGACACAGAAGGCATACCACTGCTAGATAGATTGTATTACATATCAGCAATTGCATAGCTTCGGTGGCTTTGAAGAAAGCCGTTTGGGTTTGTTTAAGCGGAAGAAAAAAATATTTACATCCAATACAATACATGAACAAAAGTAAAAACATGAACAAAGTACAAATAAACTATGTACAAAATTAAAAAAGCAAATTATTTACATTCTAATGGATAAGAGATAAGATAAGACAAGTGGAATCGTCTCGCTTTCTTATGGAAAGATTTAATTACGTCCACGTGAAATGTTGGTGAACGTTTTAATTGTACCAATAACTGTTTTTAATTGCGATAATTGATAAGTCTGAAATACACTCTTGACCTTGTATTATCTCAACAAAGTTTAAAGATTTCCTCTTCGATTAGCACTTTAACACACTTCAATTCATCACAAGGAACACTATTGTGCCGGACGGGCGAAACTCTCCGGAGTAAATGTTGTCGAAGATACTTCGCGAGTCGCTCACGTCCTACACCTATAGGTTCCGGTGGGTACTTTCACTGCCGTCTTTGTGGGTGCCGCTGAAATATTGTGGACTGTGGTTCAAATCAAAATGCACGATTAACAAATACAAATAGCAAGGTAGTGGCCAGCGGTTCGACTGATTGATTAGTAGAAATTTTATAACTATTGATCACGGTTGTTAAACTACGGTTGTTCACTATTGGTTGGTCACTGTATATTTCAAAAGCTTCCTTTAAATTGTACGGTGGTATCAAAGATCTATTGGTAGTAGCTGGTTTTCTAACACTACTGACTAGCAGCTATTATCAACTAAACTAACTGATTTTATCACTGGTGTAACTGCAAATATCAGTTACGACCTTTTTCGGCTAGCTAACACTGTCACTATGTGTAACTGCGAATATCAGTTACGACCTTTTTAGGCTAGCTAAAACTATCACTATGTGTAACTGCGAATATCAGTTACGACCTTTTTCGGCTAGCTAACACTTTCACGATATGTAATTGCGAATGTCAGTTACGACCTTTTTCGGCTAGCTAACACTTTCACTATTCACTATATACTGCTACTAGTCACTTCAGCTACCACCGGATACCACTCACTTCACTTCACTGTCACTGGTAGTTCTTCACACTACTACTGGTACTGGGTCCCGAGCCCCTAAGGTAGACTTTGGCAATACTTTGCAGTGAGCCGCTTGCCATTTTCCGTTTGCCTCTTTATTGCATAAACTTTTCACTATACAAATGGCATAAATTGCAATATTTTCTATACCAAACTAATTGCTACACTAACATGCTATACATCATTAAATCGGTAGCCTGGTACTTTATCATAAAGGTTACTCAAAATATTAACATTGTAAAAAGTTATTAAACGAAATGTCCAAAATTTTCTTTATTCTTTATTCTTTATTCTTTATTGTACACACAATAAGTTGGTAACAATTATTAAATATTTAAATAAATGTACAAAGGCGAGCTTAACCCTAATGAGAGTTCTCTTCCAGCAAACCTATTGGGAGAGAGAAATAGTTTTATATATAAAGCAAGTAATAAAGCAATTTTCATAATATTTGGGTACATTAATTCTTTGATTTTTCTATAACTACGAAATGCGTTTAATTATACAAAAATATCCTTACACTTCTTTAATCTATAAGCCATATGCTAATTCAATGTCATATTTATAACTCTTTTAGAACATAAAATTATTTTCCTTATTTTTAGTATGAACTATTACGCAGTTAATTAAAAACATTTAGAGAGTTCCACGATAAGACGCGCTGTGATTGGTCGATTTTTTGGTATATAATAAAAGCTAACATGCTATACATCATTAAATCGGTAGTCTGGTACTTTATTACTATATCATAAAGGTTACTCAAAATATTAACATTGTAAAAAGTTATTAAACGAAATGTCCAAAATTTTCATAATATTTGGGTACATTAATTCTTTGATTTTTCTATAACTACGAAATGCGTTCAATCATACAAAAATATCCTTACACTTCTTTAATCTACAAGCCATATGCTAATTCAATGTCATATTTATAACTCTTTTAGAACATAAAATTATTTTCCTTATTTTTAGTATGAACTATTACGCAGTTAATTAAAAACTTTTAGAGAGTTCCACGATAAGACGCGCTGTGATTGGTCGATTTTTTGGTATATAATAAAAGTTGTTTATATCACTTGTTATCAAAACGACATTCTATACAAATATACTAAGAGTTATAAATATGTTACACAACTATATTAATACATGTTTTCATCCAGTTTTGTTGGTAATTTCATTATTAATACAAAAAACAATATTCTTTATAACTTCGTTTCTTAACGTTGTTAGGCCGTCGCGAACATCTCTCCCGCCGTGCAGCGTCGCGACGATTTTCTCACAGCGGCGCTGCATCCATTTCGGTGAGCGACGTTGCTTCTACTTCGGCAGCGGCACGAGTTTCCTGGTTGGTCTCTTGATTAGGCCGTTTGCTGTGCGTACCTCCACAGTGCGGATCTGTCCGTCCGCACCGGGGTAAACAGCTTCCACCCTCCCTCGTGGCCAGGTGTTACGAGGTAACTGGCCGTCAGCTATGAGGACTGGATCGCCCACCTGGAGATTGGGACCTCGCCCATGGGCCTCCCGCCGGTTTTGAAGTTCCGGTAAATACTCTCTGACCCAACGCTGCCAGAACATGTCAGCGAGTATCCGGGAGCGTCGCCAGTGTCTTTTGCTATTCATATCCTTTTCCTTCCAGAGAAGCGCTGTTTCTATGTGCCCGTCTTGTAACTGACGGGTGCTGCTATTTAGCATATCTTCAGCTTTCTTCTCTGGGTCGGAGTCTGGTCTTCTCGGATTGATAATGAGAGATTCCAGAGCGAAATATTCGCGGAGTTGGTCATCTATAGTTCCCTCGCTCTTGTGCAGCTCATTGGCCACGTGGACGCGCTGATACGGGGCTTTGGTGTGTGCCCCGTGTAGCACCCATCCTAATTCTGTGAGCGAAACAATTGGTTGGTGCGGCAGACCCCTTCGGATTTGAGTGGCTATCAGAAGTCTCCAATTGTCCTGTCCTATTAGGATACTTGGGATGCCGGAGTCATATATTAGCTGCTCCTTTAGGTCTTTCAAGTGGTTGCACTTGGCTATGTCTACTGCACGCACAGTCTGTGGCCCCAAGTTTAGGCTTGCAACCGTGCGTGCTCTGAATGGCACCCTTTTGCTGTGGAGACTCTTCAGCGATACTTTGATTCTTCGGGATTCCGGTGAATCGAGGGTAGTGTTCCCGATAGCGGTGATCTTAAACGGGTCCAACCGCCCTGTAGCTCCAATTTGTTTGGCGATCTCTTCATCCATTAGTGAAACTGTTGACCCATCATCCAGCAGGGCGTGTGTGTTTACAGCTCCCGCCGGTCCAATTACTCGCACTGGAATTATTTTTAAATAGGCTTGATGCTTTGACACAGCGAATGAGTTAGCTACAGTTTCTTGAGGTTCTTTTTGTTTGACCTCAGTCTTCTCCTTTGTATTGTTATGGAGAAGTCGATTGTGTGTCGCGGTGCATCCTTCTATTCCACACTTATTTGTTTTGCATTTGTGTGTCTGATTTCTATAACGCAAACAGCGGAAACATAAATTATTTTGCTTTGCGAGTTCCCATCTTTTGTTGATATCTGTTTCTTTAAATTTTTTACATTCGGATCCGTAGTAACCCTCCTTTCCGCACACTCTGCATTTCGGAGACGGCTTAGTAGTAGCCGCGTGTGCTCTATGTACTGAACGATTGCTTTGTGCTTCGTTTATAATTTCTGGAGGCGCAAATGCACTGCAGAAGCGAGCTTGCTCGGTAATAAAATCGCTGAAGCAGCCGAGGTCTGGTCTAGAGTCATATTTTTCGGTGTAGATTCTATACCACTGGGCACGTATAGAGTTTGGCAGTTTGTCGGTGAGGTGTCGTAGCAGCTCTGCGTTGACGAGGTAATGATCTCGCTTTAGGGCTCGAAGAGTGACGACGCTTCCCCTCACTTTGCTCGCGAATGTGCAGATGTCTCTGGGCGCTTCTGTACAGCGTGCTAATCCTCGTAACTTCTCGGTTTCTGCTTGCGCGATTGAATCTGGACGCCCAAATTGTAACTCCAGTTCTCGCATAATCTCATCTGACTTAGCATGCCCAATAAGTTCTGAACTAACTGTTTCCAAGGCTCTTCCTTGTAGACTTCGTCTTAGTCTAGCAGTGTTTTCAATGTCATTGAAGTAGCCTCGGGTTGTTTCGTAAATGGCACGGAATGAAAGCCACTCGGTATGTGCTCCGCTAAAACTTGGCAGTGTCATTATAGCTTTCGACGCTGCGAAAGTATGCGACGATAGTGCCGCACTCTCTAACTTTGATTTGTCAGCGAGCGCGGCTATAGCGGACGTGAGCTCCGATATAAATGGACGGAGCCCCCTGTCTTCACTTATGACAGGTTCCTGGCTAGCTTTATTTGGCTTGGGATCCTTTTGTACATCTTCTGGATAGGAATCCTGGTATGTGAGCTCTGATACAATCGGTAGGAGCCCCCTGTCTTCATTAACGATGGGTTCCTGGCTGAGCTTCTGTGGCATGGGATCCTTTTGTACGTCTTCTGGATAGGAATCCTGGTTCGTGAGCTCCTTTTGGGGCTCACTGAGGTCGACAACGTCCGGGGTTGGCTTTGTGACGGTTTTATTAAATGGAGCCTTCCCTCCGGTGGTTGCGCCTTGATTTGACTTTTGTTTGGCTACCGTATTTTCGAGCCAAGATCGAACTTACTCACTTTTGGAGTGACCATCTTCATCATAGTCGTCCGATTCGTCTTCTTCTTCAGCCATCTGTAAGGAGATCTGCGCGAGTTCTAGTTTGATCTTCAATACTTCTTCACGAGCCTTCAAAATTCTTCTATTGGGCCGAACAGTCTTCCTTGACTTCGTACTGCAATTGGTGTGGCCCCTCGGTGGCTCTTCGGTGTGGGTGTCTTCCCGGGCTGTTGGCGATGATGCACGGCTAAAGTCATCGTTGCCTTCTATATGTTCCCTCTGCTTCGTTGTGCGGGCCGTAGTGGACGGCGCGGGCAGGTGTATCCCCCCCTCGGGGGGGCAGCATGGCGCCTCAGCGCCCTCTACCGTTGACGGTGAGCGTGGTGGCATCTGGTGGTGGACGGCGGCGTTGCTGGCCGACGAACCTCCTTCCAGACCGACGGTCCACGCCTTGGCTTCCCTTCCTTGCGAACGGGTGATGGGCATCTTGAATCTGAAAAATTCTGCGGTTTTAATACGGTGGTGACTATTTACCCGGTTCCGAAATACAAACGGATATATCCGGCTCGAAGGACCAATGAATGTGCCGGACGGGCGAAACTCTCCGGAGTAAATGTTGTCGAAGATACTTCGCGAGTCGCTCACGTCCTACACCTATAGGTTCCGGTGGGTACTTTCACTGCCGTCTTTGTGGGTGCCGCTGAAATATTGTGGATTGTGGTTCAAATCAAAATGCACGATTAACAAATACAAATAGTAAGGTAGTGGCCAGCGGTTCGACTGATTGATTAGTCGCGAAATTTTATAACTATTGATCACGGTTGTTAAACTACGGTTGTTCACTATTGGTTGGTCACTGTATATTTCAAAAGCTTTCTTTAAATTGTACGGTGGTATCAAAGATCTATTGGTAGTAGCTGGTTTTCTAACACTACTGACTAGCAGCTATTATCAACTAAACTAGCTGATTTTATCACTGGTGTAACTGCAAATATCAGTTACGACCTTTTTCGGCTAGCTAACACTATCACTATGTGTAACTGCGAATATCAGTTACGACCTTTTTAGGCTAGCTAACACTATCACTATGTGTAACTGCGAATATCAGTTACGACCTTTTTCGGCTAGCTAACACTTTCACGATATGTAACTGCGAATGTCAGTTACGACCTTTTTCGGCTAGCTAACACTTTCACTATTCACTATATACTGCTACTAGTCACTTCAGCTACCACCGGATACCACTCACTTCACTTCACTGTCACTGGTAGTTCTTCACACTACTACTGGTACTGGGTCCCGAGCCCCTAAGGTAGACTTTGGCAATACTTTGCAGTGAGCCGCTTGCCATGTTCCGTTTGCCTCTTTATTGCATAAACTTTTCACTATACAAATGGCATAAATTGCAGTATTTTCTATACAAAACTAATTGCTACACTAACATGCTATACATCATTAAATCGGTAGTCTGGTACTTTATTAGTATATCATAAAGGTTACTCAAAATATTAACATTGTAAAAAGTTATTAAACGAAATGTCCAAAATTTTCATAATATTTGGGTACATTAATTCTTTGATTTTTCTATAACTACGAAATGCGTTTAATTATACAAAAATATCCTTACACTTCTTTAACCTATAAGCCATATGCTAATTCAATGTCATATTTATAACTCTTTTAGAACATAAAATTATTTTCCTTATTTTTAGTATGAACTATTACGCAGTTAATTAAAAACTTTTAGAGAGTTCCACGATAAGACGCGCTGTGATTGGTCGATTTTTTGGTATATAATAAAAGTTGTTTATATCACTTGTTATCAAAACGACATTCTATACAAATATACTAAGAGTTATAAATATGTTACACAACTATATTAATACATGTTTTCATCCAGTTTTGTTGGTAATTTCATTATTAATACAAAAAAACAATATTCTTTATAACTTCGTTTCTTAACGTTGTTAGGCCGCCGCGAACAACTATTATCCTCCATTTTCATTAAAAATCTTATATTTATCTATTATATCGCTTAAGATAAGCACACAGGGTAAATAAACATTGAAACGTGAAATGGACTTGCAAAAGTATTGCCCGCACGCCTCTGCTTTTAACAAATTTATTCCCAAAAGCCTGGTTTTAAATCTCTATACAAATTGCTATATATACAATCATAGTTATATTTCATTATAGAATATTTTGCCATAGGTTAGAAAGAGAGCGATCGTCTTCTCGAAAGCCCCATAAAAAGCCCACGGGAGCGAGGGAGACAACTAATCGCTCCATTAAAACTCATTTTTTATGACAGCAGCAGTGTCGCTAAGGCAATACGAGGTCATCGGTCGATATGTGTCGAACAGTGGAGTGCGCGGGAAATTTGAAATAGCTTGAAACATTTTAAGAGTTATTTTATTAGTTGATACTATTGATTGATATTATTGGTTGATTCAGTTTTAATAAGGCAAGCCCGGCTTTTCGGCTTTTATGGAAGCTTCGCTACTGACCCGAACGAGTAACAACTCGGACGTGTAACTGCTTACACTGCAACAGTGTACCACTTGTGCCGACATCGAACGTTGCCGGTATTCTTTTCTATTTTTATATTTTATTTATATAAAACTCTAAATACAACCTTAGTTTTTATTACAGGATAAGAGTGACAAATGAGCACACAGAATAGATAGAGAGACCTCATTAATTGTCACCCTTGAGAACTAAGATGGAATGCCTCGATTCCAGTTAAACAGTAACATTCCCAGCAAGAAGAGAGTAGGATACATAAATAGATAATATCTTATTATATAAAAAACGCAGAAAGGTTTTCTGAACCTTTTCAATCAACAATTCATATATGGATTCGTGGGGATTCCAGACGGCTGCAGCGAATTCTAACTTACTTCTAACTAGATAGTTAAATAATAATTTGATGACAATAGGATTATTGAAATCACGGGCATTGCGTAGGACAAAACCTAGGCGTCTGCAAGATTCTGAAGCTAGGGCAGACATGTATGCATGGAAAGTCAATCCACAGTCAAATGTCACGCCAAGATCTCTAATGGTTGACACGCGCTTTATTTCAACACCTGCTAAGGTATAGGTGGCATGTGTAGGTTGTAACTTGCGGCTAAAGGCCATGACGTAACATTTACCGGCATTAAAACATCATTTTATTATCTATACTCCACTTATAGATTCGGTCGATGTCACTTTGAAGATGTTCGGGAGTTACATCCTTATCAATCACTTGGACTAATACTAACTAACTATGCAGTTGCTTATTCGTGATTTTAAAAAGTATTGGACCTATCAAATATCTAGAAGTGTAAATGTGGGACAAGCTCAGTTGTGTCTATCGCTCTTGACATAGCAGTTGTTCTGGTTATTCGCGTCAAAGAAATGTTTTCCATTCCCCTCCCACTACTCTGTTGCGCTCGATAACGCCACTATGCTTGCCTTGATGCGGTGACTATTGTACAGATTATTTCTCTTAATATGAGTCAATAATCTTCTTTGACAACTTTTATTTAAACTGTTGCTCTGCAGTCTACACAACAAACTTTATGAAAAGCCTAGATGGTCACCTTTCTGGTTTATGCGCTTACAATCTTTTTATTAATTCGCAGTAATTTAACTTCTGGGCAATAAGAATTTTCTATAGAAAAGATTCCAAGATATGACAGATTTTCCTGATACATGGTAGAAACGTAGATAATTTTTTTAAATATTTTAATGTACTAAAACTTCGTTCCCGTTTAGCGACAGTTATAATGCAGGTATAGTCAGCAAAATACTAAGTGCTGTCTAAATATCGGGAAAAATATTCTGCCAATCATTATTTTTAATAACTATGAGAACTTTATGTGGCTCTGCTGATTGAAGATCCTTAAATAATGGGTTCCAGCTGATAAGATCCTGAACCAATTTACTACTAGACAAATCACATTATGCCCATCTGTTCAATTGATTTGCAAGTCAACACAAGCTTTTTGACCGTTCAGGAATTATTTTCGTGTTTAAGTCGAGTGACCAATGTACTTTTAGTTGTATAAATCACAGGGTAAAAAATGTTAATTTTTAACAATTCTTTAGGATCAGTTGGTATCCCACCTGCGGCTGCATACGCAAATAATATTTTCTTTCTTCGGGATCGAGCTGACTTAAAAATTGGATTTATCTGTTATTAGAGCAGATGAAAAAGCTCGATACTGTTTCGAAATTCTGACGAAATTTTCCAAAAATACGACACTTTTGGTAAATCCATAAATTTGTGCGAGAAGAACTATTCTAATCACTGCTATGGCTATAGTTTACTGCTAAGCCCTGTGTCTTCAATTAATAGAAGGAGTAGGTAGCTTAGCTGTGAGCAATTTCACTTCTTCTGGGCGAAGTACATAGTTTCTCAGATGTGTGTTACGTTTGCGCATTAAGTGTCCACAATCAGTCAGAATATGCAGAAGCGATTCTTCCGTTAAGAAACAAAAATAGCACATCCTTGAGGTCCTTAGTCCCAGGATTGACATGTGCTTTTTAAGACAACAGTGTCTAATCAGGGCTCTCGCAGGAATACGCAATTTACGATCGAATGCCCGGATTTAGGTTTTAAAATGTTTTAAGCCTGGTGTATCAGACCATATCTTAAGTGATTTGTTGTGATAAAGAGTTTCAAGTGTCAATCGAGGTAGGTTTTTTGAGATTCCACCAAATTGTTTGGTTCCAAATTGTGTGTCTCTGTATCAATGTCCTCCCGTCCGTCCCGTCCGTCCGCGTACTCGTCGGCAAGTTCTTTGCCTACAACACCCGCGTGGCCCGGAACTCATCTTAAAACAACCTTTTACATCTCGAGGCGTTTAGGCGGTTCACGCAGTCTTGAACTAGCTTCGAGTTCACTAAGTTTGATCTCAGCGCTAGCAGTGCTGCTTGACTATCGGAGTTTATATAAATTATATGGTTGACGTAGTGTCTTTGCAGATTGATTTTCACACACTCAATTATTGCAAAAAATTCTGCCTCTAAGATAGAGGTGAATCCACTCTAATTCATACTAAGTTTGAATTTGTGGCGTTCCCCATAAATTATAAGCCTACATCGGGGCTCATTTAATTTTTTAAGCTATCGGTATACCATATAATGCTACCGACCCCACAGATAATCTGACCATTCAGACAGTCTTCCCTACAGAGTAGTTCCATTATATACTATTTATTAAAAGTGTATAATGGACGCATGATATCTGAGATCATGCATAAGATCCGTGTTTCTTTAACTGAGTCGAGTATGGATCCCAATCTTTAGGAAAGCACCCTTAGCGTTAACTCTATACAAACTAGCCTTCGTCTCCTTTCCTGAATAAAGATCAAGGGGCGTTAGGCACGGAAGTGCATTAAGAGCCGCTCCAGGCGATGATCGCATCGCTCTAATAGCCATTAAGCAGGCAGTCCTTTGTAGACTATTTAGTTTGTCCGCATTCGTCTTTTGGTTGGCGTTATTAGACCAGACAATGGAGGCGTAGGTGATAATTGGCCTCACTATGCTGCTGTATAGCTATAGGATCATACTGAGATGCAAGCCCCAGTTGTTCCCAACCATACGACTGCACGTACCTAAAATAATTTTGTGTAATGACATACTTGCTAAAGTGAGAGTTTCACGTTATTTTTTAGTCCATTGTAACGCCCAAATACTTAACTTGGGAATTGAGAATGGTACTTCTTCTTTGGTACTTGCTTTAGTACAGCCTTACTTTCAATGTTAACTTGAAACAATATATTATCACACCAAGCCACTCTTTAAACTATGAACTCAAATTGCTTCAAGTACCGAATTAGCGACAACTCTTATGATGCTACAAGTGAAGGGCATCACGAACTGAAGAGTAGTGAAAGAAAACAGCTGCTAGGCTAGAAACTCTACTATCCCAGCGAGTCTTGCAAACTTTTATTAGCTATAATCCTTTTATTTTACATGGATATATCATCCTGCCCGGTCTGAAGAGCACCTCCTACACTCCCTCAGTTGCGTGCACTATCACCGTCACCACCATTTCCAGCACCACCACGTTAATACAATCACTCCCAGCACCACTCCTCCCAGCACTAATACTCCCAACACCACACTAGGCACGACACACCACCCTTGATAATACGTCACTTGTTTAGCCTCTACACGAGGTATCTTGGCTGACTCCTAGCACTCTCTTCGCTCTCTACACGCTACGCTCGTGACAGTGTTGAGTTTGTTGGTGCTGGGAGTGGTGGTGACGGGAATAGTACCTGCAATTGAGGGAGGTTAGGAGGTGCTCTTCAGACTGGACAGAACATATCGTTATATTTTATTACGCGAATATGAGCAAATTAAGTTTTAATAACTTCAACCACATGGATTGAAAAATGCCCAAGAATATTGAGTCAGAATTCTGGTTTGAACACCTTTAATTTTGCTGCCATATTCGCAACATTATTGTACACTTGACCTCGACTGATTGTCGAGGAGGTCAGTCTTTCTTCCGAAGAGTCGCTTACTGGCTTGTAAGCAACAAAATACTCGTGCTTCGAATTAGCGTCAATAAAACAGAATTTAGTGATAAGAGTGAGTGAATTGGTGACCGGGGCCCGGTAGTAGCGTTTCGGTTGATTTCGGCGCCCCCCTAATGATGGCACCCGGTGCGGTGTCACCACTCGCACCGCCCTAGGGCCGCCACTGCGTCCTATCCTAAGACCGTAGTCCATACTTTTTTATTCCAATCAGCTTAATAGGCCAGCCATTTATTTCCTACAATGGGAGCTATGTGATATAATACCGCATGGCGCAAATTGGATACATTACAGTATATATTCGTGATTTTTGATAAATAGAATTGGTGAAATGTAATAACTACCTTGGCGAACATCTTTATAAAATTTTATATCGCTCTGTACAGATTGTTTTCCTATCCCATATTTTAGAGATATCGAATACTTCGTCAATTATCGAACAAGATTCGAGAGTGCACACGTATTTAAGAATTCGCAAATAAAACACCCTCTGAAAGATTTTTTAGAATACGTCCGCTGTTTTGACGTTGCTGCTGAGTTTGGCGATCTCGAGTTGTAATTCGCGGCTTAGTTGTCTATAGTCAGGCTTAATGTAGTCTTTATTACCACTGCATTTCAAGTCGCTCCTCTTATTTCATTTGCCATACATATGCCACTGTGTAGTGTAAGAATACCCACTAACCCATACCATCTCGTAGGTGTCGTAAGAGGCGACAGAGTGAAAAAAGCAGAAAATAGGCAGAATGAGCAGAATATAGAAAATAAATAAATAAAAATTCTTTAAATTCAATTTTTTTTGTGGGTACGTGGAATGGGACAGAATACATTTTTGAAAAAAGATTACAAGTCTAGCCAATTAGCCAATACCAACTAGTTAATACTCGATATTAAACGTGGCAACTATAACAAGCCCCCATAGTCAGCGACAGAACCCCCCCCCCCTCCAATCACTGACGGCCCAGCTATTCCCGGTTACGGTGCCGATCATTGTCACTGCGGGGGTAGGTTCTGCTATAATTTCTCATAGAGTTTCAGTTTTTACCTTTATCGACCTAAATCAACGAAGATTCTATAGCTGGAATAAGAGATAGACAAGTTGCGTTGGGATATTTTTGGATGATATATATATATATATATATATATATATATATATATATATATATATATATATATATATATATATATATATATATACACGGTAATCCTTAAATCCGGCAACAACTTTTTCTATCATCGGGAGGACAACCATCGGTCCCAAGAAGACGTCGCCAAAAGTTTCGTTAACAACGTTCTGAAGATTAACAGTTAAAAGTTAACACTTTCGTGTGTCCACCAAACCAAAGACGATAGTATACTCTTCATTTTTTATAGCACTTCCTATATTTATATAATGGATTTTTGTAACACCATATCTCCTATAATTTTCGGAAGAGAACGCCGCATCTCACAATATCTCTTTTGTCAAAATACGGGGAAATATATTTGTAGATCTAAAGGAACAGATTCTACACACACAGGGCCTGTTAAAATCACAACAATTCTTTTGACTTTGCTGTAGTCGAGAAATAAAACATTGAGATACTGTACTAGGATGTAGTTAAGCGAAAACTATCCAGTCTATAATGGACGTAATTTGAGAAAAAAAAATTGTGTTACAGTGGAACACTTTTTTGGTGTCCTTCAAGCTCGAATCCTTCCTAACGATATACTAAATTTTATTATTTCACAATTTTGTAAATAATTAGTGACAATTAGTGCCTTTAAAAACTTAGTGTCTCATTACTTTAGGAGTACTGCTTTTGAGAGGCTTCTAACTCGAATTCAAGCTAGCAACGTCTCCTAGAAAACGCTATTATTGTTTTTGAGATGTGATTCCTATTTTAAGATTGAATGAGAAATTGGTGACTTTCATTTACCAAGATTGAAACATATTGCTCCAACTGAACCGGAGTTATTCATATGTCTTAGGGACGATTCTGTCTTGAAAATTATAGAATAACTCCAGAACGCGTCTTTAATATACGTCAACTTCTATTGATAGAAACCTTCCAAAAAAAGGCTATATCTCTTAAAGTATTAGGGCAATAATTTTTTTTCTTAATTCACTTGTCACCAATTCCTCACTAACTGTTGACGTAATAAAATTTAGGATACGTTGGGAAGGATTCCAGTTTGAAGGACGCCGAATTTTCCCTAACTACTGTAGACGATCACTATAGGTTGATATTGTAGTGAAATGTAATCATTACTTACATCATCGTGCACTATTTTTGAAGTAAAATTTCCCTATAAATGTAGTGAAGTTTGAAGTTTAAAAAACCTTCATGTTTTCTTGTAACGTTTCACTGCCGGGGCTGCATGTGTAATAAAATAAAAGAAGAAATATATGTCGTGAAGAAGTTTCACTACGTACGTGTTTACGTTAAAATGATGGATAATTAAAAAAATGGTATTGGAACATTTTTTATATAAGATGGGGCTAACGAGCGTGCGGCTCACCTGATGGTAAGTGACTACATAAACAATTGCAACACCAGGGGAATTGCAGATGAAGATGAAGGAGTAGGCTCTTTTCTTTAAGGGCCCTAAGTCGTATCAGTCCAGAAAAGTCTCTGGTGGTAGTCAATTCCATAAGGAAGTTGTGCGAGGAAGAAAACTTCTTTTAAATCGCAGTAGTGGACGCCAGTCATCCAGATGGTATGGATGGAATCGCGAGTTTTGTCACGATGTGCGATGGTGGAATGGGTCCCAACAATTCCTCAGAGCATTCCAGAGCAGAGAGAGTGATAAATGCGATAATATACGCAAAGAGATGCAACATCTCGTCCTAGTGCCACTGAGTCAATCCGATCGGAAAGAACTCGGTCGCCGACGATTCGAACGGCTCTGCGCTGGATGCGATGAAATGGAAGGAGCTGGCACTGGGGAGCCCCAGCCCAGAGATAGGAACAGTATTCCATGTACAGCAGTAGTAGTTATTTTATTATATTGTTATACGGTTTTATTTAATTCATAATAATATCTCATTTTAATAGTCAACTCAACTTACATAATAAGTTTCATTTTTTACTTCTAGTTGTTTTGTTTGTTATAAAAGAACTGTTTTATTACTAAAAGATTTATTTTTGATATTTGAAGAGAAGACTGGTTGTTTCTTTCATATGTTATTAGATAGATACGTACGTTAAAGTTAACTACTTAGAAGTTTATTAAACATTATAGACAGATACGTCAAACAATGTTTGACGCATAAAAGTCTATTGAAACACGTCGTACCAGTTCTGGCTCACGAGCCAGAACTGGAACAAGCTATACCTCGTCAGCTACCGGTAGGTCGATGGTTCCCTGAAAAGAAAAAGTTTCGACATGCTCTGATCACGAATCTGCGGTCCTTTTTAGCGTAGGAGGCGCGATTCTGGAGATGTGCAGATCAATTAACTAATATCCAATTGACAATCGGTAAGCCTCCACCCTCATTAGCGTTTCCATTGTTTTCAACCGTTTCTCTTATCTATTGTTTTTTGAACACCGTCTGTTGTAGATTCAAGAAGGTTATTAGTCAGAGAAAAATACTGGCAGCTATTGCCTATGGTTATATATGACATATATCCATGATGTTTTAAAATAAGAATGAAGATAATAATTATATAAGACATGAAGAAGAAAATATTATTCAGTAATTGTTTTTCTTTCAACATGTAATTGTCCTGAATATTGATTAAAATTATTAACAAGGAAAAAGCTTTTAATTACATCAGCTACATATGGCGACCGTGAGGCAAAGAATTTAACTTGTTAAAAGTCCGGAATATCCATTATAGTTCGTGCTCAAATAAGTAAGTCTGATTAAGATTATAATAAAATAAATAGTTTAGAGGATTTGAGTACATATATTAAATAAAAATGGAGACTGCAGCGGCGATTAAAGAGAACCAGGAGCGAGAGCAACTAAGAAGAATTTTCAACCGAACAGCGACGAAGCTGTTAGCTGATATAAAAGTCAAAAATTTCTCGCAAGTGATGATCGACATCGAATTTCTTAAGAGTAAGGTTGAGCAATTAGAAGCTTTAGAAATGATACAAGACCGCAGGTTAGAAAGCGACAGTTATGATGAAGAATCCTTCGGTATTGAAATTGATACAGCGGATACGTATAAATACAGATGGCATACAATTAACAATCAGATAAAAACAGGTATGTCGTCAAAAATTTCTCCTAATACGGTTGACGATGTAAAGCCAGTCAGGAATTGCAATTTACCTAAGTATGAGCTAAAGAAATTTGATGATAATCTGAAGAACTGGTTAACTTATTGGGGCCAATTTAAGAAAATTGACGAAGACCACTCATTGTCTGGAGAGGATAAGTATCAATACCTCCTTCAATCATTGAAGGAAGATAGTAACGCTCGAGTATTGGTGGAAAGTTTCCATCCGTCTGCTGAAAATTATACAAAGGCTATTGAAGAACTCAAGGCAAGATTTGGACGGGAGGATCTTCTTATACAGGTTTATGTTAGGGAATTATTAAGTTTAGATTTAAACAATAATAAAAAACAAGTATCTATTGGACTATTATATGACAAAATTTCAACATAATATTTGATGTCTTTAGAAACGTTAGGTATTGTTAGACAGAAATATGAAATTATTTTTTATCCCCTTGTAGAATCAGCAATTCCCGAAACAATTCTTATTGCTTGGAATAGATGTATCACTGATCCACCTCTTGGTAACCAATTGACAAGTTTATTAAATTTTCTTAAAAACGAAGTAGAAACAGAAGAGCGAATTAATTTAGCAAGGTCCGATTTTAATTGTATTGGTACTAATCACACTCTCCACGGGGAACAAAAAAGCAGCTTACCAACAGCAGCATCGTTAGTGTCAAATATAAAACCAAAGGAGTCAGATAAAATATTCAATGTTATTTGCTGTTTTTGTGACAAAAGCAGTCATACTTCTTTTGAATGTAGTAGAGCTAATAAGATGTCCCTAGAGGATAAAAAGGAGACAATAAAAAAGAAAGGTTGCTGCTACATATGTCTTAAAAAAGGTCACATGGGTAATAAATGTAAAAGTTTTGTCAGATGTTTATCATGTCAAAAAAAGACACTTTGTGATTTTATGTCCAGAAATTCATAAGAAAGAAAAGAATGGAACATTGGAAAATGTTTCGTTATGTGCCAGAACTAATATGACAACTTTGTTACAAACACTTATTGTCAATATCACCTATCAAAGAAAAATCAAGAAGGTGAGAGTTTTGTTAGACAGTGGTTCGCAAAGCTCGTTTGTAAAAGCCAAAGTTGTTGAAGAATTAGGATTGCATGAGACTGGCACAGAAATAATAGGTCATACATTATTTGGGGGTGTGGATCAGCCTGCTAAGGTATATAAATGCTTTGATGTTTTGGTAAGTAGCTTAGACAATAGGTTTTCTGTTAGAATCAATGCATTACAGCAGTCTGATTTATGTGGGCACCTGCCAAAAGTTAATAATGAAAAAATATTAGAGAAGTTACGGGACTTGAATATTGTGATCAGTGATTTTGATTATACAGATACTGAGATGAGTCTCTTGATTGGGTCGGATTACTTAGGATCCATTATACATAATGAAATGGTTTGTTTAGGGAACAAACTGATGGCCGTTAATACCAAGTTAGGATGGACATTGCCGGGACCAATAAAAGTTCAAAGTACAGTCAATACATCTAGCACTACGTGTTTTTCAAAAACAAATCTTTCTGATTTGTTGAGTATTGAGTCATTGGGAATTCGAGACCCTTATGAAAATAAGTCTAAAATGGATACTGAAGTCGAGGTTTTGAAAAATTTCATTGATAACATTTCAGTAAATGCACAAGGACGCTATGAAGTCTCATTGTTATGGAAAGAGGGGTGTACAGGACTCAAGACAAATTATGAAGTTGCATTAAAACGATTGAAGTCAACCACAAAAAAGTTAAAGTCCTAAAAATGTATGATCATGTTCTGCAAGACTGGAAGAAAAATGATATCATTGAGAGGTGGTTGCGCGGAAAACCATTCGTATTTTATTTGACGGTAGGCTTGGAAATTGGTTTATCCCTTTCCAAAACGATAACATTCATACCCTCCTATCGACACATCGGGGTAGTGGGGTGGGAGGGGAGAGAAGATGACTCTAGAATATTACGCGATCATCGCAACCGAAGGAATAAAAAGGCACGCGCGGCCGACGCGCAGTCTCTTCCCGCCGCGCTCGTCGTTGGAACCACACCGCCTTGGATAATAGTATCCTAAAGAACCCACGCGCACCGCTAGTACAACCGAATTAGCCCGGAGCAGTCGAGCTCCAGGAGAAACCGCCTCACCTCGTGTAAGATATAGTCGCGCACCGCCGCTCTCCCGACGCAGCACCGGACAAGAAAACATCTCTGGGGCCTCAGAGTGTCTTCCAGAAGTCGCATCGCAGCAACATAGTGCCCAAGCCGCATAGAAGCAACATCCCGGTGAGTGAACATTCCTACTAGTTCGTGCTTGATATAATTGTGTTTAGTAGTTAATCCGCTCCAATTTCATTTTCTCCTAATCAAGCAGGATTCTTTTCATAGATTTGGCAAATAATAGTTCGTTTTAGGGAAGAGCGAGTGCATTGTATGGGAAACCGCGTACTATAGTCGCCATTTTATGTAAACGTAGAAGCATTTCGCATATACAGTCCATTTTGGGTTTAATATCTCGCGTAATAGGTTTAAGGCTCGACCGGGGAATTGGACTTCGGTAACCTTAGGGTCGTCGCTCCACCATTTTATGGTCACTTCGGCAGGATTTGGACTGGTGTTTAGTAGTCGTTCAACCATTTTCTGGTTGAATTATTAGATTAATTACTTAGACAATGCACTTTAATTTATGGAATAGACTTAAATAGTGTTCGTTTAGTTTAAAATTAAACTTTGGTTAGTTACTTGCAAATAGAATTAATTATTCATTTTAATAGTGTTCGTTTAGTTTAAAATTAAACTTTTGGTTAGTTACTTGCAAATAGAATTAATTCTTCATTTTAATAGTATTTGTTTAGTTTAAATTTAAACTTTGGTTAGTTACTCGCAAATAGAATTATTCATTTAAATAGTGTTTGTATTTAGTTTAAATTTAAATTTAATTAGTCGCTTAAGTAATTGAAACAGTGTAATCACACGCGTTTTGTACGCTTACCCGACAATTTTGATAAAAATATATTGAGTTTAGCGAGCGACGCGCGTCACCTCGGCTCGCTGTACAGGTGTTAAATTTAACGACGTAATACGGCACGCGTGTCCATCCTCCAGCGTTGTGCGATTAATTGAAATTAATATAATAATTTAAATTAATTATAATAATTTAAAATGGCAGTTAGTAGAAATGAAATTAAAATTAAAACGCTTTATGCCAAGAGGGACATACTTTTTTTACGTATACAAAGTATTTGTGATCACATAAAGAACATAAATGTAGAAGCAGTGCGGGAAACTTTTTTAAATGAAATTGAAACGGTGGATTCTTTGCGGACGAATTACGAAAGGATATTAGACCAAATTAATAATTTGGAATTACAAATCGACCCGAAATATATAGTGAACTACCAACCGCTTCTAGCATTTGAAGATATGTTGTGTCGCGTGAAAAGAACGGCGAAGCTCTTACAGTCTCCATCTCAAAACGAAGCAAAGCCGGAAACTCAGGTACGCCCACGTGACTCAGGTTGCCGCCAATAGATATTCCGGTATTCAATGGCGATATTAAGACACGGCCCTTCTTCTTCAGTAGTTTTCAAAACAATATACATAATAACCCATCGTTATCGGACGCTGAAAAATTATATTATTTAATTAGTAAACTTAGTGGCAGGGCACAGTCAATTTGCTCGGGTTTTACACCTACAGCAAACAATTACTTGTTAATATTCGAAACGCTTAAAACTAAATATGAAGATAGGAGAATGTTAGCTTCCGAATATTTGAACCAGATATTCGATCTTAAACCTATATCATCCGCGAACATCAACGGCTTAGAGCAGTTTTTAGATAAATTTGTGGCATCGGTGGCTGCACTTAAGAACTTAAAAGGGGATTGCCCACTCTTCATAGACACTTCGGCCATGGGTGCCCACATATAAAAGTATATAGATATGATAATATGCAATTAAAAGAATAAAATGGTAAAGGAATTGCTTTTAAAAAAGTCGGGATTTTAAAAATATATAGGTTTTTATTTTCACAAATACAGTTTTTTTAACAACTACTTTTATCAAGTTTATCGCGTTTTATTTCCTTGTTTTTAATTCCCGACGTTTCGGGTGCTTTCCAGCACCCATGGTTACGGCGGACTGAGGTGACTGACGTCCCAATGTCAGTGTTAACCTGGAATACCTTCAGATTTTAATTTTTCATTTATGGTCCGATCTACAGAATGAACTTACTGTGTCTTGAAGCCTTGCAGTAGTATGCTTGGGTTTAGTTTTAATTTCATGAATTAAAGGGTCCCAAGCAGGTGGTAGTACAAGCCTCCTTCTCTATTTAAATAAGGATTTTTTTTTAATTTCAATAGTCTCACGTATCATCCTTGATAGGAATTGATGTTCCTTCGAGAGGATTTGTGGTCCATCAAATCTGATTTATGTATATCTGGTTGGGGCCGTCTAGGATATGATCACAAACTGCAAACTTCCCTGAATTTTAATGCTTCACGTCAGCTATATGTTCTTTTACGCGGGTTTTAATTGATCTTTTCGTTTGCCCCATATATGAGCGACCACATTCACAATCAAGGGTGTACACTCCTGCACCTTTTAGAAGAATATGACACTTGATTGATGGTAAGAACTCACTAATCTTCTTCAGAGGCTTGTAGAATGTTCTAATAGAAGCTCGCTTCAAGATGTAGCGGATCTAGTCTGTGACACCCCTGACATATGGTAGTACTGCACACGCTTGACTGTGGCCGTCTTCACTCGGTCACTGTGACGTAGGCGCGGGACCCGAAGCTTGTTGACGTGCAGAACTGACGGCCAGATGTTTGCTGCCACAGATCCCTTGTGCTCTCTGTAACAAAGATTTGCTCACGGTAACTAACTGCGAAGAATGATGGTGAGATTCATTGTTTTCTATACACAGTGTGACCTATGGTGTTGTTGGAATTTTGGATGACTAACGCATCTAGGAAAGATAAGGAATTATTTGCCTCTAATTTACACATTTATACATCATTCAGGAACTGAGCAGGAAGCAAAATATTAGTCTGATGCCGTGCCCAACCCAAATACCATATTACTGTCATAACATGGGCACAGCATCCAACAGTTCGACCGTCGACAGTACTTTTTAATTGCACTTCTACCAGAACCATTGCCACTAATTAAAATATATATAAAATACACTTTACGACTAATGGTGATGACTTGCAATTCTAGCCCTAAGTAAAGATCAGCTAGGGCTTAAGTTTATTCTTTCCATAATGCTGCTACTCTGGTTATTACAGAGTTCTATCCGGTAGCAACCATTAAATCTTATATGCTCACCATAATAGTAGCGAGCTTGCTTTAATTGGTATGTGACACAAGCAATTAATATTAAGTCGCTGTAAGTTAAAACAGGAAATTCCCTAACATTTTAAAGTCTACATTTATATTTCTAAAGTCTGCCTGCGCTAGCTCTATTTAGATTGTTTTTCCTAGCATACTCAGACAAATCATTATTTGTCTCCATATTTTGGTGAACCATTTCAAGTATTTGAGCCGCATCATCCCTGTCCCTTATTTTTGTGTGGAATTTATTAATTATAGCAGCAGCCACAGCAGTCTGTCATCAAATGTGTAGAAGCCCTGTTAAAGTAATTTTGATGAAATATTTTAAATTCAGTTTTAAAAATGCCATTCACCACCTTTACTACCCATATCGACACATAGTCACGGCTCTGGATTTATTAGCATATCTTGTCATTAACTGAGATTCACCATCTGCTGAAGACATTGCTGCGACCCTTAGACATCCACATCTATCCTTGATTACAAATCAAAATGCAGATGCGTTGTCACCCGTGAGGACTAAGATCATTTTCTCGTTTCCAGTAAAAAGGGTCTCCGGTTCTCCACATTCACCATACAAACACAGCAGCATTAAGCTACCATTTCACGCTGGTGTTCTGTGAGAGCATGGTCCTTCTCGTGGTCCGTGGTCCTTCCCCGGTCTAGCCGACCCATTCATGCTACAACTATACTTCTAATATAACTGCAGCATGGCTCTACCACATATAACACACATACATAGTAATTGTCACTATGTGTGTTTGTTATCGCAAAACGTAGTTAATCACAAAAGAGACATACTCGCAATGCTGATGGAACTGTTACAACCAGGTAAAAAACATTGTGCTTTTAAATAATTAGTTAGCAGCACACTGTGTGATGTATGATCTAAGATTTGTTGTTTTCGGTGCAATACATTACTCACTTCAGATTGCAACGAGGACGGACTAGATGATTCAGATGGTTCCCGTTCTGCAGTTAAACATGATGCTCTTCTATCAGTTCATTGCCAGCAATTATGATATACACGACATGACAACGGCAACTGAAATAATGTAAAATACAAAAAATGAAGTCAAAGTGCAAAATTAAAATAAAATAGATTTGTTTATTTCAAACTCAAATATAAATAAAATATTTATCAAGTTAAATGTTACTGCACAAGGACGGATTTAATGCCCTATATTATTTAATAATTAAGGCCTGACAGACTACCAGCAGTCCAAAAACAATGTAAAATCAACTGTCTCCTTTCTTGGTAGTTGATAAAAATGGTCAATCTCATAAATAAGCTAGTGTGTTTGTGAGATATAGCTAGTGCAGATGTGAAAAAATAAAACAAGTTCTTGAGTTGATATACAATCAGTGTAAAAACATGTATAATTATCAGATATGAGGATCACATTTAATAAATTGAAAAATGTTAAACATCTTACCTTATCTTACCTAACGTAGCGCAAATTGTTCCTCACGCGGAGAATCGAACCCAAATAATGTGTGTGATCTTATTCTCATAAGTGTTCAAGTTCAAGATGAACTATTGGTGCATTTTGCGAGTGGCACACTACACGTTCACTGTACTCGAAACTTGTACCTAATAAAGAAGCTACAATTATTATATTGATATTATTCAAGTAAACTCAGTTATAAAGCATTTCTTAGAGGAAAACATGCCACATCGTGATATGTACCAACTATTTACCTGCTGTGTTCGAACCAATTGTTGAGAGATCAACAATTGCATTTTCCAACAAAACAAAATATCTTATCGATAATGTGACATAACAGTGACAGGGGCCTACCTGTCAGATTCGATGTTGCCACTTAACTGTCATAAAATCTATGAAAAGATATCGATTTTTATTCGATTAATAATATCATAAAAAGAATAATCTTTGACGCGTTTTAAGTTCTGCACGCTTTTTAAAATATAATTTCCTTTATTTATTCAAATTCTATTTCAAATGTATTTTTAAGAACAGTTAGCTTGTGCTGTATTGTTTTGTTATGCTTTAGAGAATTCGTGGTAAATCAGCTAGAAATTAACTTCTTGAATTATCGTAACACGATTTCATTTTAAATGTTATGTTAAGAACAGATAAGGATAACAGTTAACTTGTGCAGTAGCGTTTTGTTATACTCTAAAGAATTCTTGGTAAATCAGCTAGTAATTCGCTTGTTTAATTATCATAACTATAAATGTAAAGGTTGTCAATGAATTCAACCGAGCCTATAACAATGGTTGTTTTAGTTTTTAACGGTTGACTACCGCTTTTGATGACTTGAAATGAATAAAACCCCATTTTGTGTAATAAGTTTTTTCTCTTTGGTAATGAATAAACCACAGAAACCCCTATAATGTATAATAGTCCTTTTTTAGATACAAGTTGCACATTTTAAAGAACCGCAGAAACAACTTTGATGTTTATACAAACACTATGAAAAACAAAATAATTTGTTGCTGGCGATAATGATAGTGGTATTTTGACTCGATTTAAAATATATACTTGTTACTACAGAACTCTCTATGGGCCTGCGAGTCCGACTCGCACTGAACCACTTTTTTCACCTTTTAGTTTTATTTTAATAAATAGTTTTTTCGTTTAAGCGGAGCTCTTTTACTTTAGATTTATTACATCTTTATCTATAA
The DNA here is from genome assembly GCA_036936625.1 of Parnassius smintheus behrii. Lineage (NCBI taxonomy): Eukaryota > Metazoa > Arthropoda > Insecta > Lepidoptera > Papilionidae > Parnassius > Parnassius smintheus. Next base: position 14,770,322 of record JAUPFT010000024.1, read on the forward strand.
TAATCAATCTAAGTAAAGTGTGTAAATACGATTCTTAAATTGTAAAAATAATAATTGGATTTGAACATCTTAGGTAGGTATTTAGTTTTATTTATTTAGAAAATATTAATCTCACAATTAATTATTGTAATAATATAAATTAATCACACAGCTAACGCTCTTATTAGCAATGTAATGGTGAAAGAATTTTCAAAATCAGCCTAGTGATTTTTGAGATTAGCCAAAAAAAGTATTCATTGAAAGTAGCGCCCTCTGTAATAAAATTAACCCTATATTAGATATCTAAAATTATACATAACAATCTAATGGTGAAAGAATTCTCAAAGTTGGTCAAGTACTTTACGAGTGTAGCGAAAAAAATATTCTTTGATAGTAGCGCCATCAATAATAAAATGCATTCTACTTTTTTAAGCACCATAGCAAAAAACAATTCAACATAGCCTAACCCGCACACACAGTAAAAACATAACCATCCTTTTTCGTCTGTAGTCGGATAAATAACTGGTTAATGACGGTTGCGTATCGGCTGCTTTGGATAAATATCCATTGTCAACGGTTATTTTAAATCTATATCATAACATCGTAATTATCGAAAAATTATATAGGTAAGCATTGTATTAATGACACCATAAGTAATCGATCGAAAAGGGGAATCGATTTTTTTAATGAGATTTGTGATAGGCAACACTTTTTATTTTTTCACACACTAATGAAATACTGTTTTACCTAATTTTATTCCTATCTTTTCTGTACTTTTAATTTGTGCAAAAATATTCCCATTGTTTTAAGATAAATGAATACCGCGAATAATAACCATAAATAAAGATATATTTTTTTAACAAATGCACATTGTTAGGCGTTCCATGGCCGAAAATGGGCAATGCCCTTTAATGACCTTATGGACGTGGTGTTTCTCCATATTGCACTAAAGAAATTAGACCCCGACACCGTGCGTGCGTTTGAAATGGAGCATCGTAGCTCGGAGATGCCTTCCTTTCATTCGTTAGCATCGTTTGTGCGAGATCAAATTAAGGTGATGCAGCGCTCCCCGAACGTTAAACAAGAAATTAAAAAATGCGTCGACCGTAGACAGACTCAACCATCTAAAACAGCAGGGTCGTTAACATACGTAACCGCTACGTCGGCACCACTTCAGCATGCCTGTATCATATGTAAAGATAAACACGCTAATTTATACAAATGTGCGACCTTTCGTAAATATTCACCAAGCGAACGTTATAAAATGGTAAAGACAAACAAACTATGTCTGAACTGCTTAAGCGATAAGCATTTAGTTGCAAAATGCAATTCTAGTTCCGCGTGTAACAAGTGCGCCAGAAAACATCACACGTTGCTACATTTCGAAAATAGCAACATATCTGCGTCAAGTAAAGCGGACAAGGAATTCACCCCTACTAAAGTCAACGATTCTAGCGGTCGACCTGGTGATGTCGCTCTGTGCTCATTGGCAAACATGGGAGCACAACCTCCTTCAACCGTGTTACTGGGTACGGCACATATTTTGGTTAGGGATTCGCGTGGAAAAGAACAAGGCATCCGTGCACTGCTGGACAGCGGAGCCCAAAATAGCTTTATAACGCGACAATGTTGTCAGCGCTTAGGCTTTGTAATAAATAGGTCACTTTCATGTCCCGTAGTCAAAGGCATCGGAGGTACTAGTAAAGTTAACCAGGGATATATAAATTTAAAATTTTATTCTCGGATAGATCGTAATGTTAACTTTGATATAAATGCACTAGTAGTAGATAGGGTCACTGAACGGCTGCCAACCGTTTCGGTTGACACCTCGGCAATGATTGGATTTAAAAATTTGACTCTAGCAGACGACACTTACGCCGTTCTCGGAAACATAGACATGCTCATTGGAGCATCGCTTTTCCCTCATCTTTTGTTAAACAATAAGGTCAGGGGCAACTCCTCGCATACCGCGCCTTACGCACTGGAAACCGTATTGGGCTATGTCATCGTTGGCTCCGCCCCCATCATGGATAGTATTTCGGCAACCTCTTATTGTGGTATGGCTGTCGAACCGCTCGAGTCGTTAGTCCGCAAATTTTGGGAGATGGAGGAGGTGAACGTTCCACCTATAGCTAGCTCAGATGACAGATTATGCGAGGAAATTTACGTCCGCACGACCGTTCGTGATCGCGACGGTAGATATAGTGTAGCGCTACCCTTTAAAGGAGATGTTTTATCTCTCGGCGATTCAAGTCAAATGGCGGAAAAACGTTTCTACAGCTTGGAGCGTAGGATGCTCGCTTCACCCCAGTTAAAGGAAGCTTATGACGGCGTCATTAACGAATATATAAGGAAAGGTTACATATCACTTGTGGCTTCGAAATTAGATAACTACGAAGACTTTTACTTACTAGAACTTTTACTTTTTAGAAATTAAAATACTTTTCTTTTACAAAACTAGGTCCCTCACATATTATCTTATTTTTTTATACTCAATGTGTGACCATCGTCGTTGAGTTTATAATAAGTAATAAATTGTAATAGAAAATAAGCTTTAACATAAGATTGTAAACTTGTTTGTGGTTCTCTAAATAAATTAAAAAAAAAAAGACACACCGTCGTATTTCATACCACATCACGGGGTCATTAGGGAGGAGAAACTTACATCTAAGTTACGTGTAGTGCTCGACGCCAGTGCTAAAACTAGCTCTCACCTGTCGCTTAACGATATCCTCTATAATGGGCAAAATTTACAGGGCAGTTTATTTAATATAATAGCCAATTTTCGTTTGTTTAGTATAGCACTATCCGCCGATATTCACCAAATGTTTCTTTGCATAAGGGTCCGTGAATGCGACCGTAGATTCCAACGCATTTTATATCGTTTCAACCCAAAGGAACCCCTAATGGTGTTTGAATTTAACCGCGTTTGCTTTGGTTTAAAGTCGAGCCCATTTCATGCGTTACGCACGGTGAGACAGCTCGCCCACGATGAAGGTCCCTCTTATCCTAAAGCTAAGAGGGCAATTGAGAGCGGTTTATATATGGATGATTTTGTATACTCGGTCGATAGCGTGGAGGAGGCCACTGTAACCACCGCCGAGGTTGTAAAGCTCATGAAATCGGGTCAATTACGACTAGTAATTCGCGTCCGGTCTTAGACACAGTCCCATTATCACACCGTCTTTCGGCGATAAAGGAATTCGACGGTTCTGATACACACAAGGTGCTCGGTCTGTGTTGGTCACCAGAGTCTGACGTGTTTAGCCTTAAGGTAAATCCGCCCGTAGAGAAGTGCACAAACCGCACAATACTGTCATGCGTTGCTAGATTATGGGATGTCATGGGTTTCGTAGCTCCGGTGGTATTATACGCTAAGCTTTTGATTAAACAACTTTGGTTATTTGAATGCGATTGAGATGACTCGCCGCCTGACAGCATTGTTCGGTTGTGGCAGCGTTTTAGAGAGGAACTTCCTTTACTAAGAGAAATTAAAATACCACGTCGTATAAACGTCGATAGAAATAGCGTCATCACGGTCGTTGGGTTTGCAGACGCCAGCGAGAAGGCTTACGGGGGCGTTGAATATTTCCACGTCCAGAATAATGGTAGGAATTCGATTAGCCTCATTAGTTCTAAGTCGAGAGTCTCCCCCCGTAAGGTTGTCTCTCTGGCGCGCTTAGAGCTTTGCGCAATATTAGTACTCACCAAGCTTATTACCGCAGTTATCAGCGCATGTAGGGATAGAGTTCACATAGAAAGGATATTTGCCTTTTCCGACTCCACCGTCGCCTTATGCTGGGTTCATTCTTCACCCCACCGTTGGGATACGTTTGTCGCGAACCGAGTGGCCAAGATCCAAGACGAGTTAGAAACGCAGAACTTTTATCACGTGTCCGGTACGGAAAACCCTGCCGATTGTCTATCCCGTGGACTCACCCCGACGCAAATAATGGACCACCCGCTTTGGTTCCACGGACCTTCTTGGGTTCACTTGGATCCCGCGCAATGGCCAATAACCGATTTCGAAACTTCGTCAGTGTCACAACCGCCGGAAGAGAAGAGACACGCTCTAGTGGCGAACGTTTCGAGCAAGGTTTCTCCAATCATTGCTTTGGTCGAAATTATTGCGTAGCGTGATTTACGTTTGTCGATTCGCGAAGCTTTTACCGCGACGTTCGTATGTCTTAGCGTCCGATTACAACTATGTCGAGTCGCTAGTATTGCGTGAACTTCAACGTGCGCATTTCTCCGAAGAAATTACAAGATTACAATCGAATAGAGCTTGTAGTCGCGCTTTTCAACGCCTTAAGCCATTTTTACAGGATGGGATTGTAAGGGTAGGTGGACGTTTGTCCAACTCGCAGTTGAGTTTCGACCAACGGCACCCTATAGTTTTACCGCGTAAAGACCATATCATGAATTTATTAGTCGATTACCATCATAAATTGAATTCGCACGCTGGCCCCGACTTGCTGATGTCGATCTTGCGTCAGAATTATTGGATTCTTTCTGCACGTAATTTAATCCGCAATCGGGTGCACAGATGTATAGCTTGTTTTCGGATACGACCTAAGCCGTCATTTCCGTAAATGCGGACTTTAGGTCTTGTCGAGTAACACAATCCGTTTGTGTCCTCTTCCATAGTTTAAGTTAGCTTTCTAGATTAGAAATTGTAGTTGAATTTAGGTAATCTTAGCGTTAGTTAGTCATTTTGTTAGCTTGATCTTAGCTCTAGTTGTTTTAATTACTTTTTTGAAGGAAATCCTTCAAGGGCGGGGGAGATGGTTGCGCGGAAAACCATTCGTATTTAATTAGACGGTAGGCTTGCCAAATCGTTTATCCCTTTCCAAAACGATAACATTCATACCCTCCTATCGACACATCGGGGTGGTGGGGTGGGAGGGGAGAGAAGATGATTCTAGAATACTACGCGATCATCGCAACCGAAGGAATAAAAAGGCACGCGAGGCTGACGCGCAGTCTCTTCCCGCCGCGCTCGTCGTTGGAACCACACCGCCTAGGATAATAGTATCCTAAAGAGCTCTTGCCCACGCGCACCGCTAGTACAACTGAATTAGCCCGGAGCAGTCGAGCTCCAGGAGAAACCGCCTTACCTCGTGTGAGATATAGTCGCGCACCGCCGTTCTCCCGACGCATCACCGGACAAGAAAACATCTCTGGGGCCCCAGAGTGTCTTCCAGAAGTCGCATCGCAGCAACATAGTGCCCAAGCCGCATAGAAGCAACACCCCGGTGAGTGAACATTCCTACTAGTTCCTGCTTGATATAATTGTGTTTAGTAGTTAATCCGCTCCAATTTCATTTTCTCCTAATCAAGCAGGATTCCTTTCATAGATTTGGCAAATAATAGTTCGTTTTAGGGAAGAGCGAGTGCATTGTATCGGAAACCGCGTGCTATAGTCGCCATTTTATGTAAACGTAGAAGCATTTCGCATATACAGTCCATTTTGGGTTTAATATCTTGCGTAATAGGTTTAAGGCTCGACCGGGGAATTGGACTTCGGTAACCTTAGGCTCGTCGCTCCACCAAGAGGGTTATAAATGATACAAATACAGGCCATTATTTGCCACATCATAGTGTTATTAAATTATCTAGTATGACAACACGTGTACGTCCAGTATTTGATGCTCCTACAAAAGACAACAATGGATGGACTTAACGGTTGTTTAGATAAAGGTATTAATATGATTGAATTGTTACCAAAATTAATTAAAATAGGGTTGAATTCATCTATATTTGTAATGAATTTGTGAATACACTTAAAATTAACTTAATTCGATTACATGTTATGTTTAAGTATTTTAAATTATATTATATCGTCTCTACTTTCAAATTTTCTGTGTGGGGAGGATGTTGTAGATTCAAGAAGGTTATTAGTCAGAGAAAAATACTGGCAGCTATTGGCTATGGTTATATATGACATATATCCATGATGTTTTAAAATAAGAATAAAGATAATAATTATATAAGACATGAAGAAGAAAATATTATTCAGTAATTGTTTTCCTTTCGACATGTAATTGTCCTGAATATTGATTAAAATTATTAACAGGGAAAAAGCTTTTAATTGCATCAGCTACACCGTCATTACCGCTTTTTATCTACTCGTTTTAAACCCTGCCTATTCCTATAGTATTTATATTCCATTCCAAATAAAACACATTCCTTAATTTTGTTACAATTTTTATTTCCGTAATTTTGTTGCCGATTATTTACAAAATAGGAGCGAAACATCTCATCCACTAAAATATCGTTGTACAGTGTGTTCCATGTAAATATGCTCCTAAAACTATGCCTTAAACATCCCTGGAACTTATATAGCAAATACATTAAGCAATATTCATCACAAACTTAGTCCACTCAATCTGAATCCTATCATTATTCCAGTCTCATCTTTCACAATTCCTTTTTAAAAACTCTAGATGATATCGTGCAGGTGGTCGTCCATATGAATCAAAATATTGACCGATACTATTCGTATCGATATACAAAATAAGCAATAAGCTTGTTTTATCATCTGTATCCAAGTTGCATATTATATACGATGGTACGTGAGTATACATGGGCAGTCTATTAGCAGCATAAACATTATTTTCTAGACTAGGATGAATCTTTTTCAGATGTTGTTGTACATCTAGTGTATCCGTGATATTACTGCTATTAGTTTTTTACATTGCCAATCTACCTATTCAATGGTAAACATACGAATGATCAAGTAAAGCGATTTGTAAACATTAAATTCTTTTGTGATAATTTGTAGGAGTCGTCGGTGTAGCATAAGTCGCAACACGAAATAATACGAGGTAAGCTTGTTGACTCATAAAGTTATGTACTATCAGTTTCACTGCGGAAACTCGAACGGTCTTTTGTATAAGTTTTGTATAATAGGGGATTTATGAAGAAACAAAAATAATATATTGCATACAATTTGTTTTATTTAATTTTATAATGTTTTAAATAGTTACATACACACAAAATTCATTGCGCATAACACATAAATCTAACACAGAACACACATTATAACCTTAACTACTATAGTCTACAGTAACATTTGTGTTTTTATCTATTTAAATAATATTATCAAACTCAGCATAAACTAAGACAGTTAATTGTTTGTATTAGTGAGGATTCAAATCGTACTTTTAATCTTACACTACCATTTGCTTTATGAGCTTGCTTTATGAGCTATGATGCTTTATGATTTACCATTGCTTTATGAGATTCCAATGAGATGATGAGTTAGCTGATAAATGAGGAGTTAAGTCAAATGCTAATAGACAGTAACCTTTGGCATACTGTTCACAAGAGATTCTATTTCCTTCATTAAGAAAGTGAATACCAGTTCCCGAAAATGGAGTATGATATGCTGATGTAAATATACTATTATTAAAAGATGGTTGCAAAGTTTTTGAAGGTTATTTGTTGACCATCAATATATAAGCTGAAAGAACTAATACCATAGTTTTCAAAGTTAAATGGATTTTTAGTAAGGAAACGATTAAATGCAGAATTGTTCACAAATCCAATTACTTATACATTTTTTGGGTACCTGGCCTAAGAATGTATTATCGAGAGTTTTTCCTTGAATACCCCATGGAATTGTTAAAACGTTTACTACAGCTCGTGTAATAGGATATTTAGTGGTGGTAGAAGTTAAAACTTTTTGATGAAACTCTGGAATCGCTGCAACCTTGCTAACCGGTAATCGGACGGTAAATTCGTTCTTTGAATTACCTCCTAATCCGTCGAGGGAAGAAAATCACAACGTGCAACATCAGTAAGAGCAGCGCTTGTCTCATTCTGTTGCAACTGTGGAAGCTGATCGTGTGGGACGAGTGCACCATGTCATACAAACGCGCCATCGAAGCTCTTGATCGCTGTCTATAAGACACACACAGCAACCAAACGTTAATGGGTGGTGTGGTAGTTGTATTGGTTGGGGACTTTGGGCTGACTTTGCCTGTCATCGAGCGAGGCACTGCAGCAGACGAAATTAACGCACGTCTAAAATCACCATATTTATGGAGCAAAGTTCAAAAGCTGCACCTCATCACTAACATGCGTGTCCAGTTATTCAGCGATATAGATTCGGGCGCGTACGCTGAGAAACTGCTTGAGATCATCACCTGAAGGTCGAATAGAAACTGACGAAGAGGGTATGGTTCTATTCACCAACCAATTTTATCATGTTGTGGATTCGGAAGACTACTACTACTACTACTACTACTAATACTACTACTACTACTACTACTACTACTTTACTACTACTTTATTGATCAAGTTTTTTCAAATTTGCAACAAAGCAACCAGGATGAAAATTGGCTATGTGAAAGATGCGTATTGGCACCAAGAAATGAGACAGTTGCGAAAATTAATAAAAAAGTCTTTGACGAAATAACCAGCGATACATTAACGTGCGTAGACAGAGAAACTTATAGATTAATGATTAGCGTTGCCACGAGTAAGAAAGGACGATAACGTAGTTTTAGGTTATACAATAATCTTTATGACTTTTCAACATATTTAGATAAATTTTTAATTGTTCTAAGAACTGAACTGAACAAGATTCACCAATCGTAAGCTCACAAAACACTTTTTTCTCACTTAAACCAACCTGTAAACTCCTTAGATCGATAGACGAACTGTGAATGTTGTTTAGCAAAGTGTAGTTTGCTAAACAAAAAAACTGACACGGAAAAAGGGACAAACAATCACACCGCTCTGTCTCATTTCTATGCAAGATGTATGCATAATTCTATCTTTTTTGTGTGCGAATGCGAAAGAAGGTGTGAATTTGTCTATAGGTTTCTCTGTCTACGTTAACGTACGAGTACAACTCTATGGACACAGTCATGTCATTCGACGACTGTACAAGCTACTCCGTGGAATTTCTAAACTCTTTGGAGGCATCCGTGGTGCCATCCCATAAGCCGGAATTAAGGTAGGTATACCCGTTTTGTTTGTGTGAAACTTGGACGCACCGAGATTATGCAACGGTACTAGATTGCGAGTCACTGAGCTAGGGAGTTTGATTCTATTCTATTCCAAAGTGAAGGCGCCAATTTTAACTGGAGAAGCTAAGGTGACAATTTGCTTTATTCACGCATCCTAATAATACACAAATATTTTTTTTCCTTCCCTTTAATTCTAAACGTTTACAGTTCCCATTAAAAGTTCAAGTTTAAATTTCAATGAAGATCATTTACGCACACCATGTTTTTCTCACGGTCAGCTCTACGTAGCTTGCTAACGTGTTTCTTACTCGCAAAATCTACATATTTTTACTGAACGAAACAAACCACGTAACATAGTCTGACTGTCCTGTAAGTAGTATATAAGTCACATTGACTTATATATTACTTACAGGAGTATATTGCGGTAGGTAAGCAGAACCGCCCAAACTGAAAACATATTGATAAATTACCTAGGCACTTTATTCTAATCCTTTCAGTTTTAATTTTCTTACTGTTGCCCTACGAGAAGTGAACCCGTTATACATATTATCATCTTCAATAAGTTCATTAATATGCATACTAATACTCACATGACATTATAAGAACGAAAGTAACTTCCAACTGTCTGTCTGTCCGTTTGTTTATCTGTGTAAATATATGCTTCACGGCTAATATGCTGAGCCGTTTATGATGAAATTTGATATGGGTAGTCTGAAGCCTGGGGAAGAACATACGAGGGCGGCACTGAAAATTTCGGGAATCAAGGAAGTGACACAACATCACTATTTAAAAATGTATTTATTGCTTTTCGAAATATTCTCCGCGAAATTTGACACATTTTTCCATACAATGGAACCAATCATTGAAGCAACCATTCCATTCGGAAGTTGGGGTCTCCAAAATGGCCGTTTTGTAGGCGTCGTCCACAGCTTCTTCAGGTGATGAAAATCTCTGTCCACGCAATTTATTCTTTATTTTAGGGAAAGTATAGAAATCATTAGGGCTTAGGTTGGGGCTGTACGGCGGATGGTCTAATAATTCTGTGTTTTCTTGATCTAAAAACTCTTTTGTTCTGTGTGCGGTGTGAGAACTCGCATTGTCGTGATGGAGGATGATGCGGCGTTTGCAGTTCTCTTTACGGAGTTCAGAAACGACCTGTGGCAAACAAATGCTAGCATACCATTTTGCATTAACCGTTCTTTGTCCCTCAAGAGGAATAGTCGTAACATGGCCGGTTTTAGAGACAAACGTGGCCACCATTTTTTTTGCAACACTCCGTGAACGAACAATTTTTGTTGGCTTTAACTCATTTTCGAACACCCAAACTCGTGACTGTTTTTTTGTTTCGGGTTCGTACGTGTCCAGGATATCCCAGTATATCCAGGATTCGTCACCTGATACAATGTTGTATACAGCATTTGGGGATCCTGCGTGGAATCTTTCGAGAGTTCTGACGCACCAAGTAACGCGAGCCGCTTTTTGCTCTTCACAGAGCGAATGCGGTATCCATCGGGAAAACAACTTTTTTACACCTAATTGTTCATGCAAGATTATTTGTATTTGACTCATGCCAATGTCTAAAGTTGCCTAAATTCCGCGGTATATTACATGTCGATCTTCCTCAATCGGATTACGCACAGCATCAACGTTTTCTTGGGTGACTGCAGTTTTCGAACGACCTTGACGGGGATCATCACTGAGCTTGACACGTTCACGTTGAAATTCAGCAAACCAGCGATAAATTGTGGTTTTGGATGGTGTTTCATCACCAAATGCAGAAATCATCCGGTCAACACACTGTTTTTGTGTTAAACCACTTCGAAAGTCATAATAAATCATCGCTCTTGAATTTTCTCGAGTCAATTCCATTTTCTCAACGACTAAACAAGTTTGACATAACCTTGTGACAAGACCGAGAATCTTTTTTTAAATAAATAAATGGTATTCGATTTTTAAAACCAAGGAGTTTTCAATTAAAAAGATTTTAATATGACAGGAGCAGTGCAAATATTCCATTCCCGATACTTTTAGTGCAGCCTAGTAGGCTACTTTATATCAATTAACTCCGCGGGCGAAGCCGCGGGCGGAGGCTAGTCTTGTATAAATTCTTCGCTTTCAATGTACCATAAAAAGCGGCAACTAGACCTTAGGTTACGTGTATGGAATGTAGAGGTAAAAATAATAATTAATAAGTATATTTTTTCAATAAACTGTACAATATACTAAAATAATAAATAGATAAATAATATAATTAATAAATTTTCTTTTCTTCAGGCACATTACACCCATATAACTTACCAACAGAATAGTACAGAATTAGTAAAAATTAAAAATAATTATATTAAAACAATATCTAAGTGTAAATGGAGGGAACCATCACGTCAACAGTGGCGAAGCTAGGGCTCCTAAATTGGGCAAGTCCAAGATATGGTTTTGGTGTTTTTAGCAGTTTTATAACAATGCACCAATCTTGATGTGTCTCCACTCTTCAGTTTTATATTCAGTGCTATCGAGGACGTGTTTAACAAAGCACACAGAAGGCATACTACTGCTAGATAGATTGTATTACATATCAGCAATTGCATACCTTCGGTGGCTTTGAAAAAACCGTTTGGTTATGCTTGAGCGAAAAAAAAAAGATATTTACATACAATACAATACATGAACAAAATAAAAGCATGAACAAAGTACAAACAAACTATGTACAAAATTAAAAAACAAATTATTCATATTCTAAATCGATTTTCTCGGATAACTGTCTAAATGAAATTACCGGAATCATGTGTTTTTTAAGAATTCATATGCCTTTTAATGGCTCCAGATGAGTTATTTAAATGATCATATCCAGTAGCATTCAAAGCTGTTTTGTCGTTGGAAAAGAATATCCACCAACAATAGTACAACTTATTAAAATGTTTAAATATTTTACCTTTTCCTCCCCAATTAGCACTTTAACACACTTCAATTCATCACAAGAGACACTATTATCCTACATTTTTACTATAAAACTTTAAAAAAGCATAAAGAACACAGAGTAAACATTGAAATGTGAAGTGAACTTGCAAACGTATCGCCCGCATGCTCCCGCGCTCGAACAACTAACTTCATACTAAAAGCTTGGCTTTTCGTTCTATACAAATTGCTATGTATACAATCGTAGTCATATTTCATTATAGAACATTTTGCCACAGGTTAGAAAGGAAGCGATCGTCTTCTCGAAAGCCCACGCGTGCAATAGAGACAACTAAACACTTAATTCAACTCCTTTTATATGACAGCGGCTACGACCTCTGTACAATGAAAACAGCGCGTGGAAAATTTGAAATAGTTTGAAACAATTTACGAGTTATTTTATTATAGTACGGCCGCTGAGTTATTACCGATTTGACAGATTATTCTTAAATTAATCGATATAACCTTGCACGAGCGACACATTTGCCGAATGATTTAGAATACCTCTTTAATATAAAACTTTATGTCAAAATGTCAGAAGGAAGTAATTTTCCAATAAACTCTGTTTCAACACTTAAAAGAGTTTGTAAATAATATGAAAACATTTATTTTTTGTTCTTTGGCGCGCTTGTTATTACTTCGTGCGTCTAGATTTCATAGTGATGTGCTTGATAGTATTCGGTCCGAATTCATTGGAATAGATATGATATTTATTTTATTTGGATATTTTTATTTTACTTATTCCTTCGAGCAACTAGACTATAATGCCACCATTTTTTTGCGTCTCCTAATTGCACTGTGTTGCCAGTATCTCTATGATTTTTAAGATTTATGTGTGATCCAAAGACAGAAATACTGTTATCTATGATTTAAAAATAAATACAATTAAAATGATTATGTATAATTTTTAACATTCATAATATATAAAACAACATTTAATAAATACAATTTTCTCCCTCAATTAAGCAATGCTATAGGTGTATTTTTTTAAGTAATTGGCGATACTATTCTGGCAACACCCTTATCACCGCTATTTTAATCTGTTTAATCGTCTTTCTTCCGTACTCTCGTGCGCACAGACTACGTTCTCTTGTGCAACCGTTGTTTTTTGACTCGGCTTTCTCCTGTTTATCGTTGCGCTTTATTGGACTAATTTTGTTTGTGTTTGGTAATTTTGTTGAAAATGCCGAAACGAGGAAAAACATTGAATAGTCAATGTCGTGAGCTTGTACTAAAGCTACAGGATTACTTTGAGCGTGAGTCACAAAATGGCGGCCCTTTGATTCCGGTCACTCAAGTGAAAGATCGGGTTTCACAAGCTCTTGGAATTGGTGCAAAAACACTATATAATATAATTAAAGAAAAATTTTGTTCTTCTGGAAGTGAAGATAATGTTTTACGCACTCCTAAGAAAAAACGAAGACAAAAGCCCGTGACAGGTGTTGATGTTTTTGATGCAGATGTAATAAGAAACCACATATATGGTTATTATACTAGGAACGAGTTTCCAACTAGACGTTTGCTTTTAGTCTCTTTAAAAGAAGCTGGCTTGTTTAAAGGCGGTAAAACGGCGTTGTCAAAACTATTGCACGAAATTGGGTTTGAATATAAAAAAAGACGAATAAAAGGAAAATATTAATGGAAAGATTTGATTTAATAATTAAAAGGAGGGAGTTTTTAAGAGAAGCCAGAAAAATCGAGTCTTGGGACAACGTCGTTTTTGTTGACGAAACATGGTTAAATGCGAACCACACTGTGTCACGCTCTTGGACTGACGAAACAAAAGCATCAATCTCAAAGGTTCCAATTGGAAAAGGATCGCGACTGATAATTTGTCACGCCGGTTCTGCTGGAAGTGGTTTCTTTGAAAATGGACTGCTGGCTTTCGCGTCAAAAAGTACTTCCGATTACCACGAGGAGATGGATACAGACACTTTTACGAATTGGTTCGAAAATCAATTATTACCCAGCCTGCCAGAGCCTTCTATCATAATAATGGACAACGCTTCATATCACTCGAAACAAGTGAATAAAGCGCCTACTCAGGCCGACAAGAAAGCTGATCTCGTAGCATGGCTACACCAAAATGGAATTGAAACTACTGCCGAAATGCTAAAGTCTGACTTAGTAAAGTTGGTACGCGAAAATAAATCATCAAGAGTCCGTTATGAAGTAGATGAGATAGCTCCAGCAGATGGACATCGGGTACTTCAAATTCCGCCTTATCACTGCCAGTACAATGCCATTGAGCTAATATGGGCACAAATCAAAGGTATTGTTTTTTATCGCATAAGTTATGAATATGAATAATTTGTACTATTATAACATCCAATATTCAGCATAGAAGTAAAAAGATACATAACTAAGAAATAAATATCTCATGTCCCTTACGTGTAGGTAATTGTGTAACATTTCGTTTATTTAATGTAATAAATTAACGTTATTTAATGTTTACATTACAGGTTACGCAGCTCGTAATAATACGACTTCGCCATTCAGTACTAATAAAATGATGGGTCTATTAAAAGATGCTTGCAGCAAAATAACGAAAGGAGATTGGGTCAAGGTCGTCGAAAAGACTCGAAAACTAATAACAGAAGATTATGAACGCGATCTAAGAGTGGATACCATTATAGAGAATGAAATTGTCATACAAGTGACTGATAGCGATGACAGCTCTGGCGAATCTAGTTCAGAGTCTGAATAATTGTTTTAATAAATGATAGGTAGTCATTTATTAAAACATCTTGTACCTACTCTATTCATTAAAATGTGTAACAGTGTTTACAAATTTGTTTTATTTTGATATGTCCTCGACCAATTATCTACGCCCATCAAAGATACTCCACCTAATAAAGAACCTGTGTCTTTAACTATTATTGTTTTGATTTTATTTAATTACACACTATACTAGAATATTTAAAAACAAACTGTTCCCAAATGATATTAGGGTTACTGGTTCAGTCACTTCACTAGTATTGTCAATTCGTCATGTGTCAAATCGGTAATAACTCAGCGGCCGGAGTATAGTTGATATTATTGATTATTGATTGAGATGTCTGATAGGCAAGCCCGGTTTTTTGGCTTCTATGGAGGCTTCGCCACTGCGCGTCATGCAGCTTTCTTAAGCCATTTTTGATAAATGGTTGTGGCCGGCAGTCTAACCGCGAACTCACTAATTATTTTGTTTCTACACCCGCCAACCCTGGACATGAATAATGCGAATCTGAATCTTTAAATGTATTCGTAAAGCATTAAATGTATTCGTGCTTCGGCAAACATGTCTGAAGTAATGCAATAGCGTTTGTGACCCATAAGCATTCCAAAGATGTTATTGTATTGCACACGAATACCGTTCAAAGATCGCCCCGCATATTCAGTCCAGAGCTGGCAGTTGTAGAAAAACTGACGGTACCTTTGGAAGAGCACAGTCTTAACCTCCTTGGAGGCTTTAAAAACCTCTTGGCAATCATATTGCCACAAACAGACAGAGCTTTTCTCTGTCGTTTTATATTGCAATCATCTTTTCTGTCCGCTGTCACTATGTGACCGAGGTATTTGAACCTTTGAACTATTTTAACGGGTTGACCCGCCACGTGCGCCTCAGGTACATTAGTGGCGCCCTTTCCCGCCTTAAAAATCACCATCTCTGTATTTTTTGCATTATAAATTAAATTATGATCGTTAGCAAAATTTTCGCATATAGATATTAATTTCCGCGTAACTTTGATTGTATGGCTGAGCAGAACCATATCGTCAGCTAACTTAAGTTGTTAACATAACGGTTCCCAAGCCTAAGTCCGACTGAGGTTCTACTCAGCTCCACGATCAAGTCATTCACATAGACCTTTAACATCTATGTGAATGACTTGATCGTGGAGCTCGGGTGAGGTAAGCCCCCCCTGCCGTACTCCGCAAGCCAGTGAGTAGTCATCGGACAAAGAGTCACCCAATTTAACATTATTGATCTGTCTGCTATACCAATAAGTGAGCAGGTCAACAATACCAGCAGGAACGTTATTAGATCTTAGCTTCTTCCATAGATCATGATTCAACGTATCGAAAGCTCGACTCAAATCAAGAAAGCAGGCATATACACTAGTATCGCGATCAACATAGTAACTTACTTACTTGTTAAGCAAAAATAGCCATATCAGTAGATAGCTCTGGTCGAAAACCAAACTGACCATCGTCAATAGACATGTAGGGTGTAAATATGGCTTGAATCAAACGTTCAAATACCTTGACCACAACAGTGGTGTGCCTGTCTAGAGTACCAAAATAAAACACAAAGAAATGATTTCAATTTTATTAATTAACATTATTACACTTTTAGTAGGAATTTGAATGACGAAGTTATTTAGTATCACTGAATAATGATTATTTAGAATGAAATGCACCGACACAAGGGAAAACACAAAGAGAAATTTGCAGTGACTGCAAATAAATTTGCTACGTACTTTGTTTTCTTTAGTACTGCACGCCCGACACCTACGGTACCCCCGTCTATTTCATGAGGCAAGTGCACCCTGACATTCATCATCATCATCATTACAGCCCTTCACAAGTCCACTGCTGAACATAGGCCTCCCCCAAGGTACGCCACAAAGCACGGTCCCGAGCCACCTGCATCCATCGACTTCCTGCATGTCTTACCAGGTCGTGACTCCATCTAGTGGGGGGTCGCCCTACACTTCGCCTACCAGTACGAGGCTACCACTCGAGAACCTTTTTTCCCCAACGGTTGTCGGTTCTTCGAGCTATATGGCCGGCCCATTGCCACTTCAGCTTACTAATCCGTTGGGCTATATCGGTCGCTCTGGTTCTACTGCGGATATCCTCATTTCTAAGTTTATCACGCAGAGAGATCCCGAGCATAGCCCTCTCCATAGCTCGCTGAGCGACTTTGAGCGTCCTCATACGGCCAGCAGTGAAGGACCACGTCTCGGTTCCGTATGTCATCACTGGCAACACGCACTGGTTGTACACTTTAGTTTTCAGGTTTTGAGGTAAACCTGACGAAAAGATGTGTCGTAACTTCCCGAACGCTGCCCAGCCGAGTTGAATCCGTCGATTGACCTCTCGGTCGAAGTTGGACTTACCTAATCGGACTATTTGTCCCAGGTAAAGCATTAACGTCAACAACTTCTAGCTTAGTGCTCCCAACAACTACAGGCATAGGTATGACATGGACATTAAACATGATCTTTGTTTTGTCCATGTTCATCCTAAGACCTATCCGTTGGGAGGCATTATTGAGGTCATTGAGCATAGTGAAATAAAACAAAGCATAGTTGAAACGATGGAGGATGGGATACTTGCATACGTTGCAGTCTCGGCAAAAATGGAACACAGCAACTGAACCTTTACACTGTCGGAACTGTGGTTGTGTTTACCAAGGAGAATACGCCGCCTCTCCATTGGCCATTAGGGATTGTCGAAGAGGTTTTTCCCGGTTCCGACGGGGTAATTAGGGTAGCTCGCGTTAGGACCACGACTGGGTCTTACATACGTCCTGTTGTCCGTTTGTGCCCTTTGCCCCTTCAATAGTTTAAATTAGCTTTCTAGATTAGAAATTGTAATCGAAATTTAGGTTTAATCTCAGCGTTAGTTGTTTTAGTTAATTTTGAAGAGGACCCTTCAAGCCGCGGGGGATGGTTGCGCGGAAAACCATTCGTTTTTTATTTTATTCGAGGGTAGGCTGCCAAACGTTGTCCTTCCTTCGACCTATCCCTTCCGTACACACCGGGGTGGTGGGATGAGTGGGGAAAGAAGAGTTTCTAGAATGTTGCGTGATTCTCGCAACCAATGAGAAGAGCGCCGGACTTCGGTGGGAAAAAAGCAGATATAAACCCGTGCACGGCACTCGCACACTCTCTTGCCTTTGCGCCGCTGGTTGGAAGCATACCGCCTGGGACAGTCGCGTCCTAGAGGGCTCTTGCCCACGCGCACCGCTAGTTTCAAACCGCACCACCTGGAGCAGTCGAGCTCCAGAAGTAACCGCCTCACCTAGTGAGATATCGTCGCGCACCGCTCTCTTCCATCGCACCACCGACCAGGACCGCATCTCTGGGGCCCCAGGAGATCCGCCAGAAGTAGCACCGCGGCGTCCCAGCCGCATCGCAGTCACACCCCGGTAAGTGTGCCTTTTTCCTATGACGCCTGCTTGAGTATTTGTGTTTTATTAGTTAATCCGCCCCAATTTCATTTCTCCTAATGTGCTCAAGCAGGATTCCTTCATAACCTTGGCAACCAATAGGTTCTTTCGAAAGAGCGAGTGCATTGTCAAGGAAACGTGCCAAATCCGCCATCTTGTTTAGAAATCATCCGCGTATACAGTCCATATAGTGTAAACATCTCGCGTAATAGGGTCAAGACTATTGCGACATATCGACAGCGGTGTCTTTTGTCGGCGTGCCACCCGCGTGCAACGTTGTCACTCTTCCAAGGGGTCAAGGTACGTTGTCTAAACAGAGTGTTCACTTTTACTGAATTTATTTTAATATTTATTTTGTTTGAAAATCTCACTTTTTTATTTTACGGGTTTTAATTTAATATTTAATTTTTCTACACTTCTACGGACTAGTATTACTTGTGGTTTCATTTATTGCATATATGTGAGACCCATTCTGTATAGTTTATCATACTTGGGATCATTTCTACTAGGCATTATCGAGTTATCAGCTAAATGAGAATATTCCATGATTTTTTTTGATTTTTTTACAAGGCATGACAAATGCAATTTCATCAACTCGAAAAAAGGGATCAGTAGACCAGTATGAGTCACAAGTAGGGACATTATGTAATCCCATCATTATTATTATACCTAGAACCATTCTAACGGCCATCACTGTCACTGGTTCCCAATGCTTGCTTCTTTGCTGTGTGGCATACAAATTTGTTTGTTCCATTTATATATTATATATTTATTTAGTTCCATTATTAAATCTAAAATATCATCAGAAAAAAATCTGGAAAAGTATGCCAGTGGACTTGTACGGCTAGGAAAAGATACTGCCGGCTTTAATAAAATATCAGAAAATCTTTCTGAATTAGGCCCCTCATTACTGCACATTACCTTCTTCTATTCCTCTTCATCTTGATCAGAATCTGAATCAGATTCAGAAGTGTTCGAAATTCTTGCACTGCTGCGGTGATGGCGTCGTATTATGGAAGTGTCATCATTATCTTCGCTACTGCAGTCTGTTACAGTGGATTAAAGAGAAAGACTTGGAAATTCCCTTGGAGACACACCAGAACACCATGGCTCAGTATTGTCAACCACTTAGATTTCTGAAGTTGGAGAATTAATAGTGTTAGAAGGTGTAACAGACTGTTCAGACTCATTGCTTACTGATGTCTCAAGTAATTGCTGTAAATCGGAGCTACGACTGAACTCATCCTCATCATAGTCATCTTCAGACTCTTCAGGATTTTCCAAGCGGACTATTTTTTCTGTTCCTCTTCTCTATTTGATTTATTGGATTGCCCGCAACCCCGCCTGCAATAATAACAAGGCAGTGGATATTTTATTGCCACCAATAATATGTAAGGTGGTGGAAGCAATATGGCCACCGAATAATTAACATTTTTATTGTATTTTTAGTAAATACCGGCAAAATAAAATGATGAATACAATATAAAACATAAATAAAGAGATTTAGAATAACAACTTACCATTATGATAGCCTCGTTCTAAAGGTTCAACTGGATGGAGATACAACACAGTAAATAACCTCTTTTCAACAATTCTAACGACAAGCTGTCAAACCAAATGTCAAAAAATATAAGTGACAGCTACAGCTAGTCCTACGATTGGTTCGTGAATCTGAGTTGCTATTTCAGAAAAAACCTTTTGCCATCACCTCAAAAAGGGTTAAGTACCACATTAACGAATGTTCGGTGATTTAGCAGAATATTCATTCGGTCGAATAAGAATATTCGGTAAAGCTGCCGAATATGCCGAATACCGAATATGAAACGAGTAATCGGCCCATCTCTAATAAGAATTCCTTATAAGGAGATTAATATAGAATACTGGAAGATTGCGGAAGTGAATGGCAGAGTCGGAAAGGGACGTCCTAGGCGAAAATTTATCGACCAAATTGGCGATTTATTGAAAACGGGCCAAATTAGGAGTAGCTTTAACCGACGAGCATGTATGCGTAGCGTATGGATGTGAAGGAGGCGAGAGAGGTGTGTCAGGATCGTGCCAAATGGAAGTCTGTAGTCTCTGCCTACCCCTCTGAATGACAGGCGTGATGTTTATGTATGTATATAATATAGAGTAATGTAGTGATATATTCTGCATTAGCCATTACGGGCAGTTCTAGGGGATTTTGAAAAACTCGTTATATTGACGCTCGTTATATCAACAATACACTGTGTACGAATTCGAATACGTGTTTCGGTTTCCACCCTTGGGTGGTTTTTAGGGTGGATAAACAGAATAACATGACGACGCAGTCAACGGCATTGCACTGTTACCAAATGTTGTGTAAATTGTGAATTAATTTAGGCACTCTTTTTTATCGAGCAGCAAATTCATAATATACCTTTCATCTCAAAATCAACATTAAGTGATAATTAAAAATTTGATTCTCTCAAGGTCTTAATAAATATGTTCATTTTTTAATTACTAATTTACGGCTTTTTAATTTTGTAGGGTTTACAGCATGTGTAATGATTATTGAAAATACTAGGTCAATAAGGTGGTACAATACAAACATTTAATATTAAATTATTATATCATCAGTTCTTTTTATTTATTTTTTAACTGGAGTGCCTAATCAGCTTAAACCACCTGATTAGTAAGTGGCTACTGTAGCCCATATTTACCTGGAACAAATTTCAAAAGAAGAAGGGTACAGATGCATTGTATCCTCTGAAGACTAATAAAAATAAGATGGAATGTCTCACATGCCATTAAGACATGATTAAAGTAGTGCACATGGCAGGAGAAATAAATAATTTGTAGTGTATTCTTTGCCGGCTGCGGGCTGTTCGAAAGAGATACCGCGGCTCCGGAACGTAAGGGCACTGAAGGAACATGGATGGTTTTTAGTCAGTAAAAGTCTGACACTCCCTTACGCTCCACCCAGAGCGAAAGGCGTCATTAGATGATTTTCCATCCGCAAAAAAAAAAAGTGTATTCTTTGCTGATCTATGAAATTTTATATTATTCTGACATTCATAAATTGATCAAAACTGAATTACAAAATTCCGTTACATTCATGCATAGATACATCATACATACAGTTAAGGCAGTTTAAGTTATAGTGTCTCTCTTACCCCTCAAACATAAGCCAGATGTGACAGTAGGGGCACATATTTCAGTACTGTGGATGTATTATTTATCGATACACAAACACAACTTAAATGTTAATTTATTTTTAAAAAAACAATACAATAGGTTTCCGCAACAGCAAATAAGAGAGGATGCAACCCAAGCAGAGGTGCAATGGGCTACATGTATGAACACACATCTCCTGCCTTCCTTCAATTTGAACTGCCCATGGGCTAATAAAAAAATGTGTTTCTGTTATAGTATTTACTTAATATTTTTTATGTTTCTTACTGTCCAGCATTGAAGTAATATGTACTTACGTACTAGAACAGCTATCTCAAACAAAAAATTTGCGCTACTCTTTGTTCGCATGGTTGGTTTTTTTATCATAGAATAAACATAGGTAGAATGATCCTTAGGTAATAGTAGATTGTATTGTTAAATAGGTAAATTATATTGAGAACAATATTTAAGTTATATATAAAAACTGTCAGTTTATTTTGTATATTATATTTTCTTATTTAATATAATATTACATAATATTATATCACAATTACATTTTAATGATATTTTTATCTGAATATTTTTAAAGGTATCTATGTCAAATATAAAAAAACACACTAAATGTATGCTTAACAAAACTTATTAACATAAGGTTTTTACTGACATTTCTTGAATTATTAGTACAATATCTAAGTACACACGATGGCATATTTTTATCAAGATATTTTTTTAATTCAACACAACACATGACAACTCTACAAGCGCCCAGTGAGTGACTGATTAAAGTGTGGTGTATGCACCGCAGTTGAGTGGAACAGAGTAGCTGAATGCAGTGTCGCCTCTAGTATGTAGTACATAATAGCTCAATGCTGTCCAGCATTACATTATGAATTGTATGCAAGTACCATCAATTAATAGTCATATTGGATAGATTCCTTGTTCCATCCACAAGGTCAGTCCTTTTTTTAACACAATAATAATAATTCAAATCTAACATTTAAAATTAATATCACTTTTACATGCATGATTCTTGTTGTAGAAAATGTTAAATATTGTTATTACTTTGCTTCATTGACAGCAACTGATATAAAGAGGCAGGCTCACAAATGTGATTCCAGTTTGCCTTTGTCAGATGGGACACGGTAATGGTTTTATTACAATTTACACACTGCCAGTCCGGTTCAACAATATGGCTCTTAAAATGATTCTCAATTTCCCATGTAACATTTTCTCCTGCAAAAGTCACCTGGCAAAACCAGCAGTGTATTTTAATAGACTCTTCATGACTTTGATGGAGTCCGATATACAACTGACACATTGGACTTAAAACTTCCTGTAATTGCAAATCATACTTTTCATCATCTCTCACTTCATCTGCCACATTCTCATACAAGAACCTGACATAACCGTATTTGCTTAAATATTTTCTGAAAGTTCCAGGAACACCAACACTAGATGGCATACTTTGTGTAATATTATTCAAAATCTTATGCATGCTCACCAAAACGTCTTTCCATTTTCGGTATCTATCATTTGATATACATTGTCTAAATAAATTCAAAATAACATCTTTGGATATCTCTGTCAAATTTTTGCTCCTACGTTTTACTTCCCACTGCTGATTCAATGAAGATTTTTGGTAAGAGTCTAGTTTTAACATTTTATTAACAAGTGTATGTTGCAGCTTATGGCAGTTCTCATATTTGAGATTTATTATGCCGCCCTGAGCCCACTTTAACTTTAGTTCAATCTCTATTCCGCACCAACTAAGAATAGAGTTGAGTGATAATAAATTTGGATAGTCATAATATTTGGGAAGTGGTTCGTTCACATTGAAAATTGAATTATTTGATATTGGGTGTCTTAATATTAGGTGATTAAGTTGGTTCTTTGTTGCCTGTATTTCCATCACAACGTTTTCCTTATTTACATTTTCTATTTTATGCATTTGTCCCATTATAGGAATATTCTTAATAACATTTGGTGATAAATATTTTGCTATTTCTAACATGCTACCCAAATATTTTTTCAGGTTAAGATACTTTTCTTCTAAAATGCTTGTTATTGCTTCACTGTTATTTTCAGATTTAAAATCAATTACAGATTGTTCAAATCCATCCCATTCAGGCCAATCCTTCAGGTATTTTTTTATGACATTTACATATATCTCTACTTCCAAGTCATGGATTTTTTGGATGTTTATGTTAAACTCTCTCTGCAAAATATCTACTATTTGGGCATTAGTCAAAACAGTGTTTTGTTTATAGTCATTAGTTATAAGACTCTTAAAAAGCTCAATAATTGGTCCACCTGCAATTAAAAGCAAATTATCAAAAATAAATATAAGCGTCAGTATAGTGCCACAATCTGATACTGGGCCATCATGTTTTTCTTTATTTTTAAAAAGTGACCCTCACAGCAAGATTTTCTCCTGTATCATGGATACAGTTCAACTTATATAAAAAGCACATGAACAAACATTCAGATTTAAAACAATAATTTGTAGGTGATTTACATGGTAGAGCCATGCTGCAGTTATATTAGTACTATAGTTGTAACATGAATGGGTCGGCTCGACAGAGGAAGGACCACACTCTCACAGAATACCAGCGTCAAATAGTAGTTTAATGCTGCTGTGTTTTGTATGGTGAGTGTAGAGAACCAGAGATCCTTTTTACTGGAAACGAGGCATTCCATCTTAATCCTCACGGGTAACAACACATCTACCTTTTAATTCGTAATTGGGGATAGATGTAGATGTCTATGGGTCACAGCAACCACTTACCATCAGGTGGGCTGTGTGCTCGTTTGTCATCCTATCCTATAAAAAAAATTATACAAACATGTGTTCCATGCGGCTTTATGAAAGTATCAAATAAATGTTTTTATAAAATCTGTAGTTTTTAGTTCAGAAAAAAAAAACTACTACAGTATTTGGTATTTCGCAATTATTACAATAGTACATAATAAGTCATGGCCTTAATTCATTGATACACTATGTTTTAGCACTTATTTCAAAAACTAACATGTGGAAATTATTTTATGCAGTATAATTTTAGAAGTTAATTCTTATTAAAAGTTTATATTTATTTTTATCCTTTTTAGTGGAATAAAAAATATCAAAAATTCAAGGTAATAACAAGAATGTAAGGTAAATTACATTGAAAATATTAAAAACTACACCCCTATGAATACACACTCCAGCCAGCAATACACCCCCCTAAAGCATAACTTATTTAATGACTAAAAAGAATTATTAAAATTAGGCAGTTTCCGAGAATTTGGTGTCAGTAATCAACTAAACAATAGATTAATTAAAAAAATTGATTACTGGCACATAATTTAGAATATTTTCTAAGAAAAAACAAAAATTATTGTAATATAAGTTTATTGTTCTGCAAATATTTGCAAGCTTAAGTTCATGTCTACTTACCTTCAATAAACCTAATTGGAATCAAGCGCTCGCTACTTATAATTAGAATAAATGCTCACCAGTGGTGCTGGATTTGAATGATAATGCTGATGTCTCTACCTCAACATTTCTACTTTGACGAAGTCCCTCTAACCATTATTTTACGTACTAATTCAAATTTCGTATCTATTATGGTAATAAGTACCTGTTGCTTTCGCACCCTCGTTTTCTTCTACCAAAATTACATCGTTTGATGATTGGTCGTCATACATTTTTAATTAATTAATTAGTTAAAGTACATATGTATGTACTCTTTGTAAGAATTTGCGTTGCGAACATAGGTTTAAAGATATGTAGCAATTATAGTTGTGAACATCAACACAACAACACAATGAACACAATATCAAATACTATAGAAAAACCGTAAGGTTTTTTATAATTTATAAACATCAGAAAGTATTTGACATAGAGTAGAGTAATATATACAGAAAGTATTTGACAATATTAAAATATAGTGTAGTGTTGCTGTATATTGGGTGCGTTTGGCAGAAAAAAGCGCTAGCAAGCGCTTATAAGCGCTAAAATAGTTTTCGGCCAGGACACGATTGCTACTTCAGTAGCGCTGACACAATCCGCCATTTTGCTTATTTAATGTGTTTGTTTTGAAGTAGAGTTTATAAGTTCTATTGTGCAATATTAGTTTTAAGTAATATTAATGACATGAATAAACATATACATGCTATTAAAAATCATGATTGGTAAGTTTTTAATATGAATACTTTACAAACAAATATTTAAATTAGGTTAGATTCCTCGGTTAAAACTAACATCGTGTCCTGGAGGAAAATAGCTACTTACGATTTGACAGCGCTTACCGATTACGATCGCCATTTTGCTTATAAGCGCTTGCTAGCGCTTTTTTCTGCCAAACGCACCCATTGTATTCCGTGTTTTAGTGCATAGATTATTGACTATATGTACTAGAGACAGATGAGCAACTCAAATTTTATTTACGTTAAGTTCCGTGTCCATCCGTCAGATGGCGTAAAATTAAGAGTGCTTTGGGCCCGCCCTTTATTTGCACTTTACAATTTTATATTTTTAGAACCACTAATTACATTGCACAAGTGCTGCAATGTAATTAATGGTTCTTTATATTTTGTTGAAGATAAATAAATATTGTCTACGCCCTTTTTAGGTTTTTTTATATCTGGTGACTTGTTGTCATGGTTACGAAAATAACAAGAAAAATGTAAGACTATTTTTTCGTAATAATTATATTTTTGTTAGAAGATTAAATGTTTCAAGTCTAAGAAATCTTCTTATTTCAATGTGAGGAGCTACATACAACGGTCATACAGAAGCTCCCCACATAATAGCGACCGTGAAAGCGGATAGACCTGGACAAACCGAACTCGACGCTATGAGGCGTAAAAGGGCATACACACGTCGAGTATTCTTCAGGTCAGTGCGAGAGAGGAGTCGAATGATATTGAGCAGATGACTGTCGAATTTCAGTATCTTGTAGAGAAATTGGAAGAGTTAATATCTTTTGACAGTCAAATAAAAAATATGACGATCGATTCTTGCACGGATGAGCAATTTGATGAAGAATGTGACGAATGCGAATCGTATTTAAGGAAGTATTATGCAGTAAAAGTTAAGATTGAAAAATTACGAAAAGAATGTGATAGAGAGCTTGTGCTAATTGCTTGTTCCTATTAATAAAATAAAAGCCGGATATATTTAAAATGTTTATTGTTTAAAAATTCTTTGCCTAAATAACATTCGATGTGTTAAATTTAACAATATTTTCACAATTTCTTTAAACACATTCATTTTAACTGGTTAGTTAAGTAAGAAATATATTATGTTACAGACAATGATTTCAAAAGTAGGGATAGGCCCATCTAAATATTTTACTCACACCTTTTTCATACAAGAAAAAATAGCGCATCTGTCATAGTACAAACGTCATATCAAAACACGACGTAACCAGGGTCGGATTTCGTAGTGTAATTATCCTAATTGTACCTATTTTCATAGTTTGTTGTACATAGTATCGTAATAATACTAAGCAAAATACCATAATTTTACCTAAAGGTCGACTTGTATTATTATTGGGTCCTTTTACATTTTAATATTAACCCTACGATATCGAGAATTTCTGTATTGTACACGAGTACCGCGTTTTAAAAAAAATTAGAATTAGCTCCGTCAGTCGATGCTCGATCGATGCATTGATGTTGCATGCTTGATACAACTTTAATGAGGGACTACCATGATAAAAACTCTATGCTCCAGAAGCAATCGGTTTGAAAACAGAATTTCAAAATATTTAATGAATCAGATTTTCAGATTCAATTAAGCAGATATGGTTTCAAAGAGTACAAATCTTTTCGTTTTACCTTTATTATTATTAAATATAATAAAATATATTAGGCACCAATATTCAAAATTTAACGTACACTGAGTTCTTTAGGCAAAAATTAAACAAAAATATAAATAAAACCGTCAAAAACCGAAACTTATAGATAATCTAGACGCATGACGCTAAAATCCCGACACATGGGAAAAATGAAACGTCAAACGTGATATAATTTTTTTTAAACAGTATAATTTTATTTTCCATGTACAATATTATTGTGGGTCTGAATCCAACCCTGGCCTAATCTTGGTAACGTTACTGAACTAACTGTAAAATAAAACCTTAAAAATGCGATTATATAATAATTTAATTGTAACAAAATTAATATGGGTAAGGTTATTTACCGATGATACGATATCCGATGTTGCTTTTTAATCTTTGAATCGTAATTTTTGCATTTTCAACTGGACATATTTGTGACAGGCAAATCTGTCATGCGCGCGCACTACTATCGACCGATTCGCGTTGGCCCTAAACTGTAATTTTAGGGCCAACACACTGGTCCGTTTTTGTTGTTCAGTCGACCCGGTCCTTACGCTAGTAATATATAAGTCAATGGTTACAGAGAATACAATACAATAGAATTACTATTATTAAATATAGATTATTACATAATATTTATTGAAAGTCATGTTTTATTTACTACAGATACCTCTGTCCTGGGAAGAACCAACAAGAAACCCAGCGGGACGTTTTTTAAAACATATTTCACTTTACAATAATTTTGTTTATACATTTTTTAAATAAATTTTAATAGTACAAGCAAGGTGGCGATCACCTCAATCCCAGGGGTTATTATTGATGTATTTTTTGAGATTAAAATAACACTTTTTGTACATTTTTCCTTAAATAAAACATTTCAACTTATTTATTTACAAATTTTGTACATTTTCTGAAATTTTGTTTTAAAAGCGTATATGTTGCCCCATAAAAGCACTACTGACTCAGTGGAGTCTAGTAACTGGTGTTACAAGCTTATGTTTGTTCCTAGTTTTTAAAGTATAAACATCTTTATTCTTATGAAAGCTATTTATGTTTTTATGTACATACATTATTGCTATGCAAAAGTTAATATATTTAATTCTTTAAATTTTTCTCTACGCGACTCTTTACAATTTAAGATATAAATTGAACGTACGGCTCTCTTTTATAAAACAAATATGGCTACAATGCCAGTGGCATGACTAGCAGTAATACCAAGAAAAACTGTGGTATTCACAAGACTCAACTACTTCCCATTTAAGAGCACATTGATAATTGAATCCTCTCCAAAGGTTTGCTTCTTTTCCATATTTTCAAGAATTAGTATCAATTAATTGTTAATAGTGGTACATCTTTAACTTAATATAAAAAGATACATTTTGTAGCAGCATTATTAATCTTTAAAATATGTACTTGATAATGTTATCATATTTTGGTAACATAACTTTTTTTTAATGTGTGTAATAACTATACTTTTAAAAATACAAACAATTTACAAAAGCGATTTCTTATGCTTACTATACCATTGTAAATGTGTAAATCAATATATTTTTTTTACAAAATCAGCATTTTATATATGTATTATAACATACTCATACATAATACAACCTCACAAACCATTTGCAAAAGCAAAGATGGCAGTAATTAAAACATATATACAATAAAAGATTTATAACATACATGATTAAATGGTGTCTATGATCAATTTACAATTAACACCAAAGTAAGCAATAATTAAGGTAATAGGACAAAGACAGCAAGAATGCTTTTGAAATTTAAAATAAAAAATAATTCTCTTTATTTGATACTTACACTTATCGAAAGGGGAAATTTTATTTCAAAAGAATTAAGATTTATACGCATGACGCGAGGGCGGCACTGAAAATTTCGGGAATCAAGAAAGTGACACAACATTACCATTTAAAATGTATTTATTGCTTTTCGAAGTATTCTCCGCTAAATTTGACACATTTCAATCCTAGAACAATTAAAGGAAGCCATAATGGAGAAAAGAAGGGGAACATTGACCAAAGGAATCCTTCTTCTGCACGACAACGCGCCTGTTCACAAGTGCCATGTTGTGATGGCTGCTCTGCGGAAGATGGGCTCCAAAATTTTGCCACACGCACCCTATAGTCCTGATCTGGCCCCCAGTGATTATTATCTATTTCTAAACTTAAAAAAGAACTTCATGGGAAAAAGTTTTTAAGTGATGAAGAAGTGAAGGAAGCAGTTTTGGTGTATTTTTTAGACAAAGACAAATCACTTTTTTTATTTTGAGGGTTTGTGTTGTTGAAAAAATGTTTTAATAAACTAAAATCAAGACCAAATTATTCTTTTGAAATACCAAAAATAGAAATGGTTATAATTACTATTTATTTTTTTCATAATAGTAAAATTAATGTGTCATCAAGCAGCTTATGTGATTAGTTATCTAATTTACTTAAGCATCTTAATTAGTAAGTTTAGAAAGTTAAAAGTACATCATAATGTGATATAGAGATAAATAACATCTATTTAGATCTATATCTGTGAGTCAGATAGTATTTTTGCCATGAATAATTAAGCTGATTATATAATTAATCATAAAGGTTTTTAAGTTTTCTTTGTGCTTTTTACATGATAAAAATTCGAATTCCACACCAAGAGCTATTAATAATTTAATTCTATCAATTATACCACTGTAGGGGCCATTTTGTAAAGCATTTTTTATTATTCTAATTACTCTTTCAACACACTCTAAAAAGTTTTGGGAGGGTCTCATAAGTGATCTTTGCGTGACATCTACAGACAAAATGTAATCATATCTACTTGTGGCGAAGTTGTATCACACGATTCATTGTTACATGTAATACATGATTTGCAAACTTTAATTTTTAAAACTACTTTTACGGATTTTTTCGCGTTTTATTTATTTTATTTTTAATACCCGACGTTTCGGGTGCTTTCCAGCACCCATGGTCACGGGGGACTGAGGTGACTGACGTCCCGATGTCAAAGTTAACCCGGAGTACCTTCAGCTTTTTTAATTATTGTCTTTGGTCCGATCTACGCAGAATGAACTAACTGTGGTTTGAAGTCTTGCAGTGGTATGCTTGGGTTTAGTTTTAATTTTATTAATTATAGGATCCCAAGCAGGTGGTAATACCAAGCCTCCTTCTCTATTGAAATTAGGATGTTTTTTAATTTCAATAGCCTCACGTATCATCCTTGGTAGGAATCGGTGTTCTTTCGCGAGGATTTGTGGTCTATCAAATCTGATGTAATGGCAAGTCCAGTTTGCGATCATATCCTAGATGGCCCCAACCAAGTAAGTAAGCAAGTAGTTTTAATCAATGTACAGTGTTCGCGTAAATATAAGAAATCATTATTTAATTTTTAACTTTTTTATAACTTGCCCTGCCACATACCTTTTTGTCTCCGTGACAATTTTATTTGCAACTTCTTGCGAATTGTTACCCGCCAAGCTTTGAACTATAAAGTCTATGTTAATTTTATTTTCCTTTGGGGGCAGAGGTAATTCATTTTTTGCCGACAGGTAATCTAAATTATTTAAAACTTTGTTAAAGTCTTTCTCACAATTTGCCCCCAAGGAATGTGTTGAACTCAAATAATTAACAAGTAATGTTTTATAAATACTTTGAAATTGTAGACACGTAGGATTGTTGTTTCTAGCCCCGTGGCTTCTTACTGAGGAGAAAAAGTATTCCAAGGGATCTTGGTCAAAATAACGCATCAATATACTCTTTACACTGTATTTGTCAAATAAATATTGCAACAAACCTTTTATAGTGTCATTGTTACGTATCCAATTTTTTATTGATGGAACTTGTTCATAACTTACAGATGATCTAGCACTACCTCTTTTTTATCTCCGTTTTGAATCTCATTGACCGTAAAACTGGTAGAACTTTATACCACAGTGCAAAGTGATCTGAATTTGGTTTTACACAATTTTTATAAATCTTATATGTTTCCTTATAAGAACCTCCATTAAAAGAATCAAACAATTAATCAAAAAGGAGAAGTATATCTGCCTTATCTTCACATTCTTGTGGCAGCAACTTATTTTCTGCAAAGAAATAAAATGTTATGAGCACTTTTCAAATAATGAGCATTAAATTGTTTGACGTAAGAGTTAATACAGGTAAATAAACGATAAAGAGATATCTTACAAAAAATAATTTCAACGTTGAATATTAATTAACAAATTATATATACATACTTGCACATAATCGTAAAGCTCCTGATACTCGTTGGCTAAAAACTTGAGGAATTTTTTCAGGCATAACATGCATTTCTGTAAGCTTATTACACATTCTTAACTCATCTTCTCCTGCATCAATTTCCAACAGTAATTTTAAATGTTGCCATTTTGCTATTTTTACTTGGTCATTCTGGACATACCTAAGTCTTTTGATATTAAATTATTCCTCACACCTTTTAATAAATGTGGAGGGTCGAATAACGGGAATATATGATGATTTTCTATTTGAAAAGCATTGCTCCTGTGTTCTCTACCCAGTCTTAAATATTCTGCATTTGTCTCTCTTAATAATTCATTTACTACCTTTGTGTTAATTGTTGATTGGTACACACACACAGTTGCAACAACAATTAACCCTGCCTGAAATATTTCTTTGATGATACTTTTTATTAGTTTTTTAAGAACTGTTGCAAAAAGCAAAGCAAATAGGTTGCTTATATTGAATTTTTACACCCTTTAACATAAACACTAAAACATGATCAGCAATATTATCATTCTGATCATTTTCACCAAAATCTTCAAAGCCGACTATTTGATCTAAAGATCATACTGTAGTGATGGTGAAAGCGACATCTCATCAAACATTAACAAGCATAAGCGTTCTTCCGTATTTTTGTGCTGCATCCTTTATTTGACGAAATACTATTAGGTTTAGACCTGCTTTCAAAGTTATTTTTTAAGTACATCCTGCAATGTCCTCTTTGAGGGCAAGGTAAATAATTTTCTTAGAAAATTATAGCCTTTGGGACTTCTTTTATAAATCGACAAAGCTAATAATTTTTCTTCAATATTAAAACGCCTTCCACGGTCTCTTTTATTATGTTCAGTTAATTGCATATTTAGCAATGTCTGAGCACGCTTTGATAATGATTTCAGAATCTTTTGAAATAATTTTGTCTTTGACATTTTTTCTGCTGCTGTTATTTGACTTTTTTGTCTTTTATTTTTTTCTTTAAAAACAAGATTCTAGTTAATAATTTATTAATTTTTATACCCATACTTTTTCTTTTAATCAATGTACCTGAAAAAAGTATGACAAAAGGTAAGCATATAGAGATCAGATGAAATAATGACAGCATAGTTCAGATTGTATTGGAATCTACTTTTAATGAAAGATTTTTAGTAGCAAATTGTGCCTTATAATTATATACAGTAGAAACTCGATTAGTTGGCCCTCAGTTATAGTTGTTTTAGTCAGCTAGCAATTGTTACTCCGCTCTGACGTGCGTGTCTAGTCTAAATATTTAAAAATGTAATAATAATATGAGGTATACATATGTATCTCATATACACACATATTCGGAAAAAAATACACTTTACGTACGTATTTCCTAAGTTTACTTTTAAACAATTTCATGTTATTGCAATTTTTATGTCATCTGGTAGTTTATTGAACAGCTGTGCTCCCTCAAACAGTAAAGTTTTTTTTTTGCCATAATTAGTTTCATAATTGAGGCTGCAGTATTTTAGTATGTATGTGTGTAATCTAAGAAAATATGTATGTACACAAATAAGTGCATACATTCTATATTGAAAAATGTATCTCTTAATAATTTCTTAATAAACATTGATTTTCGTTGATATTGTTGTTTTTAATAAACACATAACATTATGTATGTACATATGTACTACAAATGCACAAAACCCGCTTTTCTTCATACATTCAATTATCCGGATTTTCGATTATCCGAATCCCGGCAACAATTAGTCCGGTTAATCGAGTTTCCACTGTAATGTATATAATGCAATATACTATTAGAATGCTTTTGAAGAAGGCGCGGTGCTGTAGTGTGCACAGTCCAATAAAGTAGCATTCCTACTGCATGGCTTGCGGACCAGTGATAACAAAATTTTTAAGTTATATCTGCAAGAGTTTTAACCGCTTTATCAGAATCCTAGTTACTTCAGATGCAACGAACGCAAGGTACAACCATTTCGGTCAGCTGCGTACCCACATGCTTTTTACCTTGTGCGTTGTGAGCCAGGTTTAGATAGATAGCTTTTTACTTGTTTCGTCTATGAAAATATACTCAGCACATCCTAATGTCGTACTTATTATTATAATTCAACCACTATATATTTAACTTATCACAAACTTACTGGTATAGTAATAGAATATATGTACTTACAGTAATTAAGAATTCATTAATATTATACTACCACCAGAGAATTTTCTGGACCGATACAACTTGGGACTTTCAAGAAAAGAGCCTACTTTATTTTTTTAAAGGCAGGCAATGCATCTGCAATTTCCCATGGTGTTGTAGTCCTTCATGGGCGGCTGTAGTCACTAACCATCGGGTGAGCCGAATGCTTGTTTCCTCCTCCCTATAATTTAAAATAAAAAAAGAAATTGAATACCTTTTATACGATTATCATGTGAACTTGTATCAGGAACTGATGAAGGAAGTACATCCGGTATACATGGTCCTGATGTTTCTGCATTTAAACCTGTAATAGTGGTGAAAGTATATGAGTAACACATAAAACTTTCTTTATTGGGCTTGTTTTATTCACTGCTACATATATTACTACTTACTTCGCCTATAAGAAGTGAAATTGCTCACAGTTAAGCAACTCCCATTCATTGAATACATAATGCTTAGCAGTGAACTATAGCCATAGCAGCGATTACAAAAGATTTTTTAGGTTGCAGTGATAATAGTCTTTCTAGACCTGCATAGCAGCTCGCACAAAAAATCTATGCAGTTTGAATCTACAGATTTACCAAGGTGTTGTATTGTTTGAAAATTTTGTCAGAATTTTGAAACGGTATGAAGCCTTTTCATCTGCTCTAATAACAGATAGATCCAATTCTAAAGCCAGCTGATCCCGAAGGAAGAAAATATTATTAGTGTACAAAGCCATAGGTGAGACACCGACTGATCCTAAAGAATTGTTTAAAAGGAATGTTTTTACCTTGTGATTGATACAATTAAAAGTGTGTTGGTTACTTGACTTAAACTATCAAAATTCTATGATATGTGTTCATTTTTATACAAAATGAAAATAAATCCTGAAAGATCAAAATGCCTGTGTTAATTTGTAACAGATGGGCATAATGTGATTTGTCTCGTTGTAAATTGGTTCAGTAATCAGCAGAGCCACATAAAGTTCTCAGACTTATTAAAAATAATGATTGGCAGGATATTTTTTTCAAAAGTGTAGACAGTACTTTGTATCATGTTGACTATATCTGTATTATTACTGTCGCTAAATGGAAACATACTTATATTACATTAAAACAATTAAAATTTACCTATGTTTCTACTATGTGTCAGGAAAGACTATCATATCTTGGAATCTTTTACATAGAAAATTCTATTGCTATAATAAATATAAACCAGAAAGCTGGCTATCTGGACTTTTCATTAAGTTTGTTGTTGGAAGTTCAGTTAGTTTATCTTTTTTGACACTATCTGCAGAACAACAGTTTAAATAAAAGTTGTTAAACAAGATTATTAACTCTTATTATGAGAAATAATCTGTACAACTAGTCAACGCAGCAAGGCAAGCATAGTGCCACTGTCGAGAGCAACAATAACAGAGAGCAGCAATGCGAATAAGCAGAACAACTGCTATGACAAGAGCAACAGATACAACTGTGCTTAAACATATACATCTGTAGATATTTGATACATCTAATACTATTTAAAATCACGTCATAGTAGAGGAACACTAAGGTTTTGTATTTAGAGGGGTGTCACTATGAGATCCCGCTCCACCTAAAAATTTTGTTAGGGCCGCCACCGCTAGGGCTTTATAACCACTTACCACTGGGTGGGGTAGTTATTGTCGGCAAGCTATACACTGACATACCCATAATAAGTGAAAACTAAAAGTTTGTTTTATCACCTTTACGAATATTACAACCGTTATATTCTTTAGTCTGCACTGTTAAAACAATTGCTAGTTAAATTAACAGTGAGAAAACTTTTAATAAAGACTTACCAAGGTTAAGACTGGGGTATGCTGTTTTAGCAAGTCTTTTGGTCCGAGGATATATAAAACGATCTTCGAAGTGCCGATTACAAATCCGGTATTTATGAAAAATATCAAGATCGGTTTTATTTATCAAATATTTTCCAGCTATCCTCGTCCATAGCTGAAACCTTTCAAGTGACGGGTACTTCGGTATTGGAAATTTGTGTAATATATCTGAAATGATAAAATATAATCATTAATTTCGAGGCGAGAGACGGAAACTGAAACAGGAGATAGGCTTGGCAGAATAACCCGCCTGCCAAGCGTGGCAGCTATGGCAAATAGTACCTACGAGGCAATGCGTGGGCAGCCTATTATAGTGGACTTTTGATGATTACAGCCCATGCCTTGAACTTTCAATTTCTTACATATTAGCCGTTTACAAGTGAATAATAAAAGTAAGTCTAGTTTACGTGTCCACACTAAAGATGGCAGCACAAAAAGATATCGATTTGTTCTCAAAATAATGTTCTAAGTAGCATGCCCATGTTTTAGTGATTTGTGACTTCAGTTCAGACTCATAAAGATGTTCGATGATCATCGATGTTAAAAATTAGAACATCGAAATTTTAACATCGATGCTGCCATATGTTAAACATCGATGTCAATGAACCCATTATCGATAAATAAGAACTTCTGAACAATGAAAACTCGTGATATCAATATCAACTAAATCTTGCATCTCCTATTAAAGGTCTAATATTTTGAAAAATATCATTATGGTGTGTCAAATTTAACTGTCAAGTGTGAACTGTAATGTCACAGTTGACACTGCTTTCGCTTTGTTATTCTAACACGTAGACAGATAAACCTATAGACTAATGATTAGCGTGGCCTCGAGTGAGACAGAACGATAACGTAGTTTTAGGTTATACAATAATCTTTATGACTTTTAAATATATTTAGATAACATTTTTAATTGTTCTAAGAACTGAACAGAACAAGATTCACCAATCTTAAGCTCACAAAATACTTTTTTCTCACTTAAACCAACTTTATAAACTCCTTAGATCGCTACGAACTGTCAAAGTTGTTTAGCAAAGTGTAGTTTGCTAAACAAAAAAACCGGCACGGAGAAAGGGACAAACAATCACACCGCTCTGTCTCATTTCTATGCAAGACGTATGCATAAATCTATCTTTTTCTTGTACGAATTCAAAAGAAGGTGTCAATTTGTCTATATGTTTCTCTGTCTACGTTCTAACAGTACGTTTCGCTGAGAAACATCCAACACGTAATGTTTTGAAACAAATCGCATAAAATACATCACACATGTTTTCTTGATGGTGGTGTTCGCACTCACAAAAACTGTGTAAAATTTAGGATTCTCTGTCTACGGTAAAATTTTTAACAGATATTCAAACTTATCAACTTATCAATAACTTACAAAATTTGTTTTCAAACATTTTGTTTCTGTAGTTATAAAGATAAAATATACTTAAAATATGTAATGTACAATAAACTGTCAAACATATTTCACCACACAATGTTCTTTGACTATGCAAACGCTT
This sequence comes from Parnassius smintheus behrii, assembly GCA_036936625.1. Classification (NCBI taxonomy): domain Eukaryota; kingdom Metazoa; phylum Arthropoda; class Insecta; order Lepidoptera; family Papilionidae; genus Parnassius; species Parnassius smintheus. Next base: position 14,807,104 of record JAUPFT010000024.1, read on the forward strand.
TTTGATACATTAACAGAAAACAGTGTTTAACCCGTAGACAGAGAAGTTTAACCCTTTAAAGTCCGGCGTCTCCTTATGGAGACGTCAATGTCTCCTTGTTAGACCGCGCCAAAGAGTATACTAATATTTAGAGGGACGCCTTGGAACCAAAGAGTATATGATCACTAAGTTCACTCGAAACCATAGATAAGATTACAAATAACATATAAAATAAATATATTATTATATAGTTCACATATAAACTTAAAAACTTGGTAATATTAAGTTGCTGATAGACACGCTCTACTTAAAAAATTATATGCGTATTATGATATTCAGTGGAATTTCTATAACTCGAACCTCGTTAAGTTGAAATCCTCAGTAAGTCGAAAAAAATTGCCATTCCCTTCCGCTAAACCCCTAAATACGCGGTATCTTCTCGAATTATTAGACTTTGTAACTCGAAGAAAATGTTATTTCCCTACGAAATATTGATACTAGATATTTATACTCTATAACTCGAATTTCAAAAATGAGACTCCGTAAGTCGTAGTTAGTAAACAATAATGACGTCTTACTTGGAATTCCCCGAAATGCACACATGTCCAATGTAGTTGGTAAACATCACAAAACATTATCGGAGACGAACGATAACTTTATGCAAAGTATCATCATCATCAGTACAGCCCTTCACAAGTCCACTGCTGAACATAGCCCCCCCCCCCCCCAAGGTATGATACAAAGCACGATCCTAAGCCACCTGCATCCACCGACTTCCAGTACGGCTTACCAGGTCGTTACTCCATCTAGTGGGGGGTCGCCCTACACTTCGCCTACCGGTACGAATATAAATGTGGTATAAACACAAACTCCATCTTTATCATTAATCAGATTACCTGTAATTCTCGTGTGGCGGAAAAGTTTAGTCATTTTTTGGGGTATTTTGTAGGTTGCCTGTCCCAGAGCTCGATATAAAAGAACATAATAAAATACAAAACAAATTTCTAATTATTTATTCAATTAAAATACATAACTTAAAAAAGAACTTTAACAAAACTGTTTATCAAATAATTTGTTACTGTCATCTTCATAATGTGTTTTAAGTGATAAGAAATTTTTCTTCCACATGTTCTACTAATTATATATATATGAGCAAGAAATATGAAATCATGTACCATTTTTCTCTCAAAATTTTACAAAGCTTACCACAGTTTAGGCTTATTCCAATAATCTGTGTTTCCTTGGAGATATACAGGGTTATTTTGCGATAACCGGTCAAATTTGCAGAGAAGGTTCAAGATAACTAATATAGGCTAACATTGAAGAAAAATCAATTTTAAAAATCTTAAACTTTGTGACCTTTTTATCACTTAAATTCAAAATGCGCAGTAATGTATTAAGTGAATTTACTGCACACGCAAACATTCGTAAGAGTAATAATAATAATAATATTTATTGAATCCAAACATACTTTACACAAAAACAAAAACTTATAAAATTACATTGACAAGACATAATCTAACTTAATACTATACAGGGTAATTTACGTATTTTATTACAATTTCTAGCAACCAAAAATAATTTTATTCGATAGTTTATACATTCAACAAGAATTCCTGTAAGTTTTATCCATAAATATTGTCTCAAAGTGAAAATATAGCAAAATTTGCAATATAGCAAAATATTTTCTAACTTACAAATTTTCCCGCCAAAAAGGTCCCGAGGGAACGGGAGTATAACATGTCGCGCGCTGTCAGAGCGAAGAGGTTAAGGTATCTTTAGCAACTGTGCTAGGTCACAGACCTGTGTTACGGCTGCTAAGCCCTCCTCGTTAAATACATACCAAATAGAAAAACAAAAACATAAAAACAATTCTACCGCAATCAAGAAATGAATAAAAGTGGGAAGACATAAAATAATTAGCTATGTGCTATGTTCTAATCCGACAAATGGCTCAATACTATTATAGCTAAATGTTTAGTTGTATGGTACAAGAGTAAGGCAGGAGAGATATTCTATAAATGTGTCACACACTTATATTAATATTCTAATATTATAGTAAACGTTTACAAGAACCTATTCTATATTCCACATAAATATACTCGAAACTTAGTGAGTAGTGACTCAGTTAATATTTCATTTTCTAAAAGCAATAAAATATAATATTCAAAATGTTCATTTAATATTGGAGATTTGTTAATCATAAACCAATATTACAAGTTTAGAAGTAAGTGTAAAATTAATATGTAAATGCCAGTGTGTAGTATATGAGTGTGTGCAAGAAGGAGTGAGTATGTGTTGTTATTTTGTTTAACAGTTTGCATTTTTACCTATCTATATTAAATAATTTTTCAGTTTCCTTGTAAGATAAAGACATTAAAAACTTAGTTAGAGCTTGCTTATATTTGAAATGTGTTAGTCGATCGGTAGGCAAAAACGTCGTTGCCCATAAATCGGATTCAATTTGGGATAGTTGCAAATAAAAGAAGAAGCTTTATTTACTGATATTTTCAATAACTGCAATAACATTATATCATTATTTATGTATTTAAGCTTAAGTTTCGAATTTGATTACTATGAAAAATAGAATATAATATGTATATAATGGCAATAATAATCGTTATACTAAGCCTACAATGTAGGGTCTTGCAGGCTTAGTATTACAGTCTAGACGGAATATGACAGCCACGCATCCGACATCGCCGCGGCGACTAGTATTTGTATACTAGCCGCCTAATAGCAGGTGGTTCTAAGGTACAGAAATACATTTCTCAAACCCCCATAATACTAAAACACTACTGACGGGAGACAAAATTTCTCTAGCGAAATTAGTTCTGTCTATTAAGTCATTAGATGACTTAAAACAAGAAAATAAAAATCAATATTGTATTATATCATATAATCAATATATATTATATTATAATAATATTTATCAATATTTCAATTACCTGTGTAAAAAAAGGATAAATAATATAGATGATTTACAATTATGAATGTATTGATAATAACATGCACAATTAGAAACCCTAGCATGACAACAATACCCAAAATAGTAATATTTTAATCAAAAACAAGTTAAATAATAAATAAGCTCATGTACACAGTACAAGAGCAGGGTAAAAACCGCAAATAATAATTTCATTTTGATAATAATTGGTTGTCTATTTATTTCCCTGATTTAATGCTTAAAATTTTGTCTCAATATTATATGCTTGTAGTTACCACGTAAACAAAAAAAAGGTCAGTTCTCTCAAAGTTTTATACTCATTAAGTCATTAATGCTTTTACTTGTTTGGGAAAAGCCTCTGTCCTGTGTAGAAAACAAGCAAGAAGTCAAAGCGGGTCATTTAAAAAAAATGTTATTTAGAATATCATCATCACCATTACAGCCCTTCACAAGTCCACTGCTGAACATACACATAAAAATAAAGATCATTTAGAATATAATGTTTTACAACTGGAGACGCCAGTAACTTAAGGTATCTTCGATAAAGATTTAGTGGACTGTAATTTTGGTGCATACGGCAAAGGGGAAAATAAATAGGTGGGATAGCACGCACTGACCTGATGAGGGCTGCCGCGCCTTCCTCCTGGAGTGTCTGCTATACAGCGAGCTCGCCACGTGGTTCGGCGCACACGCACTCTCGGAACAGTCTCGTGAAGTCCCACACTCTCCACCTTTGCCCTTGCGGGGGCGTCTCACACTTTTATGAGTTACAAAGACACAATGTCTGATGCGGTGAATATTAAACATAAACAGGAGAACTCAATGTTCGTCCTGCGCGGTTTGCGGTTAATGTACATAAGACGCGACGGGTGGCCGTGCGTTGCGGATGGCGTAATATCACTTAGTATAATGACGCGCGCCGAGATCCTCTTTTTCACCTCGGCGGCAGCGCGTGCGGTAGGAAAGGGAAGGAAGGAAGGAAACAAAAAATATGCACTAGTCATGTTGATAAAGTAGATATAACTTAGGACGAACTCAATGCGATATGTAATGTAATGTTGATAAAGTAGATTGTTAACTGGCGTTACCATTTCCTCCCGCCCTTAAAGGGTCACCTTTAAAAGACAACCGTAATATAAAAAGTAAAAGGAAAACAAATAAATAAGCGGTATATAAAGTGAGAGGATGCGCTCAATGCGCATGTCTCATCGATTAACCTTACTTGGTAAGCGAGAAAATGTATACATAAATATAATATTGCGGTTTAATACCTTTTTAATATATATAAATATAAACTTAATTCCTAATTTAGATAAATAATTATAATCAAAATAATCGTGATTTATTGTCTTGGGAGAGGGCAAATACGAGCAACAGGACGGAGATATGTTCCCTTAGTAGTTCTCACGGTCACTACTCGAACTACGCCATCCTTCGAAGGATGAACAGACTCGACAATCGCTAATGGCCAAGCAAGGGGCGGTTCATTATCATTTATCACAATTACAACCATGCCTGGTACGATAGCCGTAGACGGGGTGTTCCACTTCTGACGAACTTGTAATCCGTGAAGGTATTCCGTCCTCCACCGGTCCCAAAACGACAGAATTAATTTATCCAGTAAAGAATGCCTGTGTAACAGACTGGTAGAGTCAGATTTGACTTTGGGTGCGGGTAATGACAATAAAGGTGCGGTATTCAAAAAATGACTCGGAGTAAGAGCTGAAGGCTCTGCAGGATCAGAACTTAATACTGTCAAGGGCCGCGAGTTTAGCAAGCACTCAATTTGCGCAAGAACAGTATTAAGCTCTTCGTATGAAAGTAACTGATGTCCGATAACTCGGAACAGATGCGTTTTTACGACTTTGATCATACTCTCCCAGGCGCCTCCAAAATGAGGAGAGTTGGGACAGATGAACTTCCATGTTATACGATTCTCAGCACACTCTTGCTCAAGCTTTGGGCGGTATTCAACGTTTAGAAATTTATAGAGATCGCGAAGATACGAAGCGGCACCTTTAAAATTCGTTCCATTATCCGAATATAAAAACTGAATCGGCCCTCGTCTAGAGAGGAAACGTTTAAGCGCAGCGAGGAAACTAGAACTACTAAGATCTGTAGCGATTTCTATATGTACAGCTCGAGTCGTGAGGCATGTGAAAACACATAAGTACGCCTTCTCGCTGCGTACACCACGACGACGTACAGGAGTGTATGCGATAGGACCGGCATAATCGCAGCCCGTGTGTGTAAATGCCTTAATAGCTTGTCTTACACGACTATGGGGAAGATCAGCCATCAAAGGGTAAGTTGGACGGGGTCTAAGCCGGAAACATATATTACATTTGTAGACTCTGCTTCTCACAGTGCGGCGTGCGGAAAGTATCCAAAATTTTTGACGGAGCAATGACAATAACAATTCAGGCCCAGGGTGTAAATTTTTAATATGATAATAGTCAATGATCATGTTCACTACATGATCACTGCGCGGGAGTATAATTGGATGTTTTTGTGTGTAATCTAATGCGGAGTTCGAAAGACGACCATCAATGCGGATTAAACCATTCTCAATAAAAGTCCTTAAACGATTGAAAGCGGGCGAGCAAGGTTTGTTACCTTCAATATTTAAATATTCCACTGCAAAATGCTGTTTTTGCAGGGCGCGGAGGATTATAACCTCAGAGAAACTGAGATCATCAGCAGTCACTACAGTAGTGTTGCGGCGGGGCAATAATTTAGCAAACTTACACACGTACGCAATTATACGTAGAAGTTTACTCCAAGAAGAGATGCGGAGTGCGAGCTCATAAATCGCAGAATTACAGACGGATGTGCACACAGTGTGCGACAAAATCTTCTTCTCAGGCATATTTGCAATAACCTCATTGTCTAAAGTACGAAGAGGCCATTGAGATGGATCTAACGAAGTCCACTGAGGCCCATGGAGCCACAGGGGGTTTGAAACTAATTTATTTGGCGTAACGCCGCGTGAAAGTATGTCAGCGGGATTCTCAGTACCTGCGACATGATAAATGTTGAGCGACATGGTAAAAGCGCGAATATTGTCGGTAATATGAACAACGCGGTTTGCAACAAAGGTATGCCACTTGTGTGGCGAACTCTTTATCCAGTACAGAGCTACTTTTGAATCTACAAAGGCATAGACTGATATTGCAAGGTCAAGAGAATAATTGTCGAGTACTCTGCGAAGCAATTTTGAGAGTAAAACCGCTCCACAAAGCTCAAGGCGTGCAATAGATAGTGGTTTCGTCGGTGCGACTTTAGTCTTTGCACAAATCAACTGGACGGTGTTACCATTGACGCTCTTTACATGTATGTAGACTACGGCACCGTATGCGCGCTCGCTGGCGTCGGAAAACCCCAGGAGTGACGCAGTACAGTTTTTGGATACACCAACATGTCGCGGGATACGTAAATCATTAAGAGCTGGTAATTCAGCACAGAATTGCCTCCACATCTTAATAATTGGCGGTGGTGGTATGTCGTCCCAATCTAAATTAAGTTGCCAAAGCTGCTTTATTAACAATTTGGCGTACGCTACTGTGGGAGCAACGAAACCCATTATGTCCCACAGGCGAGCGACAGTAGATAAGATGGCGCGCTTAGTGCACGTCACATCAGCGGGAACAGATATCTTAAAATAAAAGGCGTCACTATCGGTAGACCAATGCAAGCCTAGTATTTTATGTGGCATTGATTTATCGAACTCTACTTCTCCTGTAATTTTATGGGAAGTAGGGAGGTCATCTAAAACAGATCGACGGTTGCTATGCCATTTTATCAGGTCCCATTGGGCACCCTTGAATAAGTCTATCAGCTGCCGAGAGGTCTCACTGGCCTCGGATTCACTGGGCATAGAGAACGCGATGTCGTCCATATATAGCGAAGTAAATGCGATACAACTCGCAAGCGGATACTTTGCGCCGTCGTCATCAATGAGCTGTCTTACCGTGCGCAATGCATGGTATGGACTCGAAGTTAAACCGAAGCACACGCGATTGAAGTGGTATAACACAAGTGGGTCTTGTGGACGGAAGCGGTATAGGAAGCATTGGTAACGACGATCAGAATCGCGAACAACTATTTGCAGAAATTGTTGGCGACAGTCGGCTGTCATAGCGATCGGATGTAAGCGGAAAGTTAAAATTATATTGAACAAGTCGCCTTGCAAATTTGGTCCTGAATGCAGAATATCATTTAATGATCGCCCAGTGCTAGTCTTACTGCTAGCATCCAGGACGATGCGCAGACGCGTTGACTTCTTATCTTCGCGTAAGACTCCATGATGCGGTATGACATATATTGGAGCGGGTTCATGAGAGTCATACGGCGGTGCGGGGGATATATAATTTTTAGCTAGTATTCCTTTATGACGTCATCATATGCTAACCTTAATGTAGGCGAGGCTTGAAGTTTCCTCTCCAAGCACATGAATCGTCGTCGAGAGGTTTCATAAGAATCTCCGAGAGAGTAAACGTCATCTTTAAATGGCAGGCCAACAATATATCTACCAGTAAAAGGATCGCGGGATGTCGTAGATTTATAAAACTCTTCACATTCAATGTCTGAAGGACACTGAATGGGCGGTGCGGAGGGTGGCTGTTCAAGCTCCCAAAATCGTTGCACTAATTTGTCAACGATAGGAGACTCTAGAACTGAGCAGCACGTTAAAGAATGATTTACCTGAAGTGTCGGCACTGAGCCCATAATAACGTAACCAAATACCGTATTCAAAGCCGAGGGCCCGGACAAGTCGTTAGACGAATAAATTACGTCTGGACATAGTAAGTGCGGGAAAAGGGATGCGCCTATCAAAACATCAATTTTATTAGGCATGCTATAACATTCATCAGCGAGTCTTATGCCATGGAAGTGTGATAAGACAGATGTGTCTACCACAGCGGTGGGCAAAAGGTCGGTGATTTGATCAACAACTAGCGTTGAAATATTGAAGTTAATATTCGAGTCGAATCGTGAGAAAATTTTAATATCAATCGATTTCGATTTTACAATGTTTTCAACTCCACCGAATCCCTTTACTACAGTACATTCGGTATCGTGTTGTTGAACGCCTAAACGATGACAGCACTCTTTAGTCATAAAATGGCTTTGAGCCGCGGAGTCTAATAATATACGAATAATTTGTGTCTCTCCCTTAGCATCGTAAGCAAATACTTGAGCGGTTGATAATAAAACAGTTCTCTGCGAACGACTTGCGCGCGCGGGAGGCGGTGAACGTTGAGAAACATTCTTGAACGAAGTACACAGCGCGACGTCTGAACGCGCACCTGCGGTGAGGGGTGGCGAGTGTGCGGGCGCGGGGGTTGTAGACTTCAGTGTAACTGGCTGAAGCGGTGGAGAACGCGCCAGCGCAGGGGAAGCATTATCGCTTCTGCGGTGGAAGTGCAACAATGTGTGATGTTTAAATTTACAAACTCGACAACTATAATTTGAAGAGCAACTAGACACTCGATGACTTAAACTGAGACAATTCACACATGCATTGTTACTCTTTACGCATTTAAATCGTTCCTGCGGCGTCATTTTATTAAAGTCTGCACACTTAAATAGGTGTTGATGCACAATATTATCGCACAGACACTTTGAGCAACTAGTCGTCGTGCTTACGTACGCCTGATACTTCGGCGACGAAGTATTATTACAGCGACGATTATTACCGTTACCTCGTCGATTGTTTGGTGCGCTATTAGAATTTGTACTAGAATCGGTGCGTTGCAAAACTTTGGAGCGGGTCTTAATAAAATTTACTAAATCATCAAAGGTAGGTACCATCGAGTTATGACTATATTCGAAAGAGCGAATGGTATCCGGGTCCAGCTTCTTAAGCGCGATATGAATAACAATTAAGTCCGCGAGATTATCTAACTTTAAGTTTTGTAAAGCGCGCACTGCACTTATAAAGTTATCAGTAAATAAATCAAAATTATTTGCGGTGGCCGATTGCAATGGCTTAAATTCGAACATCTGATTAATATATGTAGATGCTAGCATACGCCGGTCTTCATATTTGTCAACGAGTGCTTGCAATAAAATTTTATAATTTTCAGCGCAAGGAGTTATACCTGAGCATACAGATAGGGCTTTGCCCGTTAGTTTACCTAGCAAATAGTATAACTTTTCAGCGTCGGTAAGCGATGTGTTGTCATGGACGGTTGATTTAAAGCTAGCATAAAATAAAGGCCATGAGCGAATGTCACCCGAAAATGGCATAAGTTCGATAGGCGGAAGTGTGAATCTGGCTTTAGATGGTGTACTAGTACTTTGTGAATTAGATTGCGAATATTGTAAATAAAGCCTATTTATTCTACCGCAAAGAGACTCAAACGCAATGAGGCTGTTATAATCAGGTTTAGCAATAGGGTTTAATTTTAATAAATGTGAATTATAATTATCTAAGACCTGTTTAAACTCAATACGTAAAGCATTAATATTAGAACTTCCATCAAGAAAACGCTCCATCGTGGAAGTGTTTATGTGGATGTCTGAGGACATGTCATATATTTTTTGCACTATTTCAAATAAAGCATCTCGTTTAGCTAACAATAAAACCAACTCAGCATCAGGTGTGCCCTCATTATCCGAGGAATCGCTATTATTCGATGCTATTTGTTTTTTAGGCGGCATTACAACTTAAGTTATGCGGCAAAAATAATATAATTATAAGCGGGTAGTCTGTAAGCGACCTCGCTACGCGGTTGAATTATTAAATATTAGTTTCGTTAACGATGAACTTTAATTGTTAACTTTTATAATAATTATGAAGTTATTTATAACGAATATAATGCTTAAATATATGTGCAAATAATAAATGTAATTTAACAGTATAATCTATAGATGTAGTTAAAAGTTGATGACGTGATGTGAACATACAACAAATAATTTATATAGATAATTATATGCTTATTCATTCTATGAATATAGTTTTAAAATTACTATGAATGTCACCTATTAGGACCTATTCTAGTGTTCTAATAAGGGCGGGGTTAATCCGAAGTCGGATTAAAATATAAATAATTAATTATATAAACGCTTATTACGATAACGATCTAATAAGGGCGGAAAGTCAAGGTCAATCCAGCGAGAAGTGACCATTAAAAATGGAGACGCCAGTAACTTAAGGTATCTTCGATAAAGATTTAGTGGACTGTAATTTTGCTGCATACGGCAAAGGGGAAAATAAATAGGTGGGATAGCACGCACTGACCTGATGAGGGCTGCCGCGCCTTCCTCCTGGAGTGTCTGCTATACAGCGAGCTCGCCACGTGGTTCGGCGCACACGCACTCTCGGAACAGTCTCGTGAAGTGCCACACTCTCCACCTTTGCCCTTGCGGGGGCGTCTCACACTTTTATGAGTTTTTTTTTTTTTTTTTTTTTTATAGAAGAGGGGGCAAACGAGCATGCGGCTCACCTGATGTTAAGTGACTACCGCCGCCCATGATCAACCGCAACACCAGGAGAATTGCGGGTGCGTTGCCGGCCCTTTAGAAAGGAGTAAGCTCTTTTCTTGAAGGTCCCCAGGTCGTATCGGTCCGGAAAAATCGCCGATGATAAACTATTCCACAGAGAGGTTGTACGTGGAAGAAAACTCCTTGTGAAACGTACAGTGGTGGACCGCCAAGCATCCAGATGGTGTGGATGGTATTGGGACGTTTGCCGTGTCGTGCGTTCACGAAATTTGGCGGCTGGGATTAATCCGAACAATTCCTCAGAGCACTCCCCGTGATAGATGCGATAAAATACGCAAAGAGATGCAACATCTCTTCGCAACGCCAGTGAATCGAGCCGATCGGAAAGCACTCGGTCGTCGACGATTCGAGCCGCTCTGCGCTGGATGCGGTCAAGTGGAAGGAGCTGGTACTGGGGAGCCCCAGCCCAGAGATGGGAACAGTATTCCATGTGCGGCCGAACCTGCGCCTTGTAAAGTTGCAGGCGGTGTGCCGGCATGAAATACTGTCCCGCTCTGCTGAGCACGCCAAGCTTTTTAGAGGCCAATTTGGCCTTCCCTTCCAAGTGACCACGAAACTGCACGTCACTCGATATGTCGACGCCGAGGATTCCGATACTGGCTGAGGCAACAAGGGGAGTGCCTTGAAACTGAGGGGATACGACAAAGGGGTTCTTTTTAGCGGTTAACGCGCAAACTTGTGTCTTCTGGGGGTTAAACTGGACTAGATTTAGTCGTCCCCAATCCGAGACTCTGTTCAGCAAAGACTCGACTTCAGACACAAGTTTGTCCCGGCACTCGGAGACGTTTTCCCGAGAAATATTGGCTCGGCCGGTGTAAAGAGCATCACCAGTGCTGTCATCTGCATAGCAATGAATGTTACGGGTATGCAACATATCATTGATATGCAGAAGAAACAGCGTTGGCGATAGCACGCAGCCCTGTGGAACACCAGCATTAATAGGCTTGCAATCGGAGCTTGCACCGTCTACAACGACCTTGATGCTCCGATCTGCAAGAAAGCTGGTGATCCAATTGCACAATTTCTCGGGAAGCCCATAGGAAGGGAGCTTCGAAAGAAGCGCTTTGTGCCAAACCCGATCGAAGGCCTTCGCAATGTCCAAACTAACGGCCAATGCCTCCCCCTTGAACTCTACTGCCTCCGCCCATCTGTGAGTGAGGTAGACCAGAAGATCACCAGCTGACCGACCACGGCGAAAACCGTATTGGCGGTCACTAATCAGCTGGTGATCCTCAAGGTACCTCATAAGCTGGCAGTTTACAATGGACTCCATTGTTTTGGAGAACAAGGAGGTGATGGCGATTGGCCGGTAGTTGGACGGGTCTGAGCGGTCGCCTTTTTTAGGGATCGGGTGGACGAAAGCCGTCTTCCACGATTTTGGGACTACGCCTAGGGAGTAGGAGTACCGGAAAAGACGCGTTAAAACCGGTGCCAACTCTGGAGCACACGTCCTCAGCACAATTGGGGGGATTCCGTCAGGCCCACTCGACTTGTGGATGTCCAGGGAGAGGAGTGCTTTGCGAACCGAGCGCTGTGTGAACTGCACTTCCGGCATGGAGCACTCACACCGCGGGATGGTCGGCGGCGTACTCCCCCCGTCATCGAGAGTCGAGTTAGACGCAAAGAAGGAGCCTAGAAGATCGGCTTTCTCCTTTGCAGTATGGGCCAGTGAGTCGTCCTCCCTGTGCAGAGATGGAAGAGATGGCTGACAGAAATTCCCCTGGACAGCCTTGGCGAGAGACCAGAATGCACGGGTTCCAGAAGGAAGGCGAACTAGTTTCTCGCCAATTCTGCCTATGTGCTCTGACTTTGCCTTGGCAATGACTCTTTTGAAGGACCTAGAGGCGGAATTATACTTCTTTTTTAGAGCGCTGGTGTTTACATCCCGGGACGCTGATGCATCAACCCAGGCTTGGTAGCACTCCTGCTTATAGCATGATGCTATTTTACAGGAGCGACCAAACCATGGCTGAGATTTGCCTCCAATGGGCACCACAGAGGAAGGAATAAAAAGTTCCATACCCTGAAGTACCACATCAGTAACAGAATCCGCAACAACGTTGGGATCATCCGGCGGCGTTACAAAGACACAATGTCTGATGCGGTGAATATTAAACATAAACAGGAGAACTCAATGTTCGTCCTGCGCGGTTTGCGGTTAATGTACATAAGACGCGACGGGTGGCCGTGCGTTGCGGATGGCGTAATACATATCACTTAGTATAATGACGCGCGCCGAGATCCTCTTTTTCACCTCGGCGGCAGCGCGTGCGGTAGGAAAAGGAAGGAAGGAAGGAAACAAAAAATATGCACTAGTCATGTTGATAAAGTAGATATAACTTAGGACGAACTCAATGCGATATGTAATGTAATGTTGATAAAGTAGATTGTTAACTGGCGTTACCAACAACTAAATATTGAAACATTTAGAAACAACATTAATCATTCCATTCCCAGGGGTTTATCAATGATATATTTTATTGTAATAACCTTTTTTAAACAACTCCGCTTAGTTAAAAATTTTCAGTTTTTGATAGGCTGCATATTTTATGACTTGTTTTAAAAGCATATACTTTGCCCCATGAAGGAAAACTTATTCTTTGAAGTGGAATAACTGATATAACTAGCTTGTACTTGTTTTTAATAACAGAATATACATCATTATTTTTAATAAAAACTTGTTGTTTTTGTGTAAATACATTAAATTTTTGTAAAATTACTAAAACACTATAGTTAATATATTTACTTCTTAACAGTTTTCTTGAAAAGACTCCTTCGGCCTTAGGTTGTAAATTGCTCTCATGGCTCTCTTTTGCAAAACAAAGATAATTTCAATGTGAAATGCATTAACACCATTGCAAGATCCCTTATGTAATAAATATGGTGTATGAAAGGGAAAAAATATAGTCGTTGCACATTTGCACCCAAGATAGAGAGAACTTGTAAATTTACTCCATCCATATCACAGACTGTTGCAGATATATTCATCCCAGCCTGAGAGCATGGAAGTTATGCCAGCTATAACTGATTCAAGACCTGAAATCAAAAATTAAATATGTTTTTACAACCGTTGAGCCTTTATAACCAACTTTAATTTCAACTGTTGAAATTTATTCATTTATTCATTTTTTTTTCACACAACGCCATCTAGTCCCAAGCTAAGCAGAGCTTGTGTTATGGGCACTAGACAACTGATAAACATACTTATATATTTCTAAATACATAAATATTATAGATAAATTACACCCAGACACAGAACAAATGATCGTGCTCATCACACAAACATTTGTCCTGGGTGGGAATCGAACCCACGACCTCCGGCATCGCGGTCAGGGTCACTAACCACTAGACCAACAGGCCTGTCGAAAAATTGAATTTGAAATTGAAATAAAATGAAACATCATACAAAGTACTAATAATGTTACGAGCTTGAGGTTCGTGACAATAAAAATTGCCGATAAAATTACCTAAATTAACACTTTAATTTACTTTACACAAATTAAAATTAAAACACTAATAATTAAACACACGAATTCACTTAATTCCGCTCCGAAGCTTCGCTTATGTCGCCGAGTTCAACTCTGCCTCGATCGCATCTTGCAGCGCCTATTTATATAATTAGCAAAGAAGCGTCCCGAACATTCACGTAAATGCGCGCCAGGCAACGAGAATTCGAGTATAGATTTTCTAGAAACTTAGTTCTTCGGGTGGCGCTGTCAGTCGAAAGATTTGTGATGTCATTTACTGCAACGCTCCCCTCGCGCTCGTTCCTGACACTAGATGGCGCTAGTTGTGTCGTCGACTGGAGGGCGTCCCTCCTAAGACATGCTCGTCCCGAGCATTATCGGCCCCATAATAACGCGCCAAGCGATCCACATGGACGATCTTAGGAGTCCCTCTTGCGCCTTTCTGTATCCGGTAGGTCACATCGTTGATCCTGGTTACAATCCGGTACGGGCCGTCCCATTTAGCTTGAAGCTTAGGAGATTTCCCTTTGCTGCGGACTGGATTGTGCAACCACACTAATGAACCTTCGTTGAACCCTTTATTGTTCATTTTGCGGTCGTACCGGGTTTTCATTTTCTCAGACATTTGCTGGCCCGATTGTCTGACGTGCTCATAAATCTCATTCATTTTGTTCCGCAAGTCATTTGCATAATCGGTTATACTGCGTGGGGCATCAGGTGGTATCCCGGTGATCAGGTCCGCAGGCAGCCGTAATTCTCTTCCAAAGTTTGCGAAAGCTGGTGTCACTGCTGTACTTTCGTGAACAGAACTTCGATATGACAACAAAAACGGTTGTATGTGCTTGTCCCAATCTCGTTGCCGATTGTCTACAACTTTTGCTAGGTACCTCTCCAATGTCTGATTAAATCGTTCCACCATTCCATCAGATTGCGGGTGATAAGAAGTCGTTCTTGTTTTATGAGTACCCATAACTCGGCAAGTTTACTGGAATATTTGAGACTCAAAATTCCTTCCTTGATCGCTGTGAATCTCTAAAGGTACTCCAAAACGACAGAAGACTTCATGAACTAGTTTATCTGCAACTGTTGAAGCTTCTTGATTTGGAATGGCGAAGACTTCTGGCCACTTAGTGAAGTAATCCATCACAACCATGAAATACTTGTTACCGCTTTCACTCTCCGGAAACGGCCCCGCCACGTCAATGGCTATTCTCTCCCATGGTGCACCCACATTGTACAACTTCAATGCACCTCTACTACGAGTCTGAGGTCCCTTTACAGCCGCACAACTTGTACATTTGCGACACCAGTCCTCGACATCGTTTCGACAGTGGACCCAGTAAAACCGTTCTCGGATCTTCAGTAGAGTTCGTTTAACTCCCAGATGGCCTCCTGAACAATCATTATGGTACAGCTGTAGAACATCCGGTAATTTAGCTTTAGGGACAACCATTTGCAAATGACAGCTGTCTCCCCGAACGTTTTCCCATTTACGACACAGAACTCCATCCTGAAGCAGCAAGCTGTCCCACTGGGCCCAATAGCTTTTAGTGGTCGAACTCATCGCTGAGACGTCACTCCACTTGGGCTTGGGAGCACTGGCCTTTATCCATTCCAGAATCGGCTTGATATCCGGATCTTCCTGCTGTGCATGTAGTAAGCTGTCCTTCCACTCGTTGCTGAGGTGGTCTGCCCTGACCATCCTCACGGATACCACTTCCTTACTCTCTTGCCTAGTACAATGTTTGTAATCTTCAGGACAAGGTCTTCTTGACAATGCATCTGCGTTGCCATGAGATTTCCCGCTGCGATGTTCGATCTCAAAGTCGTATTCCTGCAGTAGTTCAATCCACCTCGCAACTTGTCCTTCTGGGTTTTTAAACTGCAATAGCCATTTTAGTGCAGCATGGTCAGTTCGTAAGTGAAACTTACGTCCCAGAAGATATTTGCTAAAATGCTGCAACGACTTTACCACAGCGAGCAATTCGCGTCTTGTGACACAATAGTTCCTTTCCGGTTTTGACAACGACTTGCTGAAGTACGCTATCACGACCTCTTGGTCACCACTCCGTTGAGACAGCACACCGCCAAGTCTTATATCACTTGCGTCTGTGTCAACTATAAATTCTTTGCTTGCGTCAGGGTATCCCAAAATAGGTGTTTTGCACAGACGGTCCTTGAGCTCCTGGAATGCGATATTGCAACTTTCATCCCAGCAGAAATGTTGCTTCTCCTCGGTTAGCTTGTGCAGAGGTTTGGCTATATCTGCAAAGTTCTTCACCAACCGCCGGTAATAGGAGCACAAACCCAAAAATGCTCTAACCTGCGTCTGGTCTTTTGGAACCGGCCAATCCTTGACAGCGGCGATTTTCTCTGGATCTGTGCGGATACCTTCTTCCGATACTACAAACCCCAAAAAGTTAACTTGCCGTTGGAATAGTGAACATTTCTTCGGGTTCAACTTGAGGTTGGCACTCTGAATCTTTATAAGCACGCGTTCCAGTTTTTAAGGTGTTCCTCAAACGTACGGCCCACGATGATGATGTCATCCAAGTAGACCAGACAGGCATCGCCAATTAGCCCGGTAAGTACAAGTTCCATCAGCCTTTCAAACGTTGCTGGAGCATTGCACAACCCAAACTGCATTACTTTGAATTGCCACAGACCCTTTCCCGTCGAGAACGCAGTTTTCTCCTTGTCCTTAGGGTCAATTTCAACTTGCCAGTAGCCACTTTTTAGATCCAGCGTGCTAAACCATTTTACTCCTGTAAGCATGTCCAGCGTGTCATCAATTCTTGGCAAGGGATAGCTGTCCTTCTTTGTAACGTCGTTCAGACGGCGGTAATCAACACAGAACCGCATGCTGCCATCCTTCTTTTTCACCAGCACCACTGGCGAACACCATGGACTAGAGGAAGGTTCAATAACACCATCCTTCACCATTCCTTCAATCATGGTTTCCACTTCCTTTTCACGTGCTACCGGCAATCGTCTTGGCCGCTGACGGATAGGCAACTCTTCACCTGTGTTTATTTTGTGTTGAACTAAACCAGTCTTTCCTATGTCAGCATCGTTTGATGAGAATACATCGGCGTACTCGAGTAACAACTTCTTCGCCTTGACCAATTCGTTCGGGGACAGAACACTGCGACAGTCTTCCAAAAGTGTGGTCACTCTCGTTTCTGCATCCTTGCTGGGGGTCCCACTCGATATATATTGGCACCGACGTAACCAATCCACTTCCTCACAAGTACCAATTAATGTGCCTTTTTCTATAATCTGGTCCCGGTCGCAAAGGTTCAGCACACGTACTCCTGAGATGTCAGTGGTCCTGACCAAGGTTCGAGCTACTTTCCATGGAAGGTCATTGTTTACCCTTTCCACAAGTACACAACGGTGAGCTTGCCCAGCGTTTCGAGGAAGACTAACCGGAACAATCGTTTCCGATCTCGGCGGAAGAACAATCTTCTTGATGCTGTACACGTTCCCTGGTAACGCACCTTCCATAAAAAGTTCCTACTGTCCACATTTCAGAACACCTTGCTTAACGTCGATCTCGCAACAATTATTCCTCATAAAGTCTAAGCCTAGGATGCAGTCGTCCATTATATCAGCCACGATGACATTATGCAGGTAGATCCGTTGCCTAGCTTCAACTCCATCTCCTTCTCTCCACGGACGGGTATACGCTGACCGGTGGCTGTTACCAAATTAATGCGTTCTCGGTTGTTTGCGGAGTCCCCAAGGAACTGACTTATAAGTTGGGAACTAACAACCGTACGAGAGGCTCCAGTGTCTATGGTCAGTTTACACGGCATTCCGTTGACCTCGCCCTTGATGATTAGACTGTTCCCATCATGGGTTTGTGAGATCGAGATCCTTGGGGCTCTTTTAACATCAGCCAGCACCCGCCCCGCAGTTCTGGCTTTTACTCGTTTCCCTGCTGCTGCTGGGCGGTGCTGTTGGCCGCACTACCCTCCTGGGATCGTTTACCTTCCCTTTCTAGGGTTCGCTTAGGGCAGCTGGATCGAAGATGGCCCTTTTCCCCACAGCCATAGCACCTAGGGCTGTATCCTTTGTTGCGGTCGCGAACTGTAGCTGCTGCGATCTCCCTGACGCGATGGGGACGATGATCCTGTCGTACGGCTTCCACCTCCAGTGCATGGGCCAAGGCGTCCTTAAGCGTCTTGTGGTGCCCGAGCCTCACAGCAGCTCTGACTTCCAGGTCGCGGATGCCGTCGATGAATGCCTGCACCAGGTTCCCTTCAATGAGCGCAGGAACAGACTGGTATGCTTTTCGAACCATCTTCTCCACCTCAAGGGCCCACTGCTGCAGGTTCTCGTTGCTGCGCTGCACGCGATCTTTAAGCTGCGCGCGAAACACGTGTTCCAGATGAGCGTCGCCATATCTCGCTTCCAAGGCCTCAAGAAGCTGCTCGTAGGTCACTTTCTTACCGAGAGCTTCCAACACAGTTAAGGCTTGGTCGCGCAGGCCTAAGGTGAGTGCAGTCATGGCCTGGCTTTTATTCCAGCCGTTTGCCTCCATGACGGCCTCGAACTGGATTTTGTAGGCCGACCAGGAAGAAGTCCCGTCGAACGGTGGTACCTTGAACCCACGTAGCGAAGGTGTAGTAGCTACTGCGGGGGCTGCAATTCCATCTCCAAGTTTGAGTTCATCCAGCGTTTTCTTAACTTGGTTGATTTGGGTCTCAGCTTCCGACAGGCGGTTATCATGTTGAGCAACCTTATCCTTCACCTCCCTTATCTCTTTCCCGAAGGTAGCGTGAAGGTCCTTCATAAGAAGCATCTGCTCCTCCCTTCTAAGCGACGGGCCTGTTCCGCCTGCTGATCTTCCAACCGACGGGCCTGTTCCTCCTGTCGGCGGGCCTTTTCCTCTTGTCCGCTCTGCAGCTGCTCTTTCAACTGACGGACCTGTTCCTCCTGTCGGCGAACCTGTTCCTCCTGTCGGCGGACCTGTTCATCCTGTCCACCCCGCAGCTGCTGCAGCATCACCATCAGAGCACCTAAGTCAGGTGCCACAGACGTAGAAGCTGCTGACGGACCGGCTTCCGTGGCCGGCGGCTGGCCCTCAGACATCTGCGGCGTTGCACCACCAAATCTCCTCTGGTCCGTCTCCTGCTGGCGTTGACTTCGGGTACGGACACCCTCCGTTTCCTCCTTAGGTAAAATCGGCATTATTTTATCCCACTTCTGACACCAATTGTTACGAGCTTGAGGTTCGTGACAATAAAAATTGCCGATAAAATTACCTAAATTAACACTTTAATTTACTTTACACAAATTAAAATTAAAACACTAATAATTAAACACACTAATTCACTTAATTCCGCTCCGAAGCTTCGCTTATGTCGCCGAGTTCAACTCTGCCTCGATCGCATCTTGCAGCGCCTATTTATATAATTAGCAAAGAAGCGTTCCGAACATTCACGTAAATGCGCGCCAGGCAACGAGAATTCGAGTATAGATTTTCTAGAAACTTAGTTCTTCGGGTGGCGCTGTCAGTCGAAAGATTTGTGATGTCATTTACTGCAACGCTCCCCTCGCGCTCGTTCCTGACACTAGATGGCGCTAGTTGTGTCGTCGACTGGAGGGCGTAACAATAATTACCTCTTTTGTTAGTACAGTAAGTTGATTTGCAGTTAAAAATGCATTGGAGAAATAGTGGGCAATGGACTGTTTCAGTCTTCCCAATACTAACAATCATAAATACTAATGCATATGATGCAATGACTGTAGATCTTCCTTGTGTACTATGATCCTAATACACTTCAATCAAATCTTCTTTTGGATTATTCATCACATTTTTTAAAGACATTTCATCAAATATCAGTATAAATTGATTGTCTGATGGTTTTATAGTATTTAAAAAATCCGCCAGACCTTAAAAACTGGTTGATTGATTCTAACAGCAAAGAGGTACTCAGTTAAGCCTATAATAGAGCTTGAGTAGCCTGTAACAGGTGTGTGACATTTTATAAAGCCAACAGGGCTATAATTTTCGTGTGTCCTGTAGCTTTTTCTTTTAATTTCTTATTTGAGCTTGTAATAACAGCGCAAATGTTGATGTTATTTTCTTGGATAATTTACTTACTTTATTGTCATTAGTTAGGTAAAACATTTAATACAATTTTGGGTTTTAATGTGATTATGAAATTGGTAGAATTTTCTCATGTATCACTTTCTATAATTTTCTTCATGCAGCACAGTTTTTTTTAATAACTATATGGCCCTTGATATTGTGATAATGTCACAATAATTCTGCAAATGTCCGGTCTTCGGTCTGACACACCTTGTCTTGAGGTTTATATTGTTGACATTATTATAACTGACCACAGATAACTATATATTAGTCAGAGATAACTGACCGAAATACAAATTCAATCCAGCACAGTTTTTAGTCTCTATCTCGTATTCCACTGCGAATCACTGTCAAACACATTGCACGCGCGTCCAGAATCTCGATTTATTTCTTTTTTGTTGTAAATGTACAGCACAGGTACTTAAAAAAAAATAAAAACTCTTCATCACTTGTATCCATTATTGTTGAAAATTACCATAGATAAATAAATATGTAGCAAGCCACAGAACACTATGAAAATTCTGTCTCGCTTGTGTCTACAAATACAAAATTAACGTCAAACTTATCTTTCAACATGACAATATTTCTACAAATTTGTTTTCAAACATTTTGTTTCTGCAGTCATATAGATATAATACAGTTATAGTATGTAATGTACAATAAACTGTCAAACATATTTAACAACAATATGTTCCTTGACTATGCAATCGCTTTTTGGTACATTGACAGAAAACAGTGTTTAAAACATGATTTTTCATGAAAATCGCGTCAGTGCAAACGCACGGTAACATAAAATAAACACTCACGTCTGTCACCAGAGGGGTAGGCAGAGACTACAGACTTCCATTTGGCACGATCCTGACACACCTCTCTCGCCTCCTTCACATCCACATACCTACGCATACATGCTCTTCTGTTAAGGGTATTCCTAATTTGGCCCGTTTTCAATAAATCGCCAATTTGGTCGATAAATTTTCGCCTGGGATGTTCCTTTTCGACTCTGCCATTCACTTCTGCAACATAAATTTTCTTTGTCACTCTTTCCTCATTTATTCTTTCCACATGACCAAACCACCGAAGCATTCCTTTATTAATCCTGGTCACAACACCATCTTGCAAACCACACTTCTCATAACCGCTCGTTTGCTTCTTGCAACCACAGTTGCAAAAACAGAATCCTAAACTTTGCTCTTTGCAACTATGGTTGCAAAGCGACGAAGTCCTTTTAATTTAATTTACACCGTATTTTAAACGCACAAAGTCTAACTATTACGTATTAAAACCAAAAACAAATATATAAATCATCGATTTGGATCAAAATTACCAACCTCTTGGATGAAAAATATGGAAACTTAATTAGTTAAAGTTTGGTGAGTGAAGTGACGCTTGAGTGGATTTAACGAGGTGATAAAATATGTCGTGAGTATTGAATTTTATTGATTTTTGCTAGTATTTATATACCAAATTAATGTCTTATTAGTGTTTTATATATTTGTGCAAATACTGTATGAAAAATGTGATAAAGTCGACTTTTAAAAATACTCAGAATGACGCGAATCTAAACATAATTTTCTATAGCTTACATTATCGTAATTATGTTGTATTCTTTAAATACGAAATAGTCTTAGTAGTATTTCAATATAATTATTCAATTTAAGTAATAAAGTTTTATAAATTGTTCATCATATGATAATATAAGTTTTTATGTAAAAACAGCCTAGATTTTAACTAACAAATCAATTGCGCAATCCGTGAATTCTTCATCAGGTTTCACTTAAGATTTTTACTATGTATTTAAACATAAATCGTTTTATAATATAGACAAATATATCAAGAAATTCATTAAGTTAAAGGATATAATAAATAATCATACATTTATCGGTCTTATTTTTTTGATAAATCCGATGTTTTACGAAAAGTCACTAAAATGGCTTGTACTTGTGACTTCAACACCTCTAAAATATTATTGTTATCATATTTTGAGAGAAGAATATACGTATTTTCTTTTCTTATTTCAATGGCTATTCATAAAATTTAAAATATTTGAAGTGTTCCTCTCGAGTAAGTCATAAAGAAAAGTCACTAAAATGGCTTGTACTTGTGACTTCAACACCTCTAAAATATTATTGTTATCATATTTTGAGAGAAGAACATACGTATTTTCTTTTCTTATTTCAATGGCTATTCATAAAATTTAAAATATTTGAAGTGTTCCTCTCGAGTAAGTCATAAATTAAGTTTTGTTGACGGCTGGTCGAACGTGAGAAACACAGTTCCGACTTACTGGCAAAGTATGCTACCAATTTTTTTACGCAAGCAATCGAGCGGTTATCACACAATTTCTCACCCTGTTATTCAGATTCAGCCCTAACATACTTCTTAACGACCGCATTTTCACTGCGTTCATTTTACTCTCGTGCTTCTTCTGCCACACCCAACTTTCACTACCATACGTTAAAGTAGGGACGAACACAGCATTGTGAATTGCCATACGTGCCTTTTTCGACACATTTTGACTCTTCACAATAGAGTGCAGAGCCCCATTTACTCTATTTTCCGTATCACTCGTCGTTCTATATCCTTATCATATCTCCCATCCCTGCTAAATACGCAACCCAAATCTACAAACTCATCTACTTGCTCGATCAATTCCCCTTTTTTCTACGGCGACCGTTATCCTGTTCGCTAACCTCTATGGTATGGAGCATGGAGGTTAGAGAACTTTTTTTTCTTTGAATGATATAACAATCATTTCATATTAGCGCACAGCCCGCTTTTATTGAGACAACTTGGCGATCGTAGCGCCTCACTAATTTTGTCCATATTTCTGGGACACTATTTTCTACACCGATCGTTCTCCGTATGGAGTGTAGAGGTAAGGAGTACAGACTCTGTATAAAAAGTGTCCTTAGGAAAGTGCTAAATAGGTGGCGTCACTGTCTAAATTTTAGTTGAGGAGTATTTGAAGGACTATGGGCTACAAATACAAAAGTTGCCAGTCTAAATGAAAAGTATTAATAGAACCACAAAACTAATAAGAGGATAGAACGCAGCGATATTGGACAGCAAAATATATTTTGAGACTGCGCTAGGCTAATAAAATACTTCAATGTTTCCATGGACTTTTCATTTAATTCTTTATAATAAGTATTATAATGCATTTTAAGACAAAATATCAGTGTTCAATAATCTTAGTAATAGTCATTTCTAATACGCTAACATCTTCACCTATAATTATGTTAAAAAAAATGGAAGTTAGAATTGACCAACTTCTCAATTTTAGATTGAGCTGAAATTTTGCATAAACATTAAGTTTGGATGACAATATATGGTTAAATTAATGACGTCATTATCAATTCAATATGGCGGATTACCAAAAGATGGAGGACTAGTTATATGGAGTGTAGAAGTAAGGAGTACCAACTCCCATAGTAGAATAGTTGAAAAAGTGTCCATCTGTAAGCAGTAAATAACGGTTCAAAAACTCTCCACAACAGCGCTGGGGTAGCTACTGGGATGAAATGTACTCAGCAGTTGTCGACAGTTTGAAGTGTGCTGCTATCCTGCTCAGTAACTCTAAAATCTAAAATAATTTTATTTAGTAAATATAACCTCGAAAAGTCGTCTATCCCACTATTATTTTTCAGCACGTTCTTTAAAATTTAGCTTGTTGCTATCGTGGCGCAACCCTTATTTAATACACAGTCTGTACTCCTTACTTCTACATACATACTTACATAATCACTCACGCCTGTCACCCAGAGGGGTAGGCAGAGACTACAGACTTCCATTTGGCACGATCCTGACACACCTCTCTCGCCTCCTTCACATCCATACACCTACGCATACATGCTCGTCGGTTAAGGGTACTCCTAATTTGGCCCGTTTTCAATAAATCGCCAATTTGGTCGATAAATTTTCGCCTAGGACGTCCCTTTCCGACTCTGCCATTCACTTCT
Organism: Parnassius smintheus behrii; assembly: GCA_036936625.1. NCBI lineage: Eukaryota > Metazoa > Arthropoda > Insecta > Lepidoptera > Papilionidae > Parnassius > Parnassius smintheus. The sequence goes on from JAUPFT010000024.1 coordinate 14,831,065, forward strand.
GCAACATAAAATTTCTTTGTCACTCTTTCCTCATTCATTCTTTCTACATGACCAAGCCACCGAAGCATTCCTTTCTTTTTCCTGGTCACAACATCATCTTGCAAACCACACTCTTCTCTTATTACACAATTTCTTACCCTGTCATTCAGATTCAGCCCTAACATACTTCTTAACGACCGCATTTCTACTGTGTTCAGTCTACTCTCGTGCTTCTTCTGCCACACCCAACTTTCACGACCATACGTTAAAGTAAGGACCAACACAGCATTGTGAATTGCCAAACGTGCCTTTTTCGACACATTTTGACTCTTCACAATAGAGTGCAGGCCCCATTTACTCTATTTCCCGCATTCACTCGTCGTTCTATATCCTTATCATATCTCCCATCCCTGCTAAATACGCAACCCAAATCTACAAACTCATCTACTTGCTCGATCAATTCCCCTTCTATTCTTATTTCACAAATCGTTTTACTTTCTTCTCTTTCAAAAACCATAACCTTCGTCTTACTTGCGTTCACTTTCATACCCCTTTCTTTTAATGATCTGTTCATTAATTTAACCATCATTTGCAACTCGGCCACCGACGACGCAAGGATAACTTGATCATCGGCGTGCAAAAGGCATTTGACGGTTAGCTCGCCCATTCTTAATCCGCAATCTTCAACTTTCAAATTTTGCAAACAACTGTCCATAAATAGGTTGAACAGCCACGGGGAAGCCACACAGCCCTGTCTGACACCTTTATGGATGTGAAACCAGTCCGAGTAGACCCCGTTGATCCTAACACAAGCACTAGAGTCCCTATAAAGAGACTCCAATGCCTGTATCAAGCCAGCGCTCAACCCAAATGAGTTCAGTGTTTGCTATAGCACATCCCTATCCACTCTGTCATAGGCCTTTTCCAAGTCCATGAACGCACAAAAAACCTTTTAGTTTTTGGCCGAAAACTTCTCCGAGATCATGCACATGGAAAAGACTTGATCTGTACATCCCATTCCCTTTCTGAATCCCGCTTGCACATCCCAAATTTTTCCATCAGTTTCTTTCATGACCCTTTCAATCAGTACCTTAGCATACAGTTTTCCCACAATGCTAAGAAGGCTGATGCCACGGTAGTTTTTACAGTCCTGCTGCGACCTTTTCCTTTATATACTGGGACTATCACGGCTTTGCACCAGTCTACCGGAACCCGCTTCAGTTCCCAGCATAAATTAAACAAGGTGTGCAGCAGGCCTGCCACGACTTCCTCTCCAGCCCTTAGCATTCCGAGTGAAACTCTATCATATCCGATGGCCTTACCTGCTTTCATGCTTTTCATTACTTTCATTATTTCATCTATACTTATCTCGCTACCTCTTTCCTCTTCTTTCGGAGTTTCTACTTCACTTAGTACACAAGTTGTCTCCTCACTCATAAACATGCTTTCAAAATATTCCTTCCATCTCTTTAAACTCAAAACTTCATCTTTCAGAATATAGCCATTCTTGTCTCTTATAACATTCATCATAGGCTGTTTTGAATGTCCCCTGGCAGTTCTTACAAGTTTCCAGAACATTTTTATATTTGCCTGGAAGTTATCCGATATTCTTCTATCATTCTTATCCGTTCTTTCTTGCTTTTTTCTTTCAACTACTTCTTTTACTCTCTTATTAAGATGTTTAAAGACTGCCTTTTTCCTTTCAATATCATCATTCGTACCGCTAGAATTACCAGCCTTTGTTGCTAGTAAATCTAGCCATGCTCTCTTCTTTGCTTCAACTTCCATACGTATCTCATCATCCCACCATAACGTATTATTTTTCCTTTCATCCTTCCTCTTACTAACACCACATACTTCGGTAGCTGCATCCACTAAACCTTTCTTTACATTTTACCATACATTCTCCAAGTCTATCTCCTTCATACACAATTCATCCAAACCACTTATATTTTCTTTCAGTCTATATTTGAACTTGTTTTTCTCACCTTCATCTTGTAACCTTTCTGTTCTAATACGCTGTAACGCAGTGGTAGACACAGATGATCGATGGTGCCAACGCCTGAATAGACCATAAATTTAGCATTAAACCAAATAATGATCCGTTCCTACGTTAAAACCCCGGTAAACCCTTGTATCTACGACTGCGCCCCTCAATCTTTCATCCACAGTTATGAAATCTATCATGCTTCTACCGTCGTCCTCTTTCCCAAGTATACATGTGAATCCTGTTGTGGCGAAAGCAAGTGTTCATCACAAAAAGATTCTTTTCTATACATACGGTGAGGAGACTTTCACCATTCTCATTTATACTTTCATCACCAAACGTTCCCAATATCCTTTTATAACCAAGCCTCCTCACCCCAACCCTTCCATTAAAATCTCCTAGCATAATAATATTTTCATTTCCCTTACACTTCATTAACACCATCCTTACCATTTCCCAAAACTGCTCTCGGATATAAGTGGGCTTAGACATGTCTGGGGCGTAGACCACTAACACAAAACAACTTCTTTAAGCCCACTTTCATTCGTATCCATAGCAGTCTTGGGCTTACACATTCATACTCTTTCACATTTTCATTTTCATTGGCCCATTCTTTCTCAAAGGATGATGATACCTACTCCCTGGCATGCCCGCTCAATCTCGTCTACACCAGACCAGTATACGGTATACATGTCATGTGTAGTGACGTCCTTCCCCTTCCTTTTCGTCTCATTTACACATAACACATCTATTCCTCTATCATACATCATATCGCATACTTCATCCATTTTATCATTCATTGCCCCACATACATTCAACGTAGCCAGACGGGCCTCTGCAATCCACTTTTCGCCTCTCCGGGAGACAGAACGTGAAAGGTGGCGAACGTCGTCGCCGGTTTTCCTCCCGGAGATTCTTCGCAACCCTGCCCCATTAAAGGGGCGCCGCGAACTCGGGGCCATTTATTTTATATAGTTCCTCATGGTGCGAAAATATTAGGTAGTATGTTTTACGCCGCTACCACGGCGTGGAGCCGAGTCTGTGGTATCGGCTTGTCGCTCATTTAGCACCACCCGGGGGACACGTGTAGGGTGGGCCTAGGAATAGGTGGTCATAGCCTACGGACGCGAGCGACTTATCCCCCAAACTTTTACTTCTACACTCCATAACTAGTTATTTTTTATGCATTCCCATGATATAGGTATCAAATGAAAGGGTTTATTGAGAATAATACCTAAAATAAAAGTAAAGCGGGTTTTTTCAGTTTTTTTTTAATTATAATATTACTTTTGTCGAACTCGCTGGCATAAATGAATAATATTCAAATGGTTATACTATATATATTATATTTTCAGTTATTATAATTTATACATATAGCCCTAAGCCCTATCATATGTCATTTATATTATTTATAAATATATGTCTAACTGACGAAAGTTACATTCGAGAAATATAATTATTACGGTAATCAAAGCAAGAAATATAGGGTTTAAAAAAATTATTAGGTCATTGTAAGTTTAAGCCCAACATTATAGTTTTTAACTGAGCTTTGGTAATCAAATCGGTCATTTATGTAATTAGTTTATTATTATATAATTCTAGTAATAAGATTAAATAAAGGTAATAATATTAGTTAAGACGGCAACATTAAGTACGCCACCAGTTGCGCGCAGACTTAAGCTGGCTTTCCACTATGGGATATAATATATATATCGTTGCGCGCCCCCTCATCTGCCAATCGGCCAGAATCTGGCTTTCACGTGCGTCTGGCATGCGACCAGATTCTGGCCGATCCGCGACTGCGTATTTGGCGGGTAAAATATACCCAGTGACCATGATTGCTATCACACTTTTACTTATAGAAATTATACACCAAAGAAAGAGGATGCGATACAAAGCTACTAAAGTACTACAATGTTTAGAAATTTCGAATAAACGGCCTGTGTGGCAGTCGTATGCGAACGTCGCTTTTATGTGGTCGCCCGTTCCGGTTTTTGTCCTTATTTTTATTCGTAAATCGAACAAATAGTGAAGTTTGGTGCTATTTTAACATGGATGGGTTAATAACAAACAGTTTTTAATTCATAATTTAGGGATATGTAGCCTTTTTATTAAAAACAAAATTTATTTCGAACATAAACAGCCGCTGTACTTACTTACCTTAAATTTATCTCTATTGTTGATTAAAAATACGTTACATACTTTTTAGAAATGAAACTTTGTCTAAATTAAGATCTTGAACCATACTAACGTTAAAAGTATCGCACGCCACTTGACTCGCTCATTTCTCAAAATAAAAGTAACAACATACGCTATTTTTTGTGCGACGTTTGAGTTGTCGTTCATGTGTTAAGATTGTAAAAAGTTTTGGTGTAAAAATATATCACAAACTACGAAGAGTACTAAAAATATATAGGAATGTGTGGTTTTTTGCTTTTTTGTGTGATTAATTATAAGTGTGTTTTAAGTTTTAATTGGTGTTCGGCAATTAAAGTGTCAATTTTGGTAATTCAATCAGTAGTTTTTATTGTTATGAACCCTAATCTTGTAACAATTGTCGTCAGAAGTGGGATAAAATCATGCCGATTTCACCGAAGGACGACACGGAGGGTGTCCGTACTCGAAGTCAATGCCAGCAGGACACGGACCAGAAAAGATTTGGTCGTGCAACGCCGCAGACGTCGGAGGGCCAACTGCCGGCTATGGACGCCGGCCAGTCAGCAGCTCCTACCCAGCAGCACTTGACCCAGGTGCTCTCATGATGGTGCTGCAGGAACAGGCCCGCCGGTTGGAAGAGCAGCTGCAGCGCGGACAGAAGGAACAGGTCCGGCAGTTGAAAGAGCAGCTGCGGGGTGGACAAGAGGAACAGGCCTGTCGGTTGGAAGAGCAGATGCTCCTCATGAAGTACATCCACGCTACCTTCGGGAAAGAGATACGGGAGGGGAAGGATAAGGTTGCTCAACATGACAACCGCCTGTCAGAAGCTGAAACCCGAATCGACCAAGTGGACAATCGGGTTGACAACGTGATGGCTGACGTAAAGAAAACACTGGACGACCTCAAACTGGAGGATGGAATTACAGCTCACGTAGTAGCTACAACACCTTCTCTACGCGGATTCAAAGTGCCGCCGTTCGACAGGACTTCTTCCTAGTCAGCCTACAAAATCCGGTTCGAGGCTGTTATGAAGGCGAACGGCTGGAATAAAAGTTAGGCCATGACTGCTCTCACACTAGGCCTGGGCGATCAGGCCCTGACGGTTCTAGAAGCTTTCGGTAAGGAATTGACTTATGAGCAGCTACTTGAGGCATTGGAGGCGAGATACGGCGACACTCACCTGGAAGACGTCTTTCGTGCGCAGCTTAAAGATCGCGTGCAACGTATTAACGAAAACTAGCAGCAATGGGCTCTTGAGGTGGAGAAGCTGGTGCGAAAAGCATACCGGTCTGTACCTGCGCTCATTGGAGGGAACCTGGTGCAGACATTAATCGACGGCATCCAACACCTTGAAGTCAGAGCTGCTGTGAGGCTCGGGCACCACGAGACGCTGTGAAGAAGCCGTGTGGCAAGATCATCGCTCCCTTCGCATCAGGGAGGTTGCAGCAACTACAGTTGCGATCGCAAAAAAGGATACAGCCCTAGGTGCTATAGCTGTGGGGAAAGGGGCCATCGTCGATCAAGCTGCCCTAAGCGAACTGTAGAAAGGGAAGGTGATTGGTCTCGTGAGGGTAGCGCGGCTAATGGCACCGCCCAGCAGCGGCAGGATCATCGTTCCCATTGCGCTATCAAGGTTGCAGCAGCTACAGTTCGCGACCGCAATAAAGGATACAGCTCTAGGTCTACGGTTGTGGGGGATTTGGCCAAAGGGGAAGGAGATCGATCTCTAGAGGGTAGTGCGGCTAATAGCACTGCCCAACAGCAGCAGGAATACGACTTTACTATCGCACACTGCAGCCGGAAATCGTATGGCTACGCAGATGCGTTGTCAAGAAGACCTTATCCTGATAAGTGCAAGAATAGTACTAGACAAGACAGTAAGGAAGTGGTATCTGTGAGAATATTTTTATAATTTAGTTGTCCCTAAAGCTAAAGTGCCGGATGTTCTACAGCTGTACCATAATGGTTGTTCAGGAGTCCATGTGAGAGTTAAACGAACTCTACAGAAGATCCGAGAACGGTTTTACTGGGTCCATTATCGTGACGATGTCGAGGATTGGTGTCGCAAATGTACAGGTTATGCGGCTGTGGAGGGACCTCAGACTCGTAGTAGTAATGCATTGAAATTGTACAATGTTGGTGCACCATGGAAGAGGTCACTCCTTGACGTTGCGGAGTCGTTTCAGAAAGGTGCAAGAGGTACTCCCATGATCGTCCATGTGTATCGATTGGCGCGTTATTATGGGGCCGATAATGCTCAGGACGAGCATGTCTTAGGAGAGAGCAGTTTTGCGCACCTAAGTTGATGTATGTTATCTGGCATTAGTGCCATCTAGTGTTGAGGAACAGAGCGAGGAGAGCTTTCTAGAAAATGCCATGCCTGAACTTTCCACCAACAGCGCCATCTAGTAAAGAATTGGCGATAGAAGCGAAGCTTTGGAGCGAAATAAAGTGAACTAAAGTGTTCGGCAATTAAAGTGTCAAGTTTGGTAATTCAATCGGCCGTTTTTACTGTCACGAATCCTAAGCTCGTAACAGTATTATATCCCGAGATATAAATTATATCCCGCGATTGCCCTTCAGACTGTGAGATATATGTTTTAACCAGTGTGCGTTGGTCATTGAACGACCTAAGAACATAGCGGTGGCGCGGAAGGGTGTGCGGGGTACAGGAGGATAAATATAATATGAAAATATCGCTCAGTCGATCGAAAAATATGAATAGTTCGGGATGTAATACATATAACATCTCAGTGGAAACGGTTCCATTTAAAAGTACGGTGAGCGATATTAATTTATATCTCGAGATGTAATATAAATTATATTATAATACATAGTGGAAAGTGGGCTAGTCTTGGCAACACAAACAGTTAAACCACTGATTAAATATTGTTATAGTCCAGTCGCGAACGAAGCTGGAAGAATTTCGTACAATGACTTCTTTGCCTACTGGCAGTAGTAACAAACATTTTTAATATATTTGGGGCAGAAAAAAATAAATGTACCAATTTATCATATAAATTATTTATTTTGATTTTAATATTATGAAATCAATTGTCATAAAAACCGAGTAACAGTCACTAATTTGGCAAAAATAAAAAACGAAAATTCAAAAATCTGAATCCGATTTCTTTGTATCGGACTTACTGCTTTCCAACGACATCTCACCATTCACCTCCATATTTATTACAAAAGAATCAACAGTTTTGTCTAAATTATCATCTAGTCTATCTTATTTCGATTCCTCCTTTTTTACGTGACTGAAGCAATATTGCCATTTTTCTGTTGAAATATTATCTAAAGCCTCCTAGAGTAGCTTTTTAACATCTGTCATTTTAAATTTTGTATTTTGCCGGACCACATACCCCTTGACGTCTGCTAACACTAGTTCGATGGGATTCAATTTGCAGTGATATGGAGGTAATCTAAATATCCATCTCTAGACCGACTGCTTTTGCCATCTCATCGATCACGTACGATTGGTACTGATTTTTGACAGCTTTCACCTTTTCCTAGAGCTGGACTTTTGTTTCCTTTGCCTCAAAAGAAATTTGCTTTCATGAAAGCCATTCTTGGATGTCTGTATTTTTCCCACAAGTAATTGGGATTTTCAACTGGCGTTTTGACTGGTAGCATAACAACCATTGCATTTGGTTCAAGTCTTGGTAGCATTGCTTGAAATCAATTTTCAAACTTGACTGCATTTATCGATTCGTGATAATCGCCTGTACCTTTGCATTCAAATACCAATTCTGATTCTGGCACGAATCCTTTTTCACCTCCTACATGTAAAATAATTATTCGGTTGCCGTTTGAAGTAGAATTCTCGACACTCATCGACAAATTCTCCAAAACTGATTTCGTTACCGTTTCGATTACCAAACTGAAAATATTAATTTTAATCTGCAGGTAGCCCTGGTTAACTATGACATTGGGACGTCGAACACCTCAGTATCCCTGTCACCGTGAGTGCTGTAAAGTGCTCGAATTGTCAAGAACTTAAAATAAGTTAATATACGCGAAATAATCCGTAAAAACTAGTTTTATTTATATGTGTTCACCTTAAAATAATCAATAATTATTTTGAAAATAATGATTGCGTATTACCGTGTTCAATTTATCTTTTTATATTTTGATAAAGTCTATGAGAAGAACGTTTGTGGCAGAAGGTGTCTTGCCACACTTTGCCTACATTACGCCCTGAAAAGTAAATAAATAAGTTTAAACATTTAACCGCTTGATATTGCGAATACGTCTTAGGGGATCACAATCGCTTGTGTTGATCTTATGTTCTTCCTCTTGTTACCAGGGCTACTAATCGCTTCCATATGTCCAAAGTATGCAATGCACAAGGCGCCATCCTTTAGGGGCACTAAAACCCAGGGTCAAAATTGCAAAAATTTCCAAAAAAAAACATTTTTTTAAAATAAAAGTTGAGAAATTAAATAGGATTAGGATATACACACGAAATTTTATTAGTATATCATCATGTTCAGACATGAACAATGCCCGGTACGCTATAAAAGCGATGCATCGCCAGAGGCGTTTTTAAACCGGTTAGTTCACTGGCCCGTGCAACAAGTACATAAAAACAAGTAATCCTATTAATTTAATTTTTTCATTTAAAATTATTTTTATGTTGTCAAGTGTTGTGTAGTATAATATTTTGTTAACCACTTTTTTTTTCTAAAAAATTAAGTGCTGAATACCTTTTTTTTTTTTTTTTTTTGCGGATGGAAAATCATCTAATGACGCCTTTCGCTCTGGGTGGAGCGTAAGGGAGTGTCAGACTTTTACTGACTAAAAACCATCCGTGTTCCTTCAGTGCCCTTACGTTCCGGAGCCGCGGTATCTCTTTCGAACAGCCCGCAGCCCCGGCAGGCGTCGGCCCTTGCGGGCCCCTTCTCGCTGCTGACAGCTCTTTGAGGCGCGCGTGGAACAAAACGCGCCGTCGACACGGCCTGTCGTCGTTAGACGGACGGACGGCGAGCTACCCATTGCTCGCCGTCCACAGGCCCGCGCCTACGGTGGCCGGGGGCCACGACGTAGCCCCCGACGCCCAGGGCGTCTCCCGCGGCGGCCGGGGAGGAGAGCTGCTGCTCTCCGCTTCTCCCGCTCCGCCACCTCCTTCGCTAGCATCACTGCTTCGCAGAAGGTGGTGACGGCATCCCATTCCGTCTCGCTCCGGACCATGGCTTCGACCAGGGCCGGACGCGAGAGGTCGCCGCCGCCTATCGCCGCCACGAGGACACGGCGGTGCTCCGCCCAAGCAGGGCACACCTCCACGGTGTGTTCCACCGTGTCCTCCGGTCCATCCTCGCAGTGGGAGCACCCGGGCGTTTCCTCCCGCCCGATTCGGTGCAGGAACCTTCCGAACACACCGTGTCCGGTGAGGACCTGCGTCAGGCGGAAGGTGAGGATGCCGTGGCGTCTCTCAAGCCACTCCTCAAAGAGGGGTCTTATCGCCGCTATAGTGGCGTGCCCAGCACGGGGTTGCGACAGTCGCTGTCTCCATGTCGCCATGAGATCGTGCCGGAAGTCTGTCCGCTGCGCGACAACTTGCCGCGGCAGCGGGGTTTCCCCACGGCATAGTGCCTCCGCGCGCCATTCGTGCAGGCGCGCGAGAACTATCGCCTCCAGATCCCATGGCGGCAATCCGGCAAGGAGGCTCGCCGCCTCGCGGGAGATCGTGCGGTAGCCGCGAACCATTTTCACGGCAATCACCCTTTGGGGCGCGTTCAGGTGGTGGACGGCAAGCCGCGCCAAACCACGCGCCCACACCGGGGCCCCGTAAAGGGCCATGGACCGCACGATTCCCGCGTAGAGCCTCCGGCAGGAGGCGTTTGGCCCTCCCAGGTTCGGCAGGAGCCGCCTGAAGGCAGCCCCGGTCCGTTCCAGTTTGGGAGCCAAACGTCGGAAGTGCTCAACGAAGTTCCATCGGCCGTCGAGGACGAGTCCTAGGTACTTCAGCGTCGACTCGACGCCGATGGATACCCCTCCTACCATCACTGAGGATCCCGGTGGTGGCCTGTTCCGAGGACCATGGAAGTGCATGGCCTCGGACTTGTGCAGAGCCACCTCCAGACCCAGTTGCCGAATCCTCTCAACGACTATCGCAACCCCGCGTGTCATAGTTTCCGCCGCCGCCTCGTACGACCCCCCTTGTGCCAGTACCAGCGTGTCGTCAGCGTAGCAAACTACGCTGACGCCGGTAGGGAGGTCGGCGCGCAGCACCCAGTTGTAACCGATGTTCCACAGAGGTGGCCCCAGAACCGAACCCTGTGGGACACCGCACGACATCTCTCGCCGGTTCCACTCACCGTTGCGACCGGGGTAGATGACGGCCCTGTCCGTCAGGTAGTCCCCGACTATACGACGGAGATAGGTCGGCACCCGGTGATACCGGAGTGCCTCCCTAATGCAGCTCCAGGGCATGGAGTTGAAGGCGTTGGCGATGTCGAGAGACACCGCCAAGACAACCCCCCCTCTGGCCACTGCATCCCCCGTCGTGAGGGCTCTCACGCGCATGATGGCGTCCACCGTAGAGCGCCTCTTGCGGAAACCAAACTGGTGTTCCGCAAGATCCGGCCCCGTCCCCGCAAGGTGCTCGGCGAGGCGGTTTGCAATGACTCTTTCAAAGAGCTTGCCCACCTCGTCGAGCAGCACCACGGGCCGGTATGCGGACGGAGAGTCCGCAGGGCGCCCCGGCTTCCGAATGAGGACCAGCTTCCCCGTCTTCCAACGAAGCGGGAATTGGCCTCTCTCCAAGCATGCGCTTAGGAGCCTCTCCAGTCGGGGCCCGAGAGCCTCCGAGGCCAGGACCCAGGCTTTGCCAGGCAAGCCATCGGGTCCTGGGGCGGTATTCCTGGCCTTGAGCCTACGCACCGCCACTCTCAGTTCTACCCCGGTACCTTCCGGGATGTCGTCGTCGTCGTCCTGGTAGTCCGCTTCCGGCACCGCAGGTGGCGGAGCCATAGGCGGGGGCGGATGTTCCCCTCACGCAGGGAACAGAGCGCTCACCACGTCCTCCACGAGCTGGGGCCGGAGACTTTGCGTCAGCGGGGGGGCCCAGGTGCGGAGTTTATCCCGCACCATCTTGTAAGGGCGCCCCCACGGATCTCTGTTGAGAGTCTCCAGCATCTCCTCACGGGCCCGATCCCGGGCCCGCAGGACAGCCTCCCGGAGGGCGGTCTTCGCCGCTCTGTATCCCTCGTACAGCTCCGCTTTAATGGCTGCTGCATTCGGTGGACGAATGCGGAGCCTGCGATGCCTGGTGTACAGGTGCCGCGCGGCGACACACGCCTCGCGCAGAGACGTCAGCTCACGCGACCACCAATACACCTGACGCCGGGCGCTTTCTGGCCGGACTCGGGGCATTGCCACGTCACATATCTCGGACATGGCCTCCTGGAACCACCCTGCCTCATCATTGACGTCGGCAGGCCTGTCCGGTGATGACACCCAGGCCTGCACGATTGAGGCTTCCAGGAGGAGCTCCCGGTCCAGCTGCTTCAGCGCCCAACGCGGACCACTCGGGGCCTGTTGGACTGGCGCGCTCGAGGACTGGGTGGAGACATCAAACCGGATGTACCGGTGGTCGGAGTAGGTCTCCACCCCCTCCATGACACGCCAGTCAATGGCACGCGGCGACAGAGCGGGGCTAGCGAACGAGATGTCCACCACCGACTCGCCCCGCATCCGCACACACGTGGGGACAGAACCCCGATTTAGGACGACCAGGCCTGTCTCCAGAGCCCAGTCTTTCACCATCCTACCCCGCACATCTGTATGACGAGAACCCCAAGCCAAGTTCTTGGCATTGAAGTCCCCGAGGACAAGTACGGGAAGGGGATAACTTCCGACGACGACTGCTCTCAGCTCTGCAAGAGAGTTGTGGAGCTCGGCGAGAGATCGGTTCGGGGAGAAGTACACCCCCACAACGACGAACTCCCCGAACCGTGCTGCTACGCACCCCTGACCCCTCCTGACACCTTCAAGGGTCGGGGTACCGGCGGCGGCCGAAGAAATGATGGCCACTGAGCCGTTAAGGTCCGCCACCCAGTTCTCGCTAGGCCAGACAAAATACGGCTCAGCGACCACAGCGATGTTAATCGACCACTGCGCCATGCTCTGGAGCAACAGATCCTGAGCGCAGGCGCAGTGGTTGATATTCGCCTGGAGGAAGCTTAATGGGGCCGTTATAGGCATTCCATTTCAGCTTCCTCCACGGGGGGCCCTCTGCGGGCGTCGGTGTCGCGGCGGCGGCGGCGGCGACAGTGACCGCGGTGGTGGTGGCAGTTGCGGCCGCGGCGGAGGCCACAGAGGCGATGGCGGCTTTGGCCCCTACCCTACCCGCGGCCTTGGCCTTGGCGGGTGGCACGCAGGCCTTGCTTCCGGCCCGGTGATCGGCTGGCTTGCCGGTCGCCGCACATGCATCACAGTGCGGCGTGGCGCAGCAGGTCGCCGATATGTGTCCGGGCTGACAGCAGCGGAAGCAGAGGCCACTTCGGTCAACCTCCGAGGCGCATCTCACTGATACGTGGTGCCCCACGAGACAGCGATAGCACCTCAGAGGTCTGGGCTCCAGCAGCTTAACCTGCGCTGAGACCCAGCCTACCAGAAGCCTTCGGCCCTCCACTATGGTTTTGGCCGCCGTAACAGGGCAGCGCACCGTGGCGGCATGCAAACCCTGTTGGTCCGGGCGTATGGCGCCTGACCTGACCTGGTCAGTAGTGCACCCCCCGGACCTGGCGACGGCGGCTACCAACTCCTCCTCCGATACCGAGTCGTCCAGACCCATGATGCGCAGGTCTGCGCATCTGACGGGCCTTGACACTCGGGCCTCTTCCGCGTCCAGAGACGCTCTGAGCTTCGCAGTCAGAGCGTCCGCGGTCGCGCCGCTGGATTCCCCGGGGACCTCCAGCATACGGGCCCCCGTCTGGGTGACTTTGAGCCGGAGGCCCCCAGTGATCCCGAGCTCCCCGAGATCCACCGCCTCCTTCGCCTTCGCGAGCAGATCGCGGTAGGTAACGCCCTTCTTTTCCGCATCCGGCTGTAGTGTAATCACTACAGCTGCGGTCTTCGGGGCGCGGAGCCTAGCCGCGATCTTGCGCGCCCTGAACTGGCGCTGCCGCTCCTGCTCTTTGGCCTTTTTGGCTGCCTTCTTCCCCTTCTTTTTGTCCCCGACCACCTGCCAACCAAGTGCTGAATACCTGCTGACCGCAATTTCAACGGTTTGATTTTTTATAAAATGGTAAGTGTTCCCTACTTTATACTATCAACATTAACCCTTTATAGGAATCCTATCTGTTTCCTGCCCCTGTCTGTATCCTGTTTTTACCTGAAAACTTCAATAGATAATATAGGAAAAAACCTACAACTTCTGCATAAAACACTGAAGTATATATGAGTTATACCAATGTTTTCAGTTCATTACTTTTAAGCAGTCGTTTTTTTTTGTTTTTATAATGTTACTATCTATTATTAATGTTACAATTATTTTCCAGGAATTACTAAACAAGAAATACTAATTAAAGAACTTTTGTTTGTTTTTTAGACAATAAATTAGACTCAGTCATAATACTCACACTAATTAAATTATAATAAATGCAAAATTTTGAATGTTTGTTTATTCCTCAATCACGCCAAAAGTATCAAACCAGTTTGAATATAATAATTTGGCACGCAAATAATTTATTACCTGAATTAACATATAGGATACTTTTTATCCCGTTTTAGGGGTCCCAAGGAATAGATAATAAGAAATTTCGTAATAATCGAACTCCACGAGAGAAACATATAAAAATAACACACTCCCTCACTAAAGTCGCAATGACAACTGATATAGTTGTCATTGACTGTGACAAAACATGGCGCCCGGCCGCAGCGAAAAAATTGTTGCCATATTCGGTAATGATAAAACTACTGTTGTCCTTTTTTACATACAAATATACTCATAAGCTAAAAAGAGACGCCGATATTTCGTTAAATTCCTACAACTAACGATCTTGATGTCATGTCCTTTCTTTTTTCTCTAGTCAAAGGTTCTTGAAGAACGACTGACAGATCAGGAAAATAAGGATATACTACGCGTTCATTTCAAGTTTGCCGTCGTCGACCGTTATGATATCACGGCTGACGGTACCGTAGACAAATAAGTTATCATATTTATCTCTAATATCACATAAACTTGAGAACTATTTTTTGTCGAATTGATAAGTAAGTAGTTTGTTATACTGTACACAGATATTGAGAGAAAACAAGTAGATAAAATGCATATTATAAAATAATTTATTGAGTAAAGTGAAATAATAACAGTGAATAGGAACGTGTCCAATACAAATATAAAATATTATAATTAATTTTTTTTAGTTTTATTTTACATTTAAAATATATCAAATACGTAAAACATTAGGAAGGCGCTGCTATCGGTCCCAACAGGGCGACACTTGAGGTGCGGAGTGGGGGAGCGCGGCGGGAGGTAACGGCATTCTTAGAATGAACAAGTAGTAGACTCCAATGATTTGTTTAAGGGCGTATACCGCCTCAAATGGATTACCAAGATCCTCTGTTATGCCGAAAATACTGCAGTATTGTTTTTGAAATAAGTATATGGTAAAGTTGAGGAATAATTTTAAGTACTATGTTGGACGAAAACACGATTCCATAAAATTTTCTCGATAGAAAAAGAAATCCAAAGTTACCTCCAAACCGAACTATAAACCGCTGGTACTTAAAAAAAATACTTTAGATCATGAAACTTTGCATACTAATTGAACTAACTATAAAGCAGGGCTTATATTATTTACTTTTTTTAAATTATCATTATTTTCAACGTAAAAAGAAATTACCTAAATTATTATTTGTTTCCTGCCGCCCGACACCGCGGTTCACACTGGCTTTGGACTTTGAACGGAAAGGCTGTGTCGCTTACGCTCAGAACACACATTACGCAACAGGACGAAGTTAAAATATTAAATTAGATACTTAGGTTTATAGTATTGGCGCAATGGGAAATAAGCGTAATAAAAATAAGAAGCGATTGGGATGGCGTAAAGAAACGAGCAAAAATACGATATTTGATTAATTACTAAAATATTTGTTCCGTATGGGAATCGAACCCCCGACCCGTAGTGCAAAAGCCAAGCACTTAGTTAGTAATAAAAAAATATTAGCCGATGTCCAGCCTATCCGGCTTTTGTCAGGCTTTTTATATTTGACCGTTTTTTTACATTTTTCATGTACTTAAATACATACTATTGCAATTATTGAGATCTACTGATCCATTCAATTTCAATTTGAGATTTTATGGTAAATGATATGAGAATTGTTTTACTTTAAAAAATATTGTTGCGGCAACACCGACTAACAATCAGCAGTATAAAACACAGGCGCCAGAGGGCGCGAAGCGGAAATCTTCTTTAAGAAAGGTCTTACCATTGTACCAGCAAAGATATTAGCAAGTCATTATATCATTTTTACCAGCGACCGTATTTTTTTTCGTCCATTTGTAAACAAAATTGGTTCTTCGAGCCGAAGCAATTTTGATTACAAATGGACGTAGCAAAATAAAATAAAATAAAATACGGTTGCTGGTAAAAATGATATAATGACTTACTAATCTTTGCTGGTACAATGGTAAGACCTTTCTAAAAGAAGATTGCCGCTGGGCGCCCTCTGGCGCCTTGTTTTATACTGCTGATTATTAGTCGGTGTTGCCGCAACGAATATACTATCGTGGTATATTAAGACTGAATAATTAAGGGTGTAAATATTTAAAAAGGTTAATTTTGGTAACGTATTACTGATCGTAACTCAAGTGGAAATCGAGTGGTCGCGAAATCGTAATGCCTTAGTTCGCGACCTGTCTTCGGTCCGACTTTTTTTTCAAGTGCCTTTCTTTTGTAAGAAAATCTAATATTTCGAGCCCCTTTTTTAATATTTTTTAAAAATACAAAAAAATTAATTAAACTAATTGCACTCATGTTCTTTTATTCAAATAACAAGTTCAGTTTTATCTATTATGTCAATGAGATCAAAAAATATTATTCATGTTTAATCAGTATGTAATTTGTATCTAAACGTAATTTAAAAAAAACCGACCAAAGCTCGGTCATCCAGGTACTTATATCTTTAAACGAGCAATTCTTATATAATCGGAATCTCGGAAACGGCTCCAACGATTTTCATTAAATTTAGTATCCAGGGGGTTTCGGGGACAATAAATCGATCTAGCTAGTATTTAGGATTTTTGAGGTTTTTAGAAAAAGTCGTTTTGTCCGTGTTTTTAGGCAATGAAAAACTTCTACAATATGAGAAGGTAAATTTTATAATGATTTCTTATATTTACGCGAACACTACACATGATTAAAACTACTTTTACGAATTTTATCGCGTTTATTTTTGCTTTTAATTACTTCAATTTTTAATTCCCGACGTTTCGGGCGCTTTCCAGCACATGGGTGGACTGAGATGACTGACGTCCCGATGTCATTGTTAAACCCGGAGTACCTTCAGCTTTTTAATTATTGTTTATGGTCCGATCTATGCAAAATGAACTGACTATGTCCTGAGGTCTTGCAGTGGTATGCTTGGGTTTAGTTTTAATTTTATTGATTATAGGATCCCAAGCAGGTGGTAGTACCCAGCCTCCTTCTCTATTGAAATTAGGATGTTTTTTAATTTCAATAGCCTCACGTATCATCCTTGGTGGGAATCGGTGTTCTTTCGCGAGAATTGTGGTCTATCAAATTTGATGTAATGGTTGGGGCCGTCTAGGATATGATCACAAACTGCAGACTTCCCGGAACGTTGATGCTTCACATCAGCTATATGTTCTTTTACGCGGGTTCTAATTGATCTTTTTGTTTGTCCTATATAAGAGAGATCACATTCACAATCAAGCTTGTACACTCCTGCATCTTGTAGAGGAATACGACACTTGACGGATGGTAGGAACTGACTAATCTTCTTCGGCGGCTTGTAGAATGTTCTAATAGAAGCTCGCTTCAAGATATAGCCAATCTTGTTTGTGACACCTCTGACATATGGTAGTACAGCAGGCACATGCTCGACTGTGGCCGGCTTCACTCGGTCACTGTGACGTAGGCGCGGGACCCGAAGCTTGTTGTCGTGCAGAACTTGCTTGACGTGCTGAAGCTCGGCGGCCAGGTGTTTGCTGTCACAGATCCCTCGTGCTCTCTGTAATAAAGATTTGCCCACGGTAGCTAACTGTGAAGGATGGTGGTGAGATTAACCGTTTAAATATCGGTTTGTATGGGTCTTTTTCCTATACACAGTGTGACCAATGGTCTTATTAGGATTTCGGATGACTAACACATCTAGGAAAGGTAAGGAATTATTTGCCTCTAACTCCATATTAAATTGAATTTTAAAGTTTATGGAATGAAGATGTTGCAGTTACTTTTTCTGATGGTAAAATTGTGAAAGTATCGTCTACGTACCGCTTGTAGATCCTTGGTGTAACAGGTGCAGTAAGGAGGGCTTTCTCCTCAAAGTCTTCCGTGAATATATCGGCGACAATGGGAGATACAGGTGAGCCCATCGCAACACCATCTACTTGCTTGTAAAACTCTTCCTTCCACAATAGATAGCCAGATGTAAGGCAATGTCTTAGTAATACTGCATATTCTGCTGGCATGTTATTTTCCTCTAGTTTCCTAGTTATAATTGAGATGCAATCTTTAACAGGTAGGCATGTAAATAGAGACTGAACATCAAAACTGACCGTGGTTTCATTGTCAGTAAGATATAGGTCTTTTATCTCATTGACAAAATGGTATGAATCCTTAGTGTGTGCTCTTGTGTGTCCTCTGAGTGGTGATAACATTTTAGCTAAGTATTGAGCCAATCTGTAAGTTGGCGAATCAATCTGACTCACTATTGGACGTAATGGAGCATTCGGTTTGTGTATTTTTGGTAGCCCATACAACTTCGGTGGTTAATTCGATAATACCTTCATGTGCCAAACCACCGAAGACCTGACAATGAAACCATGGTCAGTTTTGATGTTCAGTCTCTATTTACATGCCTACCTGTTGAAGACTACATCTCAATTATAACTAGGAAACTAGAGGAAAATAACATGCCAGCAGAATATGCAGTATTACTAAGAGGCCGTCGAGTTTCAGCACGTCAAGCAAGTTCTGCACGACAACAAGCTTCGGGTCCCACGCCTACGTCACAGTGACCGAGTGAGGCCGGCCACAGTCGAGCGTGTGCCTGCTGTACTACCATATGTCAGAGGTGTCACTGACAAGATTGGCTATATCTTGAAGCGAGCTTCTATTAGAACATTCTACAAGCCGCCGAAGAAGATTAGTCAGTTCCTACCATCCGTCAAGTATCGTATTCCTCTACAAGATGCAGGAGTGTACAAGCTTGATTGTGAATGTGGTCTCTCTTATATAGGACAAACAAAAAGATCAATTAGAACCCGCGTAAAAGAACATATAGCTGATGTGAAGCATCAACGTTCCGGGAAGTCTGCAGTTTGTGATCATATCCTAGACGGCCCCAACCATTATATCAGATTTGATAGACCACAAATTCTCGCGAAAGAACACCGATTCCTACCAAGGATGACACGTGAGGCTATTGAAATTAAAAAACATCCTAATTTCAATAGAGAAGGAGGCTGGGTACTACCACCTGCTTGGGATCCTATAATCAATAAAATTAAAACTAAACCCAAGCATACCACTGCAAGACCTCAGGACATAGTCAGTTCATTTTGCATAGATCGGACCATAAACAATAATTATAAAACCGGCCAAGAGCTTGTCGGGCCACGCTCAGTGTAGGGTTCCGTAGTTTCCCGTCCGTCACAATAAGTGTTCCCACTTATGAGTTCAAAGGTGGGTAACCATTATGTTCGCGCTCCAGCAGCGCTCCGCGCTCCTGCAACTGCTCCCGGTAGTGGGTACGTGCGCGAACATGGAGCGTGCAACATTGCACGCTCCGCAGCAGGCGCTCCGACTTTCCATCCAAGTTCAAAATAATTTTCCTAGAAAGACCTTATAAAGTTCTAATTTTCAGATTTTTTTCATATTTTCTAAACTTATGGTTCAAAAGTTAGAGGGGGGGGGGGGGGGGACACATTGTTTTTTACTTTTGGAGCGATTATTTCCGAAATTATTGACATTATCAAAAAATGGTCTTAGTAAACCCCTATTCATTTTTAAATACCTTTCCAACAATATATCACACGTTAGGGTTGAAATTAAAAAAAATCACTTCCCACTTTACATATAGGGGGGCTACCCTAATAAAGCATTTTTTTCCAATTTTTATTTTACCCCTTTGTCGGCGTGATTGATACACATATTGGTACCAAATTTCAGCTTTCTAGTGCTAACGGTCACAGAGATTAAGCGAGGACGGACAGACGGACAGACAGACATGGCGAAACTATAAGGGTTCCTAGTTGACTACGGAACCCTAAAAAGCTGAAGGTACTCCGGGTTTAACAATGACATCGGAACGTCAGTCATCTCAGTCCCCCGTGACCATGGGTGCTGGAAAGCGCCTGAAACGTCGGGAATTAAAAATAAAAGTAATTAAAAGCAAAACTAAACGCGATAAAATCCGTAAAAGTAGTTTTAATCATGTGTAGTGTTCGCGTAAATATAACAAATCATTATGATCCTTTTCAAAGTTAAAAATCATTAAAAATGATTATAACGACAATGCTTCAAGAAAGATTGTCCGGGCTAGCGATATTAGCAATTGAACAAGAAATTTTTTGATAGTATAAATTTTAGCGATGTAATTAATGAATTTGCAGTAGCAAAGTCTCGGAAAATATCGCTGCTACAATAGCTATTTTGTATTTTTCTATTGTATCTAGCTATCATTTTTTATTTTTTAAGTTACCTAGGTATTTTTATCAGAGGTATCTGCATAGCATATTGCATATTTTTTTAAAATACCTAAGTATTAGTAGAAAGTAGTACATATATTGTGCGGCTCTTGTGCAGCTCATTGGCTGCGTGGACGCGCTGATACGGAGCTTTGGTGTGTGCCCCGTGTAGCACCCATCCTAATTCTGTGAGCGAGGCAATTGGCTGTTGCGGCGGACCTCTTCAGATTTGAGTGGCTATCAGAACTCTCCAATTGTCCTGTCCTATTAGGATCCTTGGGTTGCCGGAGTCATATATTAGCTGCTCCTTTAGGTCTTTCAAGTGGTTGCACTTGGCTATGTCTACTGCACGCACAGTCTGTGGCCCCAAGTTTAGGCTTGCGACCGTGCGTGCTCTGAATGGCACCCTTTTGCTATGGAGACTCTTCAGCGATACTTTAATTCTTCGGGATTCCGGTGAATCTAGGGTAGTGTTCCCGATAGCAGTGATCTTAAACGGGTCGAACCGCCCTTTAGCTCCAATTTGTTTGGCGATCTCTTCATCCATTAGTGAAACTGTTGACCCATCATCCAGCAGGGCGTGTGTGTTTACAGCTCCCGCCGGTCCAAATACTCGCACTGGAATTATTTTTAAATAGGCTTGATGCTTTGACACACCGAATGAGTTAGCAACAGTTTCTTGAGGTTCTTTTTGTTTGACCTCAGTCTTCTCCTTTGTATTACTATGGAGAAGTCGATTGTGTGTCGCGGTGCATCCTTCTATTCCACACTTATTTGTTTTGCATTTGTGTATCTGATTTCTATAACGTAAACAGCGGAAACATAAATTATTTTGCTTTGCGAGTTCCCATCTTTTGTTGGTATCTGTTTCTTTAAATTTTTTACATTCGGATCCGTAGTGACCCTCCTTTCCGCACACTCTGCATTTCGGAGACGGCTTAGTAGTGGCCGCGTGTGCTCTATGTACTGAACGATTGCTTTGTGCTTCGTTTATAATTTCTGGAGGCGCAAATGCACTGCAGAAGCGAGCTTGCTCGGTAATAAAATCGCTGAAGCAGCCGAGGTCTGGTCTAGAGTCATATTTTTCAGTGTAGATTCTATACCACTGGGCACGTATAGAGTTCGGCAGTTTGTCGGTGAGGTGTCGTAGCAGCTCTGCGTTGACGAGGTAATGATCTCGCTTTAGGGCTCGAAGAGTGACGACGCTTCCCCTCACTTTGCTCGCGAATGTGCAAATGTCTCTGGGCGCTTCTGTACAGCGTGCTAATCCTCGTAACTTCTCGGTTTCTGCTTGTGCAATTGAATCTGGACGCCCAAATTGTAGCTCCAGTTCTCGCATAATCTCATCTGGCTTAGCATGCCCGATGAGTTCTGAACTGACTGTTTCCAAGGCTCTTCCTTGTAGACTTCGTCTTAGTCTAGCAGTGTTTTCAATGTCATTGAAGTAGCCTCGGGTTGTGTCGTAAATGGCACGAAATGAAAGCCACTCAGTATGTGCTCCGCTAAAGCTTGGCAGTGTCATTATAGCTTTCGACGCTGCGAAAGTATGCGACGATAGTGGCGCACTCTCTAACTTTGATTTGTCAGCGAGCGCAGCTATAGCGGACGTGAGCTCCGATATAAATGGACGGAGCCCCCTGTCTTCACTTATGACAGGTTCCTGGCTAGCTTTATTTGGCTTGGGATCCTTTTGTACATCTTCTGAATAGGAATCCTGGTATGTGAGCTCTGATACAATCGGTAGGAGCCCCCTGTCTTCATTAACGATGGGTTCCTGGCTGAGCTTCTGTGGCATGGGATCCCTTTGTACGTCTTCTGGATAGGAATCCTGGTTCGTGAGCTCCTTTTGGGGCTCACTGAGGTCGACAACGTCCGGGGTTGGTTTTGTGATGGTTTTATTAAATGGGGCCTTCCCTACGGTGGTTGCGCCTTGATTTGACTTTTGTTTGGCTACCAAATTTTGGAGCCAAGATCGGACGTACTCACTTTTGGAGTGACCATCTTCATCATAATCGTCTGATTCGTCTTCTTCTTCAGCCATCTGTAAGGAGATCTGCGCGAGTTCTAGTTTGATCTTCAATACTTCTTCACGAGCCTTCAAAATTCTTCTATTGGGCGGAACAATCTTCCTTGACTTCGTACTGCAATCGGTGTGGCCCCTCGGTGGCTCTTGGGTGTGGGTGTCTTCCCGGGCTGTTGGCGATGATGCACGGCTAAAGTCATCGTTGCCTTCTAGATGTTCCCTCTGCTTCGTTATGCGGGCCGTAGTGGACGGCGCGGGCAGGGGTAACCCCCTCTCGGGGGGACAGCATGGCGCCTCAGCACCCTCTACCGTTGACGGTGAGCGTGGTGGCATCTGGTGGTGGACGGCGGCGTTACTGGCCGACGAACCTCCTTCCAGACCGACGGTCCACGCCTTGGCTTCCCTTCCTTGCGAACGGGTGATCGGCATCTTGAATCTGAAAAATTCTGCGGTTTTAATACGGTGGTGACTATTTACCCGGTTCCGATATACAAACGGATATATCCGGCTCGAAGGACCAACGAATGTGCCGGACGGGCGAAACTCTCCGGAGTAAATGTTGTCGAAGATACTTCGCGAGTCGCTCACGTCCTACACCTATAGGTTCCGGTGGGTACTTTCACTGCCGTCTTTGTAGGTGCCGCTGAAATATTGTGGACTGTGGTTCAAATCAAAATGCACGATTAACAAATACAAATAGCAAGGTAGTGGCCAGCGGTTCGAATGATTCTCGAAAGTCTCGGAAAATATCGCTGCTACAATAGCTATTTTGTATTTTTCTATTTTATCTAGCTATCATTTTTTATTTTTTAAGTTACCTAGGTATTTTTATCAGAGGTATCTGCATAGCATATTGCATATTTTTTTAAAATACCTAAGTATTAGTAGAAAGTAGTACATATATTATATACGCAGACATTAGGTAATATTTCTTTCATTTGTTCCTAAAAAGATGTGATTTTTAGTTTTGGATTATTTTCTAGTATTTATAAACAACGGGTATTTTAATTTATTTTGTTATGGTTTTATTCTGTTTGATTCATTTTGATATTTTGGTCTACAAATAAATATGACTTCTAAAGTTCAGTTTTTTGCTTTATTTCCAGCACCTAACTACCTATCTGTGCCGGACGGGCGAAACTCTCCGGAGTAAATGTTGTCGAAGATACTTCGCGAGTCGCTCACGTCCTACACCTATAGGTTCCGGTGGGTACTTTCACTGCCGTCTTTGTAGGTGCCGCTGAAATATTGTGCACTGTGGTTCAAATCAAAATGCACGATTAACAAATACAAATAGCAAGGTAGTGGCCAGCGGTTCGACTGATTGATTAGTCGCGAAATTTTATAACTATTGATCACGGTTGTTAAACTACGGTTGTTCACTATTGATTGGTCACTGTATATTTCAAAAGATTTCTTTAAACTGTACGGTGGTATCAAAGATCTATTGGTAGTAGCTGGTTTTCTAACACTACTGACTAGCAGCTATTATCAACTAAACTAGCTGATTTTATCACTTGTGTAACTGCGGATATCAGTTACCACTTTCACTATAATATGTAACTGCGAATATCAGTTACGACCTTTTTCGGCTAGCTAACACTTTCACTATGTGTAACTGCGAATATCAGTTACGACCTTTTTCGGCTAGCTAACACTATCACTATATGTAACTGCGAATATCAGTTACGACCTTTTTAGGCTAGCTAACACTTTCACTATGTGTAACTGCGAATGTAAGTTACGACCTTTTTCGGCTAGCTAACACTTTCACTATTCACTATATACTGCTACTAGTCACTTCAGCTACCACCGGATACCACTCACTTCACTTCACTGTCACTGGTAGTTCTTCACACTACTACTGGTACTGGGTCCCGAGCCCCTAAGGTAGACTTTGGCAATACTTTGCAGTGAGCCGCTTGCCATTTTCCGTTTGCCTCTTTATTGCACAAACTTTTCACTATACAAATGGCATAAATTGCAATATTTTCTATACAAAACTAATTGCTACACTAACATGCTATACATCATTAAATCGGTAGTCTGGTACTTTATTAGTATATCATAAAGGTTACTCAAAATATTAACATTGTAAAAAGTTATTAAACGAAATGTCCAAAATTTTCATAATATTTGGGTACATTAATTCTTTGATTTTTCTATAACTACGAAATGCGTTTAATTATACAAAAATATCCCTACACTTCTTTAATCTATAAGCCATATGCTAATTGAATGTCATATTTATAACTCTTTTAGAACATAAAATTATTTTCCTTATTTTAATATGAACTATTACGCAGTTAATTAAAAACTTTTCCACGATAAGACGCGCTGTGATTGGTCGATTTTTTGGTATATAATAAAAGTTGTTTATATCACTTGTTATCAAAACGACATTCTATACAAATATACTAAGAGTTATAAATATGTTAAACAACTATATTAATACATATTTTCATCCAGTTTTGTTGGTAATTTCATTATTAATACAAAAAACAATATTCTTTATAACTTGGTTTCTTAGCGTTTTTAGGCCGTCGCGAACATCTCTCCCGCCGTGCAGCGTCGCGACGATTTTCTCACAGCGGCGCTGCATCCATTTCGGTGAGCGACGTTGCTTCTACTTCGGCAGCGGCACGAGTTTCCTGGTTGGTCTCTTAATTAGGCCGTTTGCTGTGCGTACCTCCGCAGTGCGGATCTGTCCGTCCGCACCGGGGTAAACAGCTTCCACCCTCCCTCGTGGCCAGGTGTTACGAGGTAGCTGGCCGTCAGCTATGAGGACTGGATCGCCCACCTGGAGATTGGGACCTCGCCCATGGGCCTCCCGCCGGTTTTGAAGTTCCGGTAAATACTCTCGGACCCAACGCTGCCAGAACATGTCAGCGAGTATCTGGGAGCGTCGCCAGTGTCTTTTGCTATTCATATCCTTTTCATCAAATACTCCAGGTGTCGGCAATCTCGCAGATCCTCCTAAAAGGAAGTGATTTGGCGTGATGGATTCGTCATCGTCGCTGTCTACAGAGATGTGAGTCAATGGTCTGCTATTTACTGTGTACTCCACCTCGCAGAGCAGCGTGGCTAATACTTCCTCATGCGGATGTCTCTCATGAAGGACGGTGTATAGTGCCGTCTTCACGCACCGTATGAGACGTTCCCACACTCCTCCCATGAAAGGCGCGGAGGGGGTTATAAAACGCCACACAATGCCTCGTCGACTGGCTTCTTCTCGAAAAGCCTCCCGAAGTTCCTTGTCTGCGCCGTGCATGTTGGTGCCATTGTCGGAGTAAATCTCGGTGGGGCACCCTCGGCGAGCTGCGAATCTTCTTAATGCCAGTATTGCGGAGTCAGCGCTAAGATTTGCGACAACTTCTAAGTGGACAGCTCTGGATGTGAGGCAGGTGAAGAGAGCTACGTATCTCTTCTGATGTTGACGTCCCACAGTGACTGAAAGTGGCCCAAAATAGTCCAGACCGGTGAAGGTGAACGGTCTCTGGTGATGAGCGAGACGTGTACTGGGATGGTCACCGGTCGCTGGCACTGATGGTTGTGCTTTTCTGATGCGACATTGTATGCATTGGCTCACTATCTTTTTCGTGGTGGGTCGAAGTCGGATCACCCAGTAGTGCTGTCGAACCTCGTTGATGGTAGGTTCGGTTCCGCAATGATGCAGGCTACGATGCGTCCAGTCAATGTATAATTGCGTGATGTAATGATCACCATCCAATATAGCTGGCCCCTTCATGTCTTCTGTGACTCCCTTCACGGCGGCTATGCGACTTCGTAGCGCGATGATCCCGTGTTTCAATTCTATTTGGAGCGGTCGTAGGCGGCTATCACGAGCGACCTTTTTATTATTACGGAGATCGGCTATCTTTTGTGAGAAGGAGCCCTCTTGTATGGCACGTATCAGGAGCTTTTCGGCCTTTCTGATGAGTTCGGCCTCTAGTGTGATGTACCTTTTGACATCTCTATTTTTCACTAGACTGGGAGGCTGCGCGATTTGTTGCGGATTATTTTTCGATTTCCTCCAGTCGGGATCTTCCTCTTTGTCCCTTTTGGTTCTTTTATAGAAGGTCCTGTCTGTGGTTTTGCGGCAGTGTTATAAATTGAAGCACTCTAGCCGTAGCTCGCAATAAGCGTTCCCATCTCGAAAACCTTGCTGGATCGGGAACAGCTTCTCGGAGTATGGGAGCTTGATACGATTCCTTAATGGTGAGGGATCTTTCCTCACCTGTAGGTTCGGATGACGTGGGTCTTTCGGTTGGCCATGCTGAGGGTTCTTTATACAGAAACGATGGGCCGTTGTACCACTCGTGATTGGAGTCGAAGTTCGGTGGTACGTCCCTCGTGGCAATGTCAGCTATATTCAATTTGGTAGGTACCCAGCGCCAGTCCTCTACTTTACTATGTTCCTCGATTGCTGCTATTTTTTTTTTTTTTTTTTTTATAGAAGAGGGGGCAAACGAGCATGCGGCTCACCTGATGTTAAGTGACTACCGCCGCCCATGATCAACCGCAACACCAGGAGAATTGCGGGTGCGTTGCCGGCCC
This sequence comes from Parnassius smintheus behrii, assembly GCA_036936625.1. Classification (NCBI taxonomy): domain Eukaryota; kingdom Metazoa; phylum Arthropoda; class Insecta; order Lepidoptera; family Papilionidae; genus Parnassius; species Parnassius smintheus. The sequence goes on from JAUPFT010000024.1 coordinate 14,857,648, forward strand.
TTTAGAAAGGAGTAAGCTCTTTTCTTGAAGGTCCCCAGGTCGTATCGGTCCGGAAAAATCGCCGATGATAAACTATTCCACAGAGAGGTTGTACGTGGAAGAAAACTCCTTGTGAAACGTACAGTGGTGGACCGCCAAGCATCCAGATGGTGTGGATGGTATTGGGACGTTTGCCGTGTCGTGCGTTCACGAAATTTGGCGGCTGGGATTAATCCGAACAATTCCTCAGAGCACTCCCCGTGATAGATGCGATAAAATACGCAAAGAGATGCAACATCTCTTCGCAACGCCAGTGAATCGAGCCGATCGGAAAGCACTCGGTCGTCGACGATTCGAGCCGCTCTGCGCTGGATGCAGTCAAGTGGAAGGAGCTGGTACTGGGGAGCCCCAGCCCAGAGATGGGAACAGTATTCCATGTGCGGCCGAACCTGCGCCTTGTAAAGTTGCAGGCGGTGTGCCGGCATGAAATACTGTCCCGCTCTGCTGAGCACGCCAAGCTTTTTAGAGGCCAATTTGGCCTTCCCTTCCAAGTGACCACGAAACTGCACGTCACTCGATATGTCGACGCCGAGGATTCCGATACTGGCTGAGGCAACAAGGGGAGTGCCTTGAAACTGAGGGGATACGACAAAGGGGTTCTTTTTAGCGGTTAACGCGCAAACTTGTGTCTTCTGGGGGTTAAACTGGACTAGATTTAGTCGTCCCCAATCCGAGACTCTGTTCAGCAAAGACTCGACTTCAGACACAAGTTTGTCCCGGCACTCGGAGACGTTTTCCCGAGAAATATTGGCTCGGCCGGTGTAAAGAGCATCACCAGTGCTGTCATCTGCATAGCAATGAATGTTACGGGTATGCAACATATCATTGATATGCAGAAGAAACAGCGTTGGCGATAGCACGCAGCCCTGTGGAACACCAGCATTAATAGGCTTGCAATCGGAGCTTGCACCGTCTACAACGACCTTGATGCTCCGATCTGCAAGAAAGCTGGTGATCCAATTGCACAATTTCTCGGGAAGCCCATAGGAAGGGAGCTTCGAAAGAAGCGCTTTGTGCCAAACCCGATCGAAGGCCTTCGCAATGTCCAAACTAACGGCCAATGCCTCCCCCTTGAACTCTACTGCCTCCGCCCATCTGTGAGTGAGGTAGACCAGAAGATCACCAGCTGACCGACCACGGCGAAAACCGTATTGGCGGTCACTAATCAGCTGGTGATCCTCAAGGTACCTCATAAGCTGGCAGTTTACAATGGACTCCATTGTTTTGGAGAACAAGGAGGTGATGGCGATTGGCCGGTAGTTGGACGGGTCTGAGCGGTCGCCTTTTTTAGGGATCGAGTGGACGAAAGCCGTCTTCCACGATTTTGGGACTACGCCTAGGGAGTAGGAGTACCGGAAAAGACGCGTTAAAACCGGTGCCAACTCTGGAGCACACGTCCTCAGCACAATTGGGGGGATTCCGTCAGGCCCACTCGACTTGTGGATGTCCAGGGAGAGGAGTGCTTTGCGAACCGAGCGCTGTGTGAACTGCACTTCCGGCATGGAGCACTCACACCGCGGGATGGTCGGCGGCGTACTCCCCCCGTCATCGAGAGTCGAGTTAGACGCAAAGAAGGAGCCTAGAAGATCGGCTTTCTCCTTTGCAGTATGGGCCAGTGAGTCGTCCTCCCTGTGCAGAGATGGAAGAGATGGCTGACAGAAATTCCCCTGGACAGCCTTGGCGAGAGACCAGAATGCACGGGTTCCAGAAGGAAGGCGAACTAGTTTCTCGCCAATTCTGCCTATGTGCTCTGACTTTGCCTTGGCAATGACTCTTTTGAAGGACCTAGAGGCGGAATTATACTTCTTTTTTAGAGCGCTGGTGTTTACATCCCGGGACGCTGATGCATCAACCCAGGCTTGGTAGCACTCCTGCTTATAGCATGATGCTATTTTACAGGAGCGACCAAACCATGGCTGAGATTTGCCTCCAATGGGCACCACAGAGGAAGGAATAAAAAGTTCCATACCCTGAAGTACCACATCAGTAACAGAATCCGCAACAACGTTGGGATCATCCGGCGAGAAGCAAACCCGCCCCCAAGGGTAGGATGCAAAGAAAGACCGCATCCCATCCCAATCGGCTGACCTATAGTGCCAAACACGGCGGCAGCCTGCAGAATGCAACCGCGATTTCAGCGTGAGTGGCACAACACTCCGGATCAGACAATGGTCCGAGGAGCCTAAAGGGGCGTCGACGGAAATCTGATATCCGTCCGGGTGAGAGGTCAGCAGAAGGTCCAACAGGGAAGGTGCATGATCCTCCACATCTGGAATCCGCGTAGGCGAAGTAACCAGTTGTGTCAGACCATATGCCAAGGCAAAATCATGAACAGATCTCCCCGCATGATCGGTTAAACGTGAACCGAGCCATTCGGCGTGATGGAAAGAAGAAGAAAGAAAGAAAGAAAATAACTTTATTCGTAGCTACGCTAATACAAACACATAAAAACAAACAATTAACTCAAACATAAAAATAAACAATTAATAGTAAAAAGTATTTATAAAAAGTATTTAAATTTATGTTGGATTGCAGCAACGAAAAGGACCCGACTCAGCATTATGCTACAGCAAAGAGCCGCAGCGCTGTTATTCTGTCGGGACCACTAATCTAAAACATGCGAGCAGCTGTCAGACAGATTTAATGCAAAAAAAAACTAAAGATATTTTAAATGTATATGTTTATGTAATATAATATAAAGATAATATTCTGAAAAACGATAAATAATGAAAAATAAATAGATAAATATATTACTTTTAACTATGTTGGCAATAGTATATAATAGAATAATGAAAGGAATAATAATAAATTAAAAATATTTATACTATGTTATAGAGCTAATTCCAGGACAATGGTGTACATCATTGACCAATATTCATTTTTATCTGTGTAAACCACGTCAAAATACTGCTTGTACAGGAGTTTTGGCGGGAACTTGACCTGGGGCGGTTTGTTGCTCCTGTATTATTGTTTAAATAATTGTTTGAAGTGGACTTTGATATATAAAAGTGGTGCAATTTTGTGTATTAAGTGTCTGCGCATGTGAACTATTAGTGGAAGCTGTGAAACAAGTGCTCTGATGGAGATGGATTCTCAAGATAAGCTGTTTGCATAGGCATCTTTGGATACCATCGCCAACTGTCTGCTGCCTGCTGGCTCAAGTTGCCATCAGAATCTCCCAAGGGCTGCACAATGTGACGCATCAACATGTTGTGAAGCAGTGAATTACGAAGGATAATTTTACACAAAGACAAGGCTGTATGGCATAGTTCCTTTGCCTGCTCTCACGAGCGAATGACAAAAAACAATAACAACAACTGCTTGTACATGTCATCTACAAAGAGAATAAGTCACTACGGTCATCTATTTCAATTTCAATTATAATATAATAGAAATTGAAATTCATTATGTACTTTATTCTTAGAACATAGGGAACCATCAAAAATTAAAGTAAAATAATAATAACGCAACCACCTACCTAGTGTATCAACAACCAGTCTTTGTATTGTTACTTTGTATTTTCTTTGTTATCAAGAAAGTACAATTTATATCGCATTTTGAAATTAACCTTGGATTGAATTTCACGAAAGGGGGGTGGGCGTTAAAGTCGCCGAGGATCACGATCTCTGCGGAGGGGATCTGCTGTAGCAACGAATCCGCAGCCATTTGGACGTGGTCGAAGAGTCGGTCTGTTTCGGCATTACCGCTGTGGGACCTATAGAGGCACCCGTAGACGCGCGGATGGTCGTCGCTGTCTACGCGTAGCCAAAGGATGGACAGGTCCGAACCTTCAAGTCTGCCGAGGCGTCGAGAACAGATGTCCTCTCTGACGTAAACGCAAACTCCAGCCCGAGGCACAAAGGAGTGTTCCAGTTTGTACCCCGGGTAGGAGAGATACGAAACATCAGCCGGAGAGGACACCTGCGTCTCGGTCAGAAAGAGCAGAGCCGGCCTCGCCGTCTCGAGATGGTAGTGGACGGCGTTTAGGTTGGAGTGAAGTCCCCTGATATTGCAGAAATTCACGGACAGCGTGGCAGGGGTCACCTTGGTCTTGTTGCTCCGTTTGCCCCGAGCAGTTGTAGTCTTGAGCGGAATTTCGCCCCCCCCAGAATACGCGGGGCAGCCTGAGCACCCACGCTCAGAAGTGAAGAAACATGGTCGTGGATGCTCAGCGAGGGATTCTCCAGGGGTGCTGGTACCCTCCTGGGGTAGTCTATCTTTATTTAATTCCGCTACCATGTTGATGGGGGGGGGGGGGATTTGGGCCTCCGGCCACCTGCACTCACCAAACGAAACGCGGAAGCAGAACTTCCACTTCACGCCGGTATTCTGTGAGGTCGTGGTACCACGCCGGTTTGAGCCGGCCCATACGTGCAACAGCAAAGCTGCCGCATGGCTCTACCACTGTTTGCTATTCGCTTGCTATTCGGTGGGCAACGAAAGGTTTGTAACTCCTGGAGCCCTTTTTTATCCACGTGAGGACAGTTTTGCTGTCAGTCCAATATGTGACGGCTTCGGGCGTCACGCAATGTGCCTGGATGACGGCGCCAGCTACGCGGCTTCCCATCACGGCTGCTTGTAACTCGAGGCGAGGTATGGACGTTACTTTCAGCGGAGCTACCTTCGCCTTAGCCATGATGAGGCTCACATGTACTGTCCCATCGGTTGTTGTTGATCTCCAGTAGACTGCCGTTGCGTAGGCGCTCTCACTGGCATCGGTGAACACGTGGACTTGGAGTGAACGTGCGTCGCTGAATCCCGGGTAGCATCTTGGGATGCTTACTAATTTGAGCTGTTCCAGATGTTGGATCCATGTGAACCATTGTTTAGTCAGGTCTTCGTCCAACTCCTGGTCCCAGTCTGTTCCTCGTCTCCATGTTTCCTGCAGTATTTGCTTTGCTCGAATTGTAACTGGGGAGGCGAGGCCGAGCGGGTCATACAGCGACATTACTATTTTAAGTGCTTCCCTCTTGGTTGGTGTTTTATGCAGCAAATTGATTGGAAGTCGAGCGAGCTTTAGGTTGAAGCTCAGCTGATCGGTACCCGGTTTCCAGATTAATCCGAGTATCTTTTCCTCGGTTCCTTTGTTTCCCAGATCGACTGACTCAGATGCTTCATGGTCAGGTTCTAATGCTTTTACAACTTCTGGTGCGTTGGAAATCCATTTTCTTAAGTTGAAGTGCGCGTTTTTGTGTATGTCGCGTACTTCCTTCGATATTCGCATTGCCTCTTCCAGAGACTGGAAACTGTCGAGATAGTCATCTATATAGTGGTTTTGAATGATAGCTTCTACGGCTTCTGGATACTTGTCTTTGTATTTATTAGCGTTCCAGTTCTTCGCGAATATGGCTGTGCAGGGTGAACTGGCTGCACCGAAAATGATCGACGTCATTCTATATTCTTGTGGAGCTTCATTACGTCGATCTCCTCTCCAGAGATATCGTAAGGCATCTCTGTCTTCGGGTCTGACTTTAACCTGCATGAACATTTCGGCTATGTCCGCGGAGACAGCGATATTATGGCGGCGAAAACGCATCATGACCCCTGGTAGTGATTGCAGTAGGTCTGGACCCGTGAGCAGGAAGTCGTTCAACGACACCCCCGTTTTGGCTGCGGCATCGTGTACTATTCGAAATTTCTCTGGCTTCATAGGGTTATAGACGTCGAAATGGGGTAGGTACCATGTTCTTCCCGGTGTGCTAGTTTTCGGTGCTATCTCGGCGTATCCTTTTTGTACTACATTTGTTCATTTGTTCATCATACTTCCTTTTTAGATCTTCGTCTCGATCTAATTTTCTTTCAATGGAAACGAGCCGTTTTATTGCTGTTTCATAATTACCAGGCATCTCGATATCCTTTTCCTTCCAGAGAAGCGCTGTTTCTATGTGCCCGTCTTGTAACTGACGGGTGCTGTTATTTAGTATATCTTCAGCTTTCTTCTTTGGGTCGGAGTCTGGTCTTCTCGGATTGATAATGAGAGATTCCAGCGAGAAATATTCGCGGAGTTGGTCATCTATAGTAACCTCGCTCTTGTGCAGCTCATTGGCTGCGTGGACGCGCTGATACGGAGCTTTGGTGTGTGCCCCGTATAGCACCCATCCTAATTCTGTGAGCGAGGCAATTGGCTGTTGCGGCGGACCTCTTCGGATTTGAGTGGCTATCAGAACTCTCCAATTGTCCTGTCCTATTAGGATCCTTGGGTTGCCGGAGTCATATATTAGCTGCTCCTTTAGGTCTTTCAAGTGGTTGCACTTGGCTATGTCTACTGCACGCACAGTCTGTGGCCCCAAGTTTAGGCTTGCGACCGTGCGTGCTCTGAATGGCACCCTTTTGCTATGGAGACTCTTCAGCGATACTTTAATTCTTCGGGATTCCGGTGAATCTAGGGTAGTGTTCCCGATAGCGGTGATCTTAAACGGGTCGAACCGCCCTTTAGCTCCAATTTGTTTGGCGATCTCTTCATCCATTAGTGAAACTGTTGACCCATCATCCAGCAGGGCGTGTGTGTTTACAGCTCCCGCCGGTCCAAATACTCGCACTGGAATTATTTTTAAATAGGCTTGATGCTTTGACACACCGAATGAGTTAGCAACAGTTTCTTGAGGTTCTTTTTGTTTGACCTCAGTCTTCTCCTTTGTATTACTATGGAGAAGTCGATTGTGTGTCGCGGTGCATCCTTCTATTCCACACTTATTTGTTTTGCATTTGTGTATCTGATTTCTATAACGTAAACAGCGGAAACATAAATTATTTTGCTTTGCGAGTTCCCATCTTTTGTTGGTATCTGTTTCTTTAAATTTTTTACATTCGGATCCGTAGTGACCCTCCTTTCCGCACACTCTGCATTTCGGAGACGGCTTAGTAGTGGCCGCGTGTGCTCTATGTACTGAACGATTGCTTTGTGCTTCGTTTATAATTTCTGGAGGCGCAAATGCACTGCAGAAGCGAGCTTGCTCGGTAATAAAATCGCTGAAGCAGCCGAGGTCTGGTCTAGAGTCATATTTTTCAGTGTAGATTCTATACCACTGGGCACGTATAGAGTTCGGCAGTTTGTCGGTGAGGTGTCGTAGCAGCTCTGCGTTGACGAGGTAATGATCTCGCTTTAGGGCTCGAAGAGTGACGACGCTTCCCCTCACTTTGCTCGCGAATGTGCTAATGTCTCTGGGCGCTTCTGTACAGCGTGCTAATCCTCGTAACTTCTCGGTTTCTGCTTGTGCAATTGAATCTGGACGCCCAAATTGTAGCTCCAGTTCTCGCATAATCTCATCTGGCTTAGTGTTGACGACGCTCACGTTGCTTCTCGAACACCTGAAATATAAATAAGTAATATTAATCAATAAAAAATAAAATATGTAAAATATATACTCATAAAACATTGTTACTTACCTTATGTACTTGCTGTTTTTCTATAATAAATAAGTACGTGTGCATACGGGGACGGCGGCACTTACCGCGATTTTTATCAGTAGGGTGAAGGTATATTTGCAACAACGGTGTTGCACCGCTGAGTACATGATCCCGCGTTTCGAGTTAGTCGCACTAGAACATCATACGAGGTGACACCTATGTCTCCCTCCCCGCGGATGTACACGCGCTCACCAAATTTTTTTTGTATATTTTTCTCCCAGACGACACCAGCGGCCTACATCATCAACATAGTGGTCCTTCGGCCGAATCCTTACGTCGTCTGCAAAAAATATAATAATAATAAGTACCAGTTATGTTCCACGCGCCGGCTACGCCGCAAAAAAAGCGACGACCACGTGGCACCGCTGCAAAATCGGAGTGCAAGAACAACCAAGATGTGTTACCATCGTTCAGCTTAAAGGATGAAGTGCTGGAAAAACCTGGAAATGCGCTAAGTGCCTCTAGTAAGAGTAAAAAGTCATCAAAGACCTCAGGCACGTCGTCAAGTACGGCACGCAAACGGCAATTGGAATACGAAACCGCTAAAGCTATGGCTCTCGTGGAAATACAAGCAGCGGAAGCTGAAGCAGAAGCCAAAGTTAAGAGTGCTCAGGCAGAAGCTGCCAAGCTTAAGGCAAATATTCAGTCGAAGCTGCTAAACAAACAGCTTGCAGCTGAGATGGCAGAATTGGAGTCTCATTCACGCTCTTCCCACAAGTCGGCTATGAAATCTTCGACCAGCAAAGTTGAAAATTGGCTGAATGCTCCAGGAAACCAGCATGAGGAGAACCGAGAAGAGTACTCTTGTGAAAAAATCGGCCTAGAAAAGCTGACACATGCCTTGAATGATGCAGTAGCTGCCTCATCATATAAAATACAGAACCAGGAGCTCTTAACAAGATTAGCAACGTCTAAAGACCTGCCTTTATTTTTTGGAGATCCAATGGAGTGGTTGCAGTTTAAACAGGCGTACCAAGAATCTACCCAATTATGCAAATATAGTGACACAGAGAATTTATGGCGGCTACGTAAGTGTCTTCGTGGCGATGCTAAAGAAGCAGTGACTTCACTCTTGATTGGTGGAACTACACCCGATTTAATAATTGACACCTTAGAACTTCGATTTGGCAAACCAGAAACAATTATGAGTAAAATAGTTTTACAGCTTAAAAAACTATGTCCGTTGCCGTTAACTTATCATAATGATATCATTAATTTTGCAATAAAAATAAAGAATTATGTGGCTGCTGCCAAAGCAATGCAACAAAGTGATTATCTTCGCAGCCCGGAGTTAGTATCGATTGTCGTATCTAAGCTTCCAGCTTTGCTTGTCGCAAAATGGACCGACTACGTTTATGAACAGCGAGAGTGTAATTTACCGAAGCTAGAATTGCTTAGTGATTTTTTTATATGAGGAAGCCACTAAAACAGCTGCATCAGGAGTAAGTCATATTCACGCTCAATATAATTTAAAGAAGCCCGATGAACGTAAACACCGTTCACACTCGTTGTTGTACACAAATAGTAATCAATTACAAAACGCGGAAAAGTGTAAATTTTGCCGAAAATGGGCTCATGGTGTCGCAGATTGTTCACGGTTTAAGCGCGCCTTACGCAAAGATCGCTGGCGATTTGTACGCGTAAATAAACTTTGCTTCAAATGTCTTGCCCCCCGCCATACGAATGGTATGTCTTGTATTGGCAGTAATTGCGACATTGGCGGCTGCAATCAACCGCATCATCGTTTACTGCACTGGATAAAACCATTGGAAGAAAGCTTAAAAACTGTGGAGCGAAGTGAGGATGAGCATCCCAGCACCAATGAAACAGTGACTCATACGGTGGCATCCCACTGTCACAAGGTGTTTTTGAAAGTGGTGCCGCTCACTCTTCACGGACCGAATGGCAGTTTGCATACGCATGCACTACTGGATGATGGAGCTACCGTGACGGTGATATCCTCTGATATCGCAGATGAGCTCGGATTATACGGTGCAAACGTGATATTGCGCGCGCGCAGCGCATGGGACTCGGGCGAGCTTGTGTGTGAATCTCAAGTAGTGAGTGTTAGTGTTACCAATTCGTATAACGAAATGTTTACTTTCCGTGCGCGTAAAATTAAAGAATTAAATTTACCAACACAAAAAGTGCCGAATATGGACTTTAATAATTATGGATTGTTAAGTGAAGATCTTATGTTATGTAATTGTAACGCTAAGCCAAAATTATTAATAGGTCAGGACAACCATCATTTAATTTCTCCCATTCGTTGTGTTCGTGGTAAGCAGCGTGAGCCGTACATAACTCAAACTGCGCTTGGATGGTGTGTGCACGGATATATGGTAAGTGATGTTAATTGCACTGATCGCTTTGTCTCTTTCATTAATAGTTGCACCGAAAAGGCGGGACAGTCGCAGTGTATCTTTCACTTACACACGGTAGAATCGATTGCTAGCGATCTCTCTCTCGATAACGATAACGGTGAATGCACCTGCGCGCAGTTGCACGATGCGGTTCGTAGATCCTTCGCGTTAGAGTCTATTGGTGTAGGTTCGAAGCCGCGCCGCAACCCAGACGAAATACGCGCTTTACAAATTTTAGATGACACTGCAGAATTAGTAAATGGTCAATGGAATGTCGGCTTACCGTGGAAATACGATGAATTACATTTACCCGACTCTTACCCTAACGCTTTTAATCGTCTAAAGTCAATAGAAAGAAAATTTTTGCTCAACAAAGAGTATGCAACTCGTTATTGTGAAAGAATGAGATACTTATTTTCTAATGGTTATGCTAGAGAACTTAATGAGACCGATGAAAACTCTAATAAACGTATAATATGGTATTTGCCGCACTTTGGTGTAGATAACTCAAATAAGAAAAAACTGCGTTTAGTTTATGACGCGGCAGCAAAGTCAAACGGTTATTCTTTAAATGATTTTCTTTTACAAGGCCCTGATTTGTTACAATCGTTATTAGGAATAATGTTACGATTTAGAGAAAACCGCGTAGGTATCATAGGGGACATAAAAGATATGTTTTTAAGGATTAATGTACGAAAAGAAGATGTTAATTCTTTGCGTTTTTTGTGGAAAGATATCTATTTAAGCAATGAAAATAAACAATTAGGCTTCGGAAGTAGTAACAAAGGTTCAAAATTACCTATACAACATCCTGTTAAGAAATATGTTATGACGTCATTAATTTTTGGCGCTAACTGCTCCCCATTTATAGCACAATATATTAACCAAAATAAAAACACATTGCGCTTTCAGAATAAAATGCCGGATGCAGTTAATGCAATTAGGAAAAATCAATATATGGACGATTTTATCGATAGTTTACCAGACGTCGCTACTGCTACAAAAATGATAAAAGATGTTTCATATATTAATCAGCAAGGTGGTTTTGTGATGCGTAACTGGTTAAGTAACAAGTCAGATGTTCTTAATGATATGCCAAAAGAGACTTTAAATGACATGGCGATACGGTTTAATGTTGAATCCCAGCCGGAACGAACGCTTGGGCTTTTGTGGTTTCCCGCGAGTGATATGTTCGGGTTCGATCTTTCGTTAAAGCGTATACCGAGTGATATTTTACAACTATCACGAAAACCGACTAAGCGTGAAGTTCTTCGTATTATAATGTCTGTATATGATATTCATGGTTTTTTAGCACCTTTTACGATAAAATCCAAAATTTTAATGCGCGAAATTAAAATTAAAAAAATTTTATGCCGTGTAGTGGCGGTTAAGAATATCCACTACCCCATATCTTCCCGTGGGTGTCGTAAGAGGCGACAGAGGGACACAGAAAGGAGATGGGCAGCAGCATCTTCCTGATGACAACTGTGACGTAATAAAAAAACTGCGGTTGCCAACCTGCTCGCCAAGCGTGGCAACTACGGCAAATACCCCCCAATGAACAAATACACAAAAAGACGGCCCCCAGTCCCCGGCGGCCCCGCTATTCCTGGCTACGGTGGCGACCATGGTAACGGCGGGGCAGGGGGTGCTAAGAATCTCCGGTGGAGGTTCGGTTGCCACCTACGACGACTCGACCTGGCAACATATAACGCACGCACCCTGAGGACTGACGAGAAGATACTGGAGCTGGAAGAAGAGGTAGACAAGTTGCGCTGGCATATTATTGGATTATCCGAGGTCCGAAGAGAGGGGGAGGACACGGCAATCCTCGAGTCCGGCAACTTGTTCTATCACCGGGAGGGCGACCATCTGTCCCAAGGAGGTGTCGGATTTATCGTCCACAAGTCTCTCGTCAACAACGTTGTAAAGATTGGGAGTGTGTCGACGAGGGTCGCGTACCTGATACTCAGAATCACCAAACGGTATTCGCTGAAGGTCATTCAGGTTTACGCACCAACCTCGGCACACCCCGATGAGGAGGTGGAGGAAATGTATGAGGATATTTCCAGAGCCATACATTCCTCCAAAACCCACTACACGGTGTTGATGGGAGACTTCAACGCAAAACTAGGCACAAGAGAAAGCGGTGAGCTGAAGGTAGGGAAATTTGGAGTAGGGCAACGGAACCGAAGGGGCCAGCAGCTGGCCGACTTTATGGAGAAAGAGGGACTCTTTATGATGAACTCTTTCTTCCAGAAGCGGCCCCACAGGAAGTGGACCTGGTCGAGCCCCGACGGTTCGACAAAAAATGAGATTGACTTCATTATGACGACCAGACGCCAACTGTTCAGTGATGTCTCAGTGATCGCAAGGGTGAAAACTGGCAGCGATCACCGAATGGTTAGAGGCACACTGAACCTAAACGTTAAGTTGGAGAGGTCTCGTCTAATGAAGTCAACGCTCCGTCCCCCTCGTGCTCTAATCCAGAATCCCGAAACCTTTCAGCTCGAGTTACGTAACCGCTTCCAGTGCCTAGAAGATTGCAATGCAGTGGACGATATGAACGACAAGCTCGTGGAAACTGTCCATGCGGTCGGAGCTAAGTTCTGCAAGACCCGCCGCAGAAGAACACAAAAACTCTCCGATCACACTCTTAATCTCATGGCTGTTAGACGGGAGATGAGGCTGCAATCGTCAACAGATTTGACAGCATACAGGCAACTGAACAGACAGATCTCCAAATGCATGCGGCGAGACTTACGCAACTTTAATACTTCTCGTATTAAAGAAGCGATCGAGCGGAACCAGGGCTCCAAAGTCTTTGCCAGAGATCTGTCTGCCAGAAAGAGCCAACTGTCAAAGCTGAAGACTGAGTGTGGCAACATCGTTTCCGGGACACCTGAGATTTTGAGTGAGATTGAGAGGTTCTACGGGCAGCTGTACACATCATCGTTGGAGCCACACGCAAGTGTGAGTAACGATCCAAGAGCAAGTCTTATCCGACACTATTCCGATGATATCCCGGACGTCAGTCTAAGCGAGATTAGAATGGCTCTCCAGCACCTTAAAAACGGCAGGGCCCCAGGCGAGGATGGAATTACAGCGGAGCTTCTGAAAGCGGGTGGAACACCGGTACTTGTAGTCCTTCAGAAGCTCTTCAATTCCGTCCTCCATGGTGGCACTACTCCAGAGGCGTGGAGCAGAAGTGCGGTGGTCTTGTTCTTTAAGAAAGGCGACAACGCTCTCTTAAAGAACTACAGACCGATTTCCCTTCTGAGCCGCGTCTACGTGCTGTTTTCGAGAGTCATTACGAATCGTCTCGCACGCAGACTTGACGACTTCCAGCCTCCCGAACAAGCCGGTTTCCGAAAAGGCTTCAGTACCATAGACCACATACATACCCTGCGGCAGATTGTACAGAAGACTGAAGAGTACAATCTGCCACTTTGCCTGGCGTATGTGGACTATGAGAAAGCCTTTGATTCCGTCGAAATTTGGGCGGTGCTACAGTCCCTTCAGCGGTGCCAAGTTGACTGTCGGTATATCGAAGTGCTGAAGTGTTTGTACAGTAGGGCTACGATGGCTATCCGAGTACAGAACCAGAGCTCGAAACCTATCCAACTGCAGAGAGGTGTAAGACAGGGTGACGTTATATCCCCGAAACTCTTCACCGCTGCATTGGAAGACGTTTTTCAAGCTACTGGACTGGAAAGGATACGGTATTGACATCAATGGCGAGTACATCACTCACCTTCGATTTGCCGACGATATAGTCCTTATGGCAGAATCGCTGGAGGACTTAAGCACTATGCTCAATGACCTCAATAGTGCCTCCCAACGGATAGGTCTTAAGATGAACATGGACAAAACAAAGATCATGTTCAATGTCCATGTCACACCTATGCCGGTAGTTGTTGGGAGCACTATGCTCGAAGTTGTTGACGAGTACGTTTACCTGGGACAAATAGTCCGACTAGGTAAGTCCAACTTCGACCGAGAGGTCAATCGACGGATTCAACTCGGCTGGGCAGCGTTCGGGAAATTACGACATATCTTTTCGTCAGGTATACCTCAATCTCTAAAAACTAGATTGTACAACCAGTGCGTGTTGCCAGTGATGACTTATGGATCTGAGACGTGGTCCTTCACTGCTGGCCGTATGAGGACGCTTAAGGTCGCTCAGCGAGCTATGGAGAGGGCTATGCTCGGAGTTTCTCTGCGTGATAGACTCAGAAATGAGGATATCCGCAGTAAAACCAGAGTGACCGACATAGCCCAACGGATTAGTAAGCTGAAGTGGCAATGGGCCGGCCATATAGCTCGAAGAACCGATAACCGATGGGGAAGAAAGGTTCTCGAGTGGCAGCCTCGTACCGGTAGGCGTAGTGTAGGGCGACCCCCCACTAGATGGAGTGACGACCTGGTAAGACATGCAGGAAGTCGATGGAAGCAGGTGGCTCAGGACCGTGCTTTGTGGCATTACTTGGGGGAGGCCTATGTTCAGCAGTGGACTTGTGAAAGGCTGTAATGATGATGATGATGATGAATGCGCGAAATATGGAATGTAGGTATAAAGTGGGATCAGGAAATAACAGATAGTTTATTTGTTTTATTTAAAGATTGGATTTCGCAGTTACAAGAAATGAGTTACGTTCGAATCACGCGGTGGTATTTCTATAGCAACGATTCTGTCGGTGTGAATGAGAAGAGCGGCCACACCGTAAACGACGATGAGACGTCGTTGCAATTGCATATTTTTTGTGATGCATCTCCATGCGCATACGCATGTGTTGCTTATTGGCGTAAACAAGACAGCAACGGCGTGCAGGTGTCATTCATTGCGAGTAAAAGTCGCGTTGCGCCGTTAAAACCGTTAACTATGCCTAAACTCGAACTTCAAGGCGCGCTATTAGCATGTCGCTTGGCAGAGACTATAAAAAAGGAGCATAGAATTAAACCGTCACGTGTTTTTTATTGGACTGATTCAATGATTGTTATTTATTGGATACGTAACGAGCATAGAAATTACAAAGTTTTTATTGCGAATAGGTTAGGTGAAATTGATGAGTTAAGTAAAATTGATGAGTGGCATTATGTGCCGACAAATTTAAATATAGCGGATTTAGCTACAAAAAATAATGATTACGACTTCAACAAGGACTCCTCTTGGTTAACGGGTCCGTCTTTTCTGTACACGGAAGAAAAGGATTGGCCCCGAGAGCCTGAAAATAACGAAAAGAGCAACAATGAGCTGTTAGATAAAATATATGTAGTAATAAAATCACCAAAGGAGAATTGTAATAGTATTTATGATTTGCCTATTCCGGATCCAAACCGTTTCTCCGTGTGGCTGCGCTTGCTTCGCTGCACCGCATCTGTACTATTATTTATAGAAAAATGTAGAAAAACCGGTACTCGGCGTATTAATAATTTGTTAATGACTAGAGCCGAAGTACTTTTGTTACGCTATTCACAATCACAATCATTTCAGACTGAAATTGATTTGCTGAAACAAAATAAAGAAATTAATCGTGATAGTCGTTTACGTTCATTGACACCATTTTTAGATAAAGACGGCTTATTGCGTGTAGGAGGGCGTATAAACGCGGCTGCAAACGTCACTGAAACTATGAAAAACCCGGTGATTCTGGATGGTAAACATCGCATAGCAAGGCTGGTGGTTTTGGACTTCCACGTACGTGCGGCTCATTCGTATAATGAACTTGTAATAAACGAGCTACGACAAAAATATTGGGTTGTAAATCTGAGACCTACAGTTCGCTCCGTAGCTTCACAGTGTTTAGTTTGCCGAATACGAAAAGCAGCACCAAGACCGCCTCGCCTCGGGGACTTGCCATCTCAAAGATTGGTTCATCATCAAAGACCTTTTACCGTTTGTGGTGTAGACTTATTCGGTCCGATCGAAGTAACTGTGGGCAGGCAGAGACCCAAAAGATATGGTGTTCTTTTTACATGTTTAACAATACGAGCTGTTCATATTGAAATAGTATCGACGCTTACCGCAGACTCACTTATAATGGCACTTAGGAGGATGGCTGCACGCCGTGGGTGATACTGTCATATCTGACAACGGAACTAACATGCGAGGTGCTGATGCTGAACTTCGAAAATCTTTTGAAGAAATTAAGCAGCAGCAAGTTATAGCCGAAGCATTAAACAAAGGAGTTTCCTGGCAGTTTATACCACCAGCCAGTCCTCATATGGGGGGAGCTTGGGAGCGTCTGATTAGAAGTGTGAAAACGGCACTGAAAGTCGTTCTTAGAGAGAGGGCTCCTCGAGAAGAAGTTTTATTAACGCTTCTCGCTGAAGTCGAAAATATAATTAATAGTAGACCGCTTACCCATGTTTCGGTGGACCCTCAAAGTAAAGAGGCATTAACTCCAAATCATTTTTTACTAGGATCTTCGTCGAACTTACCTGTACCTGGGGTCTTTGATGATGGCGACATGTATGTTAGACGACAGTGGCGTATTGCCCAACGGTTGACAGACTTATTTTGGAGCAGATGGGTAAAAGAGTTTTTGCCAGAGCTAATTCCTCGTCGTAAATGGGATAGGAAAGGTCCGCAATTAAAAGTAGGAGATCTTGTAGTAGTAGTCGATCCATCATTATTTCGAAACTGTTGGCCAATAGGTATTATTGAAAAGGTTTATCCAGGTTCAGACGGCAGAGTCAGAGTAGTTGACGTTAGGACTAAGTCAGGAGTGATGAAGCGATCAGCTGCTCGCGTGGCCTTTCTCCAGCTTGATGATGAGTGTCGGCGAACCGACACTTGGGGGGAGGATGTTGACGACGCTCACGTTGCTTCTCGAACACCTGAAATATAAATAAGTAATATTAATCAATAAAAAATAAAATATGTAAAATATATACTCATAAAACATTGTTACTTACCTTATGTACTTGCTGTTTTTCTATAATAAATAAGTACGTGTGCATACGGGGACGGCGGCACTTACCGCGATTTTTATCAGTAGGGTGAAGGTATATTTCCAACAACGGTGTTGCACCGCTGAGTACATGATCCCGCGTTTCGAGTTAGTTGCACTAGAACATCATACGAGGTGACACCTATGTCTCCCTCCCCGCGGATGTACACGCGCTCACCAAATTTTTTTTGTATATTTTTCTCCCAGACGACACCAGCGGCCTACATCATCAACACTTAGCATGCCCGATGAGTTCTGAACTGACTGTTTCCAAGGCTCTTCCTTGTAGACTTCGTCTTAGTCTAGCAGTGTTTTCAATGTCATTGAAGTAGCCTCGGGTTGTGTCGTAAATGGCACGAAATGAAAGCCACTCAGTATGTGCTCCGCTAAAGCTTGGCAGTGTCATTATAGCTTTCGACGCTGCGAAAGTATGCGACGATAGTGGCGCACTCTCTAACTTTGATTTGTCAGCGAGCGCAGCTATAGCGGACGTGAGCTCCGATATAAATGGACGGAGCCCCCTGTCTTCACTTATGACAGGTTCCTGGCTAGCTTTATTTGGCTTGGGATCCTTTTGTACATCTTCTGAATAGGAATCCTGGTATGTGAGCTCTGATACAATCGGTAGGAGCCCCCTGTCTTCATTAACGATGGGTTCCTGGCTGAGCTTCTGTGGCATGGGATCCCTTTGTACGTCTTCTGGATAGGAATCCTGGTTCGTGAGCTCCTTTTGGGGCTCACTGAGGTCGACAACGTCCGGGGTTGGTTTTGTGATGGTTTTATTAAATGGGGCCTTCCCTACGGTGGTTGCGCTTTGATTTGACTTTTGTTTGGCTACCAAATTTTGGAGCCAAGATCGGACGTACTCACTTTTGGAGTGACCATCTTCATCATAATCGTCTGATTCGTCTTCTTCTTCAGCCATCTGTAAGGAGATCTGCGCGAGTTCTAGTTTGATCTTCAATACTTCTTCACGAGCCTTCAAAATTCTTCTATTGGGCGGAACAATCTTCCTTGACTTCGTACTGCAATCGGTGTGGCCCCTCGGTGGCTCTTGGGTGTGGGTGTCTTCCCGGGCTGTTGGCGATGATGCACGGCTAAAGTCATCGTTGCCTTCTAGATGTTCCCTCTGCTTCGTTATGCGGGCCGTAGTGGACGGCGCGGGCAGGGGTAACCCCCTCTCGGGGGAACAGCATGGCGCCTCAGCACCCTCTACCGTTGACGGTGAGCGTGGTGGCATCTGGTGGTGGACGGCGGCGTTACTGGCCGACGAACCTCCTTCCAGACCGACGGTCCGCGCCTTGGCTTCCCTTCCTTGCGAACGGGTGATCGGCATCTTGAATCTGAAAAATTCTGCGGTTTTAATACGGTGGTGACTATTTACCCGGTTCCGATATACAAACGGATATATCCGGCTCGAAGGACCAACGAATGTGCCGGACGGGCGAAACTCTCCGGAGTAAATGTTGTCGAAGATACTTCGCGAGTCGCTCACGTCCTACACCTATAGGTTCCGGTGGGTACTTTCACTGCCGTCTTTGTAGGTGCCGCTGAAATATTGTGGACTGTGGTTCAAATCAAAATGCACGATTATCAAATACAAATAGCAAGGTAGTGGCCAGCGGTTCGAATGATTCTCGAAAGTCTCGGAAAATATCGCTGCTACAATAGCTATTTTGTATTTTTCTATTGTATCTAGCTATCATTTTTTATTTTTTAAGTTACCTAGGTATTTTTATCAGAGGTATCTGCATAGCATATTGCATATTTTTTTAAAATACCTAAGTATTAGTAGAAAGTAGTACATATATTATATACGCAGACATTAGGTAATATTTCTTTCATTTGTTCCTAAAAAGATGTGATTTTTAGTTTTGGATTATTTTCTAGTATTTATAAACAACGGGTATTTTAATTTATTTTGTTATGGTTTTATTCTGTTTGATTCATTTTGATATTTTGGTCTACAAATAAATATGACTTCTAAAGTTCAGTTTTTTGCTTTATTTCAAGCACCTAACTACCTATCTGTGCCGGACGGGCGAAACTCTCCGGAGTAAATGTTGTCGAAGATACTTCGCGAGTCGCTCACGTCCTACACCTATAGGTTCCGGTGGGTACTTTCACTGCCGTCTTTGTAGGTGCCGCTGAAATATTGTGCACTGTGGTTCAAATCAAAATGCACGATTAACAAATACAAATAGCAAGGTAGTGGCCAGCGGTTCGACTGATTGATTAGTCGCGAAATTTTATAACTATTGATCACGGTTGTTAAACTACGGTTGTTCACTATTGATTGGTCACTGTATATTTCAAAAGATTTCTTTAAACTGTACGGTGGTATCAAAGATCTATTGGTAGTAGCTGGTTTTCTAACACTACTGACTAGCAGCTATTCTCAACTAAACTAGCTGATTTTATCACTTGTGTAACTGCGGATATCAGTTACCACTTTCACTATAATATGTAACTGCGAATATCAGTTACGACCTTTTTCGGCTAGCTAACACTTTCACTATGTGTAACTGCGAATATCAGTTACGACCTTTTTCGGCTAGCTAACACTATCACTATATGTAACTGCGAATATCAGTTACGACCTTTTTAGGCTAGCTAACACTTTCACTATGTGTAACTGCGAATGTAAGTTACGACCTTTTTCGGCTAGCTAACACTTTCACTATTCACTATATACTGCTACTAGTCACTTCAGCTACCACCGGATACCACTCACTTCACTTCACTGTCACTGGTAGTTCTTCACACTATTACTGGTACTGGGTCCCGAGCCCCTAAGGTAGACTTTGGCAATACTTTGCAGTGAGCCGCTTGCCATTTTCCGTTTGCCTCTTTATTGCACAAACTTTTCACTATACAAATGGCATAAATTGCAATATTTTCTATACAAAACTAATTGCTACACTAACATGCTATACATCATTAAATCGGTAGTCTGGTACTTTATTAGTATATCATAAAGGTTACTCAAAATATTAACATTGTAAAAAGTTATTAAACGAAATGTCCAAAATTTTCATAATATTTGGGTACATTAATTCTTTGATTTTTCTATAACTACGAAATGCGTTTAATTATACAAAAATATCCCTACACTTCTTTAATCTATAAGCCATATGCTAATTGAATGTCATATTTATAACTCTTTTAGAACATAAAATTATTTTCCTTATTTTAATATGAACTATTACGCAGTTAATTAAAAACTTTTCCACGATAAGACGCGCTGTGATTGGTCGATTTTTTGGTATATAATAAAAGTTGTTTATATCACTTGTTATCAAAACGACATTCTATACAAATATACTAAGAGTTATAAATATGTTAAACAACTATATTAATACATATTTTCATCCAGTTTGTTGGTAATTTCATTATTAATACAAAAAACAATATTCTTTATAACTTCGTTTCTTAGCGTTGTTAGGCCGTCGCGAACATCTCTCCCGCCGTGCAGCGTCGCGACGATTTTCTCACAGCGGCGCTGCATCCATTTCGGTGAGCGACGTTGCTTCTACTTCGGCAGCGGCACGAGTTTCCTGGTTGGTCTCTTAATTAGGCCGTTTGCTGTGCGTACCTCCGCAGTGCGGATCTGTCCGTCCGCACCGGGGTAAACAGCTTCCACCCTCCCTCGTGGCCAGGTGTTACGAGGTAGCTGGCCGTCAGCTATGAGGACTGGATCGCCCACCTGGAGATTGGGACCTCGCCCATGGGCCTCCCGCCGGTTTTGAAGTTCCGGTAAATACTCTCGGACCCAACGCTGCCAGAACATGTCAGCGAGTATCTGGGAGCGTCGCCAGTGTCTTTTGCTATTCATATCCTTTTCATCAAATACTCCAGGTGTCGGCAATCTCGCAGATCCTCCTAAAAGGAAGTGATTTGGCGTGATGGATTCGTCATCGTCGCTGTCTACAGAGATGTGAGTCAATGGTCTGCTATTTACTGTGTACTCCACCTCGCAGAGCAGCGTGGCTAATACTTCCTCATGCGGATGTCTCTCATGAAGGACGGTGTATAGTGCCGTCTTCACGCACCGTATGAGACGTTCCCACACTCCTCCCATGAAAGGCGCGGAGGGGGTTATAAAACGCCACACAATGCCTCGTCGACTGGCTTCTTCTCGAAAAGCCTCCCGAAGTTCCTTGTCTGCGCCGTGCATGTTGGTGCCATTGTCGGAGTAAATCTCGGTGGGGCACCCTCGGCGAGCTGCGAATCTTCTTAATGCCAGTATTGCGGAGTCAGCGCTAAGATTTGCGACAACTTCTAAGTGGACAGCTCTGGATGTGAGGCAGGTGAAGAGAGCTACGTATCTCTTCTGATGTTGACGTCCCACAGTGACTGAAAGTGGCCCAAAATAGTCCAGACCGGTGAAGGTGAACGGTCTCTGGTGATGAGCGAGACGTGTACTGGGATGGTCACCGGTCGCTGGCACTGATGGTTGTGCTTTTCTGATGCGACATTGTATGCATTGGCTCACTATCTTTTTCGTGGTGGGTCGAAGTCGGATCACCCAGTAGTGCTGTCGAACCTCGTTGATGGTAGGTTCGGTTCCGCAATGATGCAGGCTACGATGCGTCCAGTCAATGTATAATTGCGTGATGTAATGATCACCATCCAATATAGCTGGCCCCTTCATGTCTTCTGTGACTCCCTTCACGGCGGCTATGCGACTTCGTAGCGCGATGATCCCGTGTTTCAATTCTATTTGGAGCGGTCGTAGGCGGCTATCACGAGCGACCTTTTTATTATTACGGAGATCGGCTATCTTTTGTGAGAAGGAGCCCTCTTGTATGGCACGTATCAGGAGCTTTTCGGCCTTTCTGATGAGTTCGGCCTCTAGTGTGATGTACCTTTTGACATCTCTATTTTTCACTAGACTGGGAGGCTGCGCGATTTGTTGCGGATTATTTTTCGATTTCCTCCAGTCGGGATCTTCCTCTTTGTCCCTTTTGGTTCTTTTATAGAAGGTCCTGTCTGTGGTTTTGCGGCAGTGTTATAAATTGAAGCACTCTAGCCGTAGCTCGCAATAAGCGTTCCCATCTCGAAAACCTTGCTGGATCGGGAACAGCTTCTCGGAGTATGGGAGCTTGATACGATTCCTTAATGGTGAGGGATCTTTCCTCACCTGTAGGTTCGGATGACGTGGGTCTTTCGGTTGGCCATGCTGAGGGTTCTTTATACAGAAACGATGGGCCGTTGTACCACTCGTGATTGGAGTCGAAGTTCGGTGGTACGTCCCTCGTGGCAATGTCAGCTATATTCAATTTGGTTGGTACCCAGCGCCAGTCCTCTACTTTACTATGTTCCTCGATTGCTGCTATTCGGTGGGCAACGAAAGGTTTGTAACTCCTGGAGCCCTTTTTTATCCACGTGAGGACAGTTTTGCTGTCAGTCCAATATGTGACGGCTTCGGGCGTCACGCAATGTGCCTGGATGACGGCGCCAGCTACGCGGCTTCCCATCACGGCTGCTTGTAACTCGAGGCGAGGTATGGACGTTACTTTCAGCGGAGCTACCTTCGCCTTAGCCATGATGAGGCTCACATGTACTGTCCCATCGGTTGTTGTTGATCTCCAGTAGACTGCCGTTGCGTAGGCGCTCTCACTGGCATCGGTGAACACGTGGACTTGGAGTGAACGTGCGTCGCTGAATCCCGGGTAGCATCTTGGGATGCTTACTAATTTGAGCTGTTCCAGATGTTGGATCCATGTGAACCATTGTTTAGTCAGGTCTTCGTCCAACTCCTGGTCCCAGTCTGTTCCTCGTCTCCATGTTTCCTGCAGTATTTGCTTTGCTCGAATTGTAACTGGAGAGGCGAGGCCGAGCGGGTCATACAGCGACATTACTATTTTAAGTGCTTCCCTCTTGGTTGGTGTTTTATGCAGCAAATTGATTGGAAGTCGAGCGAGCTTTAGGTTGAAGCTCAGCTGATCGGTACCCGGTTTCCAGATTAATCCGAGTATCTTTTCCTCGGTTCCTTTGTTTCCCAGATCGACTGACTCAGATGCTTCATGGTCAGGTTCTAATGCTTTTACAACTTCTGGTGCGTTGGAAATCCATTTTCTTAAGTTGAAGTGCGCGTTTTTGTGTATGTCGCGTACTTCCTTCGATATTCGCATTGCCTCTTCCAGAGACTGGAAACTGTCGAGATAGTCATCTATATAGTGGTTTTGAATGATAGCTTCTACGGCTTCTGGATACTTGTCTTTGTATTTTTTAGCGTTCCAGTTCTTCGCGAATATGGCTGTGCAGGGTGAACTGGCTGCACCGAAAATGATCGACGTCATTCTATATTCTTGTGGAGCTTCATTACGTCGATCTCCTCTCCAGAGATATCGTAAGGCATCTCTGTCTTCGGGTCTGACTTTAACCTGCATGAACATTTCGGCTATGTCCGCGGAGACAGCTATATTATGGCGGCGAAAACGCATCATGACCCCTGGTAGTGATTGCAGTAGGTCTGGACCCGTGAGCAGGAAGTCGTTCAACGACACCCCCGTTTTGGCTGCGGCATCGTGTACTATTCGAAATTTCTCTGGCTTCATAGGGTTATAGACGTCGAAATGGGGTAGGTACCATGTTCTTCCCGGTGTGCTAGTTTTCGGTGCTATCTCGGCGTATCCTTTTTGTACTAGGGAATTCATTTGTTCATCATACTTCCTTTTTAGATCTTCGTCTCGATCTAATTTTCTTTCAATGGAAACGAGCCGTTTTATTGCTGTTTCATAATTACCAGGCATCTCGATATCCTTTTCCTTCCAGAGAAGCGCTGTTTCTATGTGCCCGTCTTGTAACTGACGGGTGCTGTTATTTAGTATATCTTCAGCTTTCTTCTTTGGGTCGGAGTCTGGTCTTCTCGGATTGATAATGAGAGATTCCAGCGAGAAATATTCGCGGAGTTGGTCATCTATAGTAACCTCGCTCTTGTGCAGCTCATTGGCTGCGTGGACGCGCTGATACGGGGCTTTGGTGTGTGCCCCGTGTAGCACCCATCCTAATTCTGTGAGCGAGGCAATTGGCTGTTGCGGCGGACCTCTTCGGATTTGAGTGGCTATCAGAACTCTCCAATTGTCCTGTCCTATTAGGATCCTTGGGTTGCCGGAGTCATATATTAGCTGCTCCTTTAGGTCTTTCAAGTGGTTGCACTTGGCTATGTCTACTGCACGCACAGTCTGTGGCCCCAAGTTTAGGCTTGCGACCGTGCGTGCTCTGAATGGCACCCTTTTGCTATGGAGACTCTTCAGCGATACTTTAATTCTTCGGGATTCCGGTGAATCTAGGGTAGTGTTCCCGATAGCGGTGATCTTAAACGGGTCGAACCGCCCTTTAGCTCCAATTTGTTTGGCGATCTCTTCATCCATTAGTGAAACTGTTGACCCATCATCCAGCAGGGCGTGTGTGTTTACAGCTCCCGCCGGTCCAAATACTCGCACTGGAATTATTTTTAAATAGGCTTGATGCTTTGACACACCGAATGAGTTAGCAACAGTTTCTTGAGGTTCTTTTTGTTTGACCTCAGTCTTCTCCTTTGTATTACTATGGAGAAGTCGATTGTGTGTCGCGGTGCATCCTTCTATTCCACACTTATTTGTTTTGCATTTGTGTATCTGATTTCTATAACGTAAACAGCGGAAACATAAATTATTTTGCTTCGCGAGTTCCCATCTTTTGTTGGTATCTGTTTCTTTAAATTTTTTACATTCGGATCCGTAGTGACCCTCCTTTCCGCACACTCTGCATTTCGGAGACGGCTTAGTAGTGGCCGCGTGTGCTCTATGTACTGAACGATTGCTTTGTGCTTCGTTTATAATTTCTGGAGGCGCAAATGCACTGCAGAAGCGAGCTTGCTCGGTAATAAAATCGCTGAAGCAGCCGAGGTCTGGTCTAGAGTCATATTTTTCAGTGTAGATTCTATACCACTGGGCACGTATAGAGTTCGGCAGTTTGTCGGTGAGGTGTCGTAGCAGCTCTGCGTTGACGAGGTAATGATCTCGCTTTAGGGCTCGAAGAGTGACGACGCTTCCCCTCACTTTGCTCGCGAATGTGCAAATGTCTCTGGGCGCTTCTGTACAGCGTGCTAATCCTCGTAACTTCTCGGTTTCTGCTTGTGCAATTGAATCTGGACGCCCAAATTGTAGCTCCAGTTCTCGCATAATCTCATCTGGCTTAGCATGCCCGATGAGTTCTGAACTGACTGTTTCCAAGGCTCTTCCTTGTAGACTTCGTCTTAGTCTAGCAGTGTTTTCAATGTCATTGAAGTAGCCTCGGGTTGTGTCGTAAATGGCACGAAATGAAAGCCACTCAGTATGTGCTCCGCTAAAGCTTGGCAGTGTCATTATAGCTTTCGACGCTGCGAAAGTATGCGACGATAGTGGCGCACTCTCTAACTTTGATTTGTCAGCGAGCGCAGCTATAGCGGACGTGAGCTCCGATATAAATGGACGGAGCCCCCTGTCTTCACTTATGACAGGTTCCTGGCTAGCTTTATTTGGCTTGGGATCCTTTTGTACATCTTCTGAATAGGAATCCTGGTATGTGAGCTCTGATACAATCGGTAGGAGCCCCCTGTCTTCATTAACGATGGGTTCCTGGCTGAGCTTCTGTGGCATGGGATCCCTTTGTACGTCTTCTGGATAGGAATCCTGGTTCGTGAGCTCCTTTTGGGGCTCACTGAGGTCGACAACGTCCGGGGTTGGTTTTGTGATGGTTTTATTAAATGGGGCCTTCCCTACGGTGGTTGCGCTTTGATTTGACTTTTGTTTGGCTACCAAATTTTGGAGCCAAGATCGGACGTACTCACTTTTGGAGTGACCATCTTCATCATAATCGTCTGATTCGTCTTCTTCTTCAGCCATCTGTAAGGAGATCTGCGCGAGTTCTAGTTTGATCTTCAATACTTCTTCACGAGCCTTCAAAATTCTTCTATTGGGCGGAACAATCTTCCTTGACTTCGTACTGCAATCGGTGTGGCCCCTCGGTGGCTCTTGGGTGTGGGTGTCTTCCCGGGCTTTTGGCGATGATGCACGGCTAAAGTCATCGTTGCCTTCTAGATGTTCCCTCTGCTTCGTTATGCGGGCCGTAGTGGACGGCGCGGGCAGGGGTAACCCCCTCTCGGGGGGACAGCATGGCGCCTCAGCACCCTCTACCGTTGACGGTGAGCGTGGTGGCATCTGGTGGTGGACGGCGGCGTTACTGGCCGACGAACCTCCTTCCAGACCGACGGTCCACGCCTTGGCTTCCCTTCCTTGCGAACGGGTGATCGGCATCTTGAATCTGAAAAATTCTGCGGTTTTAATACGGTGGTGACTATTTACCCGGTTCCGATATACAAACGGATATATCCGGCTCGAAGGACCAACGAATGTGCCGGACGGGCGAAACTCTCCGGAGTAAATGTTGTCGAAGATACTTCGCGAGTCGCTCACGTCCTACACCTATAGGTTCCGGTGGGTACTTTCACTGCCGTCTTTGTAGGTGCCGCTGAAATATTGTGGACTGTGGTTCAAATCAAAATGCACGATTAACAAATACAAATAGCAAGGTAGTGGCCAGCGGTTCGAATGATTCTCGAAAGTCTCGGAAAATATCGCTGCTACAATAGCTATTTTGTATTTTTCTATTGTATCTAGCTATCATTTTTTATTTTTTAAGTTACCTAGGTATTTTTATCAGAGGTATCTGCATAGCATATTGCATATTTTTTTAAAATACCTAAGTATTAGTAGAAAGTAGTACATATATTATATACGCAGACATTAGGTAATATTTCTTTCATTTGTTCCTAAAAAGATGTGATTTTTAGTTTTGGATTATTTTCTAGTATTTATAAACAACGGGTATTTTAATTTATTTTGTTATGGTTTTATTCTGTTTGATTCATTTTGATATTTTGGTCTACAAATAAATATGACTTCTAAAGTTCAGTTTTTTGCTTTATTTCCAGCACCTAACTACCTATCTGTGCCGGACGGGCGAAACTCTCCGGAGTAAATGTTGTCGAAGATACTTCGCGAGTCGCTCACGTCCTACACCTATAGGTTCCGGTGGGTACTTTCACTGCCGTCTTTGTAGGTGCCGCTGAAATATTGTGCACTGTGGTTCAAATCAAAATGCACGATTAACAAATACAAATAGCAAGGTAGTGGCCAGCGGTTCGACTGATTGATTAGTCGCGAAATTTTATAACTATTGATCACGGTTGTTAAACTACGGTTGTTCACTATTGATTGGTCACTGTATATTTCAAAAGATTTCTTTAAACTGTACGGTGGTATCAAAGATCTATTGGTAGTAGCTGGTTTTCTAACACTACTGACTAGCAGCTATTATCAACTAAACTAGCTGATTTTATCACTTGTGTAACTGCGGATATCAGTTACCACTTTCACTATAATATGTAACTGCGAATATCAGTTACGACCTTTTTCGGCTAGCTAACACTTTCACTATGTGTAACTGCGAATATCAGTTACGACCTTTTTCGGCTAGCTAACACTATCACTATATGTAACTGCGAATATCAGTTACGACCTTTTTAGGCTAGCTAACACTTTCACTATGTGTAACTGCGAATGTAAGTTACGACCTTTTTCGGCTAGCTAACACTTTCACTATTCACTATATACTGCTACTAGTCACTTCAGCTACCACCGGATACCACTCACTTCACTTCACTGTCACTGGTAGTTCTTCACACTACTACTGGTACTGGGTCCCGAGCCCCTAAGGTAGACTTTGGCAATACTTTGCAGTGAGCCGCTTGCCATTTTCCGTTTGCCTCTTTATTGCACAAACTTTTCACTATACAAATGGCATAAATTGCAATATTTTCTATACAAAACTAATTGCTACACTAACATGCTATACATCATTAAATCGGTAGTCTGGTACTTTTTTAGTATATCATAAAGGTTACTCAAAATATTAACATTGTAAAAAGTTATTAAACGAAATGTCCAAAATTTTCATAATATTTGGGTACATTAATTCTTTGATTTTTCTATAACTACGAAATGCGTTTAATTATACAAAAATATCCCTACACTTCTTTAATCTATAAGCCATATGCTAATTGAATGTCATATTTATAACTCTTTTAGAACATAAAATTATTTTCCTTATTTTAATATGAACTATTACGCAGTTAATTAAAAACTTTTCCACGATAAGACGCGCTGTGATTGGTCGATTTTTTGGTATATAATAAAAGTTGTTTATATCACTTGTTATCAAAACGACATTCTATACAAATATATTAAGAGTTATAAATATGTTAAACAACTATATTAATACATATTTTCATCCAGTTTTGTTGGTAATTTCATTATTAATACAAAAAACAATATTCTTTATAACTTCGTTTCTTAGCGTTGTTAGGCCGTCGCGAACATCTCTCCCGCCGTGCAGCGTCGCGACGATTTTCTCACAGCGGCGCTGCATCCATTTCGGTGAGCGACGTTGCTTCTACTTCGGCAGCGGCACGAGTTTCCTGGTTGGTCTCTTAATTAGGCCGTTTGCTGTGCGTACCTCCGCAGTGCGGATCTGTCCGTCCGCACCGGGGTAAACAGCTTCCACCCTCCCTCGTGGCCAGGTGTTACGAGGTAGCTGGCCGTCAGCTATGAGGACTGGATCGCCCACCTGGAGATTGGGACCTCGCCCATGGGCCTCCCGCCGGTTTTGAAGTTCCGGTAAATACTCTCGGACCCAACGCTGCCAGAACATGTCAGCGAGTATCTGGGAGCGTCGCCAGTGTCTTTTGCTATTCATATCCTTTTCCTCAAATACTCCAGGTGTCGGCAATCTCGCAGATCCTCCTAAAAGGAAGTGATTTGGCGTGATGGATTCGTCATCGTCGCTGTCTACAGAGATGTGAGTCAATGGTCTGCTATTTACTGTGTACTCCACCTCGCAGAGCAGCGTGGCTAATACTTCCTCATGCGGATGTCTCTCATGAAGGACGGTGTATAGTGCCGTCTTCACGCACCGTATGAGACGTTCCCACACTCCTCCCATGAAAGGCGCGGAGGGGGTTATAAAACGCCACACAATGCCTCGTCGACTGGCTTCTTCTCGAAAAGCCTCCCGAAGTTCCTTGTCTGCGCCGTGCATGTTGGTGCCATTGTCGGAGTAAATCTCGGTGGGGCACCCTCGGCGAGCTGCGAATCTTCTTAATGCCAGTATTGCGGAGTCAGCGCTAAGATTTGCGACAACTTCTAAGTGGACAGCTCTGGATGTGAGGCAGGTGAAGAGAGCTACGTATCTCTTCTGATGTTGACGTCCCACAGTGACTGAAAGTGGCCCAAAATAGTCCAGACCGGTGAAGGTGAACGGTCTCTGGTGATGAGCGAGACGTGTACTGGGATGGTCACCGGTCGCTGGCACTGATGGTTGTGCTTTTCTGATGCGACATTGTATGCATTGGCTCACTATCTTTTTCGTGGTGGGTCGAAGTCGGATCACCCAGTAGTGCTGTCGAACCTCGTTGATGGTAGGTTCGGTTCCGCAATGATGCAGGCTACGATGCGTCCAGTCAATGTATAATTGCGTGATGTAATGATCACCATCCAATATAGCTGGCCCCTTCATGTCTTCTGTGACTCCCTTCACGGCGGCTATGCGACTTCGTAGCGCGATGATCCCGTGTTTCAATTCTATTTGGAGCGGTCGTAGGCGGCTATCACGAGCGACCTTTTTATTATTACGGAGATCGGCTATCTTTTGTGAGAAGGAGCCCTCTTGTATGGCACGTATCAGGAGCTTTTCGGCCTTTCTGATGAGTTCGGCCTCTAGTGTGATGTACCTTTTGACATCTCTATTTTTCACTAGACTGGGAGGCTGCGCGATTTGTTGCGGATTATTTTTCGATTTCCTCCAGTCGGGATCTTCCTCTTTGTCCCTTTTGGTTCTTTTATAGAAGGTCCTGTCTGTGGTTTTGCGGCAGTGTTATAAATTGAAGCACTCTAGCCGTAGCTCGCAATAAGCGTTCCCATCTCGAAAACCTTGCTGGATCGGGAACAGCTTCTCGGAGTATGGGAGCTTGATACGATTCCTTAATGGTGAGGGATCTTTCCTCACCTGTAGGTTCGGATGACGTGGGTCTTTCGGTTGGCCATGCTGAGGGTTCTTTATACAGAAACGATGGGCCGTTGTACCACTCGTGATTGGAGTCGAAGTTCGGTGGTACGTCCCTCGTGGCAATGTCAGCTATATTCAATTTGGTAGGTACCCAGCGCCAGTCCTCTACTTTATTATGTTCCTCGATTGCTGCTATTCGGTGGGCAACGAAAGGTTTGTAACTCCTGGAGCCCTTTTTTATCCACGTGAGGACAGTTTTGCTGTCAGTCCAATATGTGACGGCTTCGGGCGTCACGCAATGTGCCTGGATGACGGCGGCAGCTACGCGGCTTCCCATCACGGCTGCTTGTAACTCGAGGCGAGGTATGGACGTTACTTTCAGCGGAGCTACCTTCGCCTTAGCCATGATGAGGCTCACATGTACTGTCCCATCGGTTGTTGTTGATCTCCAGTAGACTGCCGTTGCGTAGGCGCTCTCACTGGCATCGGTGAACACGTGGACTTGGAGTGAACGTGCGTCGCTGAATCCCGGGTAGCATCTTGGGATGCTTACTAATTTGAGCTGTTCCAGATGTTGGATCCATGTGAACCATTGTTTAGTCAGGTCTTCGTCCAACTCCTGGTCCCAGTCTGTTCCTCGTCTCCATGTTTCCTGCAGTATTTGCTTTGCTCGAATTGTAACTGGAGAGGCGAGGCCGAGCGGGTCATACAGCGACATTACTATTTTAAGTGCTTCCCTCTTGGTTGGTGTTTTATGCAGCAAATTGATTGGAAGTCGAGCGAGCTTTAGGTTGAAGCTCAGCTGATCGGTACCCGGTTTCCAGATTAATCCGAGTATCTTTTCCTCGGTTCCTTTGTTTCCCAGATCGACTGACTCAGATGCTTCATGGTCAGGTTCTAATGCTTTTACAACTTCTGGTGCGTTGGAAATCCATTTTCTTAAGTTGAAGTGCGCGTTTTTGTGTATGTCGCGTACTTCCTTCGATATTCGCATTGCCTCTTCCAGAGACTGGAAACTGTCGAGATAGTCATCTATATAGTGGTTTTGAATGATAGCTTCTACGGCTTCTGGATACTTGTCTTTGTATTTTTTAGCGTTCCAGTTCTTCGCGAATATGGCTGTGCAGGGTGAACGGGCTGCACCGAAAATGATCGACGTCATTCTATATTCTTGTGAAGCTTCATTACGTCGATCTCCTCTCCAGAGATATCGTAAGGCATCTCTGTCTTCGGGTCTGACTTTAACCTGCATGAAAATTTCGGCTTTGTCCGCGGAGACAGCGATATTATGGCGGCGAAAACGCATCATGACCCCTGGTAGTGATTGCAGTAGGTCTGAACCCGTGAGCAGGAAGTCGTTCAACGACACCCCCTTTGTTTTGGCTGCGGCATCGTGTATTATTCGAAATTTCTCTGGCTTCATAGGGTTATAGACGTCGAAATGGGGTAGGTACCATGTTCTTCCCGGTGTGCTAGTTTTCGGTGCTATCTCGGCGTATCCTTTTTGTACTAGGGAATTCATTTGTTCATCATACTTCCTTTTTAGATCTTCGTCTCGATCTAATTTTCTTTCAATGGAAACGAGCCGTTTTATTGCTGTTTCATAATTACCAGGCATCTCGATATCCTTTTCCTTCCAGAGAAGCGCTGTTTCTATGTGCCCGTCTTGTAACTGACGGGTGCTGTTATTTAGTATATCTTCAGCTTTCTTCTTTGGGTCGGAGTCTGGTCTTCTCGGATTGATAATGAGAGATTCCAGCGAGAAATATTCGCGGAGTTGGTCATCTATAGTAACCTCGCTCTTGTGCAGCTCATTGGCTGCGTGGACGCGCTGATACGGGGCTTTGGTGTGTGCCCCGTGTAGCACCCATCCTAATTCTGTGAGCGAGGCAATTGGCTGTTGCGGCGGACCTCTTCGGATTTGAGTGGCTATCAGAACTCTCCAATTGTCCTGTCCTATTAGGATCCTTGGGTTGCCGGAGTCATATATTAGCTGCTCCTTTAGGTCTTTCAAGTGGTTGCACTTGGCTATGTCTACTGCACGCACAGTCTGTGGCCCCAAGTTTAGGCTTGCGACCGTGCGTGCTCTGAATGGCACCCTTTTGCTATGGAGACTCTTCAGCGATACTTTAATTCTTCGGGATTCCGGTGAATCTAGGGTAGTGTTCCCGATAGCGGTGATCTTAAACGGGTCGAACCGCCCTTTAGCTCCAATTTGTTTGGCGATCTCTTCATCCATTAGTGAAACTGTTGACCCATCATCCAGCAGGGCGTGTGTGTTTACAGCTCCCGCCGGTCCAAATACTCGCACTGGAATTATTTTTAAATAGGCTTGATGCTTTGACACACCGAATGAGTTAGCAACAGTTTCTTGAGGTTCTTTTTGTTTGACCTCAGTCTTCTCCTTTGTATTACTATGGAGAAGTCGATTGTGTGTCGCGGTGCATCCTTCTATTCCACACTTATTTGTTTTGCATTTGTGTATCTGATTTCTATAACGTAAACAGCGGAAACATAAATTATTTTGCTTCGCGAGTTCCCATCTTTTGTTGGTATCTGTTTCTTTAAATTTTTTACATTCGGATCCGTAGTGACCCTCCTTTCCGCACACTCTGCATTTCGGAGACGGCTTAGTAGTGGCCGCGTGTGCTCTATGTACTGAACGATTGCTTTGTGCTTCGTTTATAATTTCTGGAGGCGCAAATGCACTGCAGAAGCGAGCTTGCTCGGTAATAAAATCGCTGAAGCAGCCGAGGTCTGGTCTAGAGTCATATTTTTCAGTGTAGATTCTATACCACTGGGCACGTATAGAGTTCGGCAGTTTGTCGGTGAGGTGTCGTAGCAGCTCTGCGTTGACGAGGTAATGATCTCGCTTTAGGGCTCGAAGAGTGACGACGCTTCCCCTCACTTTGCTCGCGAATGTGCAAATGTCTCTGGGCGCTTCTGTACAGCGTGCTAATCCTCGTAACTTCTCGGTTTCTGCTTGTGCAATTGAATCTGGACGCCCAAATTGTAGCTCCAGTTCTCGCATAATCTCATCTGGCTTAGCATGCCCGATGAGTTCTGAACTGACTGTTTCCAAGGCTCTTCCTTGTAGACTTCGTCTTAGTCTAGCAGTGTTTTCAATGTCATTGAAGTAGCCTCGGGTTGTGTCGTAAATGGCACGAAATGAAAGCCACTCAGTATGTGCTCCGCTAAAGCTTGGCAGTGTCATTATAGCTTTCGACGCTGCGAAAGTATGCGACGATAGTGGCGCACTCTCTAACTTTGATTTGTCAGCGAGCGCAGCTATAGCGGACGTGAGCTCCGATATAAATGGACGGAGCCCCCTGTCTTCACTTATGACAGGTTCCTGGCTAGCTTTATTTGGCTTGGGATCCTTTTGTACATCTTCTGAATAGGAATCCTGGTATGTGAGCTCTGATACAATCGGTAGGAGCCCCCTGTCTTCATTAACGATGGGTTCCTGGCTGAGCTTCTGTGGCATGGGATCCCTTTGTACGTCTTCTGGATAGGAATCCTGGTTCGTGAGCTCCTTTTGGGGCTCACTGAGGTCGACAACGTCCGGGGTTGGTTTTGTGATGGTTTTATTAAATGGGGCCTTCCCTACGGTGGTTGCGCTTTGATTTGACTTTTGTTTGGCTACCAAATTTTGGAGCCAAGATCGGACGTACTCACTTTTGGAGTGACCATCTTCATCATAATCGTCTGATTCGTCTTCTTCTTCAGCCATCTGTAAGGAGATCTGCGCGAGTTCTAGTTTGATCTTCAATACTTCTTCACGAGCCTTCAAAATTCTTCTATTGGGCGGAACAATCTTCCTTGACTTCGTACTGCAATCGGTGTGGCCCCTCGGTGGCTCTTGGGTGTGGGTGTCTTCCCGGGCTGTTGGCGATGATGCACGGCTAAAGTCATCGTTGCCTTCTAGATGTTCCCTCTGCTTCGTTATGCGGGCCGTAGTGGACGGCGCGGGCAGGGGTAACCCCCTCTCGGGGGGACAGCATGGCGCCTCAGCACCCTCTACCGTTGACGGTGAGCGTGGTGGCATCTGGTGGTGGACGGCGGCGTTACTGGCCGACGAACCTCCTTCCAGACCGACGGTCCACGCCTTGGCTTCCCTTCCTTGCGAACGGGTGATCGGCATCTTGAATCTGAAAAATTCTGCGGTTTTAATACGGTGGTGACTATTTACCCGGTTCCGATATACAAACGGATATATCCGGCTCGAAGGACCAACGAATGTGCCGGACGGGCGAAACTCTCCGGAGTAAATGTTGTCGAAGATACTTCGCGAGTCGCTCACGTCCTACACCTATAGGTTCCGGTGGGTACTTTCACTGCCGTCTTTGTAGGTGCCGCTGAAATATTGTGGACTGTGGTTCAAATCAAAATGCACGATTAACAAATACAAATAGCAAGGTAGTGGCCAGCGGTTCGAATGATTCTCGAAAGTCTCGGAAAATATCACTGCTACAATAGCTATTTTGTATTTTTCTATTGTATCTAGCTATCATTTTTTATTTTTTAAGTTACCTAGGTATTTTTATCAGAGGTATCTGCATAGCATATTGCATATTTTTTTAAAATACCTAAGTATTAGTAGAAAGTAGTACATATATTATATACGCAGACATTAGGTAATATTTCTTTCATTTGTTCCTAAAAAGATGTGATTTTTAGTTTTGGATTATTTTCTAGTATTTATAAACAACGGGTATTTTAATTTATTTTGTTATGGTTTTATTCTGTTTGATTCATTTTGATATTTTGGTCTACAAATAAATATGACTTCTAAAGTCCAGTTTTTTGCTTTATTTCAAGCACCTAACTACCTATCTGTGCCGGACGGGCGAAACTCTCCGGAGTAAATGTTGTCGAAGATACTTCGCGAGTCGCTCACGTCCTACACCTATAGGTTCCGGTGGGTACTTTCACTGCCGTCTTTGTAGGTGCCGCTGAAATATTGTGCACTGTGGTTCAAATCAAAATGCACGATTAACAAATACAAATAGCAAGGTAGTGGCCAGCGGTTCGACTGATTGATTAGTCGCGAAATTTTATAACTATTGATCACGGTTGTTAAACTACGGTTGTTCACTATTGATTGGTCACTGTATATTTCAAAAGATTTCTTTAAACTGTACGGTGGTATCAAAGATCTATTGGTAGTAGCTGGTTATCTAACACTACTGACTAGCAGCTATTATCAACTAAACTAGCTGATTTTATCACTTGTGTAACTGCGGATATCAGTTACCACTTTCACTATAATATGTAACTGCGAATATCAGTTACGACCTTTTTCGGCTAGCTAACACTTTCACTATGTGTAACTGCGAATATCAGTTACGACCTTTTTCGGCTAGCTAACACTATCACTATATGTAACTGCGAATATCAGTTACGACCTTTTTAGGCTAGCTAACACTTTCACTATGTGTAACTGCGAATGTCAGTTACGACCTTTTTCGGCTAGCTAACACTTTCACTATTCACTATATACTGCTACTAGTCACTTCAGCTACCACCGGATACCACTCACTTCACTTCACTGTCACTGGTAGTTCTTCACACTATTACTGGTACTGGGTCCCGAGCCTCTAAGGTAGACTTTGGCAATACTTTGCAGTGAGCCGCTTGCCATTTTCCGTTTGCCTCTTTATTGCACAAACTTTTCACTATACAAATGGCATAAATTGCAATATTTTCTATACAAAACTAATTGCTACACTAACATGCTATACATCATTAAATCGGTAGTCTGGTACTTTATTAGTATATCATGAAGGTTACTCAAAATATTAACATTGTAAAAAGTTATTAAACGAAATGTCCAAAATTTTCATAATATTTGGGTACATTAATTCTTTGATTTTTCTATAATTACGAAATGCGTTTAATTATACAAAAATATCCCTACACTTCTTTAATCTATAAGCCATATGCTAATTGAATGTCATATTTATAACTCTTTTAGAACATAAAATTATTTTCCTTATTTTAGTATGAACTATTACGCAGTTAATTAAAAACTTTTACCACGATAAGACGCGCTGTGATTGGTCGATTTTTTGGTATATAATAAAAGTTGTTTATATCACTTGTTATCAAAACGACATTCTATACAAATATACTAAGAGTTATAAATATGTTAAACAACTATATTAATACATGTTTTCATCCAGTTTTGTTGGTAATTTCATTATTAATACAAAAAACAATATTCTTGATAACTTCGTTTCTTAGCGTTGTTAGGCCGTCGCGAACACTATCTACCTTTAAAAAATAAATAATAAAACATGATCCAAAATGCCTTAAGGAGTGCCAAAATCCTTTTTTACACACAGGCGTCAGTAGCCCCTACGGGGGCCCTGCTTGTTACAAAGTATATATATATTGGATTTTATCAAGATCAGCGTTTAGCCGTTTAGGCGTAAAAAGGTGACAGACAGAGTTACTTTCACATTTATATTATTAGTATGAATTTAAGTCAGTCAGTAAATAACAATAATGTCTTACCCGCACTCACCCAAGTTCATCGAAGTAATATATTGGTCGCTGTTGCTGTCGGTAGGTTTCGTCGGTAGGTCGTTCAAATATTTGATACGCCGCAATGCTATGCCGTCTCTGTCGATTAACCCGTTATTTCTCCTTTATTTGCATACTTTCAACAGTGGTAGAGCCAAGCGGCAGCTTTTACTGTCGCACGGATGGGCCGACTCAAACTGGGGTGGTATTACGACCTCACAGAATACCAGCGTGAAGTAGAGATTTGCAGAGGTAAATCTGCGTTTCGTTTGGTGATTGCAGGTGATCGGAGGCCCAATTCCTCCCCTCCTCATAACATGGTAAAGGAATTAAGTTAACACCTACCCCAGGAGGGTACCAGCACCCCTGGTGGCGGAGAATCCCTCGCTGAGCATCCACTACATCGTTTTCGACGCCTCAGCAGTCTTGAAGGTACGGACCTGTCCATCCTATGGGGTAGACAGCCACGAGCATCCCGCGTCTACGTGTGCCTCTATAGGTCCATTAGCGCTAATACCAAAACAAACCGACTCATCGACCACGTCTAAATGACTACAGATTCCGTGAAACAGCAGGTCTCATCCGCAGAGATCGTGATCCTTGACAATTTTAACGCCCACCAAGCTGAATATAATAATAATAAGAATAATAATATTCTTTATTGACATAAAATTTTGTTACAATTTTATTTAAGCCTCTGACTCCCGAGCTAGGTTAGAAAACCTGTGTTACGAGAGTCAGCGATCTCCCTAATATAATGACAGCTACTTATTTTATGTAAATAAAGCAATTTTAAAATCTGTGTGTGCGTGTGTGTATGAGTGTGTGCGTGTGTGCATGTGCGTATGTGTGGGTGTTTGCTTGTGTACGTGCGTGTGTGTATGTGTGTGTGTGTGAGTGCGCGCGAGTGTGCGTGCGTTTGCGTGTGTTCGTGTGTGTGGATGAAATTTAAGATTTAAACAATTTTTATACCAATATTGATTCAGTTTCTCCATAATCTAATCCTAATAGCCAATTCTTAATTTTAATTTTCACTTTTCTACTAGTTAAGGGATATATATTTGTTAACTTATTAATTTTGTTGTATAAATATATAGCTTTATATGCATGTTGCCGTCTAGCAGAGGCTGTTCGACATGTTATTGGTAAACATACATTTTTTATAACCCGGTTTTTGTTATAATTAGTGGCATTATAAATGGTAACCATATGCTGTTTAGTAATTAACTTGAAAATGTACAGTTGCCTCACAGTTAATACTCGACATATCTCATACAATTCTTTAGTGGGAAATCTGTATGGCCTAAATGCCATGACTTTTAAGAGGGATTTTTGTGCCCTTTCCAGGCGGATTAGAAAGGTCTTACAGGCTCCTCCCCAGACGTTTATACAGTACCCTATTACAGATTGAACTAAAGCATAGTAAATTGAACGCAGGAGAGGTAAATCAGCAGTGTATCTTAACTTTATAAACACCCAAATAAGTTTTCTAGTACGTTCAGTTGTAAGCTCTATGTGTGAGCGCCAGTTAAGTTTCTCGTCCAGTATTACACCAAGATATTTGACACTACTGGATTTAGTAATTGCAAGACATGAACATGAGGGGATAGTATTGAAAGGGTTAGTACACGAGTGGACCTTAAGATCAAGGTTTACGGATCCAGTGTTTCCCAAGGAGAACTGCATGTATGTAGTTTTCGAAATATTTAAAGTTAGGAGATTACCGCCGAGCCAATGGCCAACTCTGTGAAGCCCCAGCTGAGCGTTATGTCGAGCCTCATCCCAAGTCTTACCATGGAAGACTAAAGCTGTATCATCAGCATAGATAAATATTTTGCCGTTTACTAAAGGTTGTTGACATAAATCATTTATATAGATAAGGAAGAGACTAGGTCCTAGTATACTTCCCTGTGGAACGCCACATACAATCGGTTCCTCGGGGCTGACATATTCACCCACTTTAACCTGTTGTTTACGGTCACATAGGAAGTCCTTAAAAATCATGAGTGCATTGCCACGAATACCAACGCGTTCTAACTTGCTCACAAGGATAGGAATCGAGACCGTATCAAACGCCTTGGCTAGGTCGAGGAAAATCCCCAAACATTTTTGCTTTGCATCAACCTTTGATGTTACAAATTCTGTCAATTGAATTACCGCGTCTTCAGTGGACTTCCCCGACCTAAATCCAAATTGTGAAGAAGATATTACTTTATTATGTTCTAAAAATTTCATAAGTCTATGATTTAATGATTTTTCCAAGATTTTAGAGATAGACGAGAGTACTGAAATAGGCATGTAATTGGAAATTTCGTCTCGGGATCCATCCTTATGAACAGGAGTGATCAGCGATTTTTTAAAAACTTTTGGAAAGATTCCTTGCGCATAACAGAGCTCAATAAGTTTAGTCAAGGGTGGAACTACTAGATGTACTGATAATTTGAGAAGTTGCACAGGTATAGAGTCCCATCCAGTAGCAGAGTTATTTTTTAAGCTTCTGATAATCGATTCTACCTCTCCCTCATCTGGTGGAAGTAGCACAAAAGAGTTAGGAACCGATGGAATTGTGAAATTATATGGGGAGCTATTTTGATTTGAAATATTTGCAGCGTCAGCTAGTTTTTTACCAATATTAGTATTTATTTATGTTTTCTACATCACGAACAGCATTTTCATTAGAACTCAAAAGGTTATCAGCACTCGTATTTTGTTTCGTGTAATTTATTATAGTTTTGCAAAATTGCATTCCAGGTGTCTTTATTAGTTTTCGCATTACGTAATAGTGACTTTTCGTAGTTTCGTTTAAGGTTTCTCAACAAAGAGTTACAATAATTTCGGTAGCGCTTATAAGTGATTTCAAGAATTTTATTTTCAGGACTTTTTTTAAGTTTACGATGAAGTTTGTCTCTGTGTCGAATACAACGTAAAAGACCAAGAGTTAGCCATGGTTTTAGCGTTCTTTGTTTATTAGGGACACGACGGGAATGGGAGTGAAGTGAAATTGCACTAGCCAACTTTTCTACAAGAGTTAATGCGGCTTCATTTGCATCAGATGAAGTGTTTATAAATGAAAAGTCCACTGTCTCTAAATATTTTAAACAAGCATCGTAGTTGATTCTAGTGAAAAGCTTTGGTTCTTTTGATATTTGCTGGCCAGGGCAAATGCTGAGTAGGATTGAAGAATGGTCTGTTATAGTACTATTAATCACAAATACTGATGCTGCCAAACTAGTTTTCAGCATGACATGATCTAGACAGCTATGTAACCTAGTAGGATAAATGTGACCTGGAAGCAAACCTAGCTCCGCTGTTAGGTTTAAGTACGCTTCACTTCTTCGATCGTTGTTATTAAATTTAATGTCAATATTAATATCACCAATTAGTATTATGTTTTTAGTTGAGTCCAGTGGACGAACTATATTTTCTATGGAATTCAAAAAACTGTCAATACATTGAGTCGACGGAGTTCTGTAAGAAGCTAAAATGAAAATGTCGGGATCAGTAATTTTAATAGATATAAAATTAGCACCTAATGGCTCTGGTTCTTTTACTGTACATTTAATACCTGTTTTAACATATATCACTATACCGTCGTTTTGATTGAGACATTTGTGCGTATAGTACATATTGTAATTTTCAAATTGAGGGATTTGTTTACGGGCACTCAGCCAGCATTCAGTTAAGATAAAGATGTCACATTCAAACTTAAAACGAGACAGTTGGACCAGTAAACTATCTGAGTTTTTGTATACGCTGCGAATATTTTGACAGAATATTTTCAGGGAATTAGTCTTATTTTTAATCAGTGAGTTACATGTTTCAGTGTCGCACTCATAAGACAATGCTACATCTATGTTGTCTAACTCTGTTGAGATATTTTCATTTGCATCAATTACCGCGAACAGGTTGATAGATTGGCACTTATTATTGTTATACGTACTTGGTTTATATTATTATGGAATGCAAGTAAACAAGCTATTGATGTGATTTTTATGAGTATGAGTGAGGTTATAATTGAGTTTATGTGTTTGAATAGTTTTTCCACGATGATATTTGGGGTGAGTAAAGTGAAGATGTCCAGGTCAGTGTGAGTATAGTGGTGAAGTGTATCCACAGTATCATAAATTGTTTTAAAAATTGTTGATTAAAACTACTTTTACGGATTTTATCGCGTTTATTTTTACTTTTTATTTTTAATTCCCGACGTTTCGGGCGCTTTCCAGCACCCATGGTCACGGGGGACTGAGATGACTGACGTCCCGATGTCATTGTTAAACCCGGAGTACCTTCAGCTTTTTTAATTATTGTTTATGGTCCGATCTATGCAAAATGAACTAACTCTGTCTTGAGGTCTTGCAGTGGTATGCTTGGGTTTAGTTTTAATTTTATTGATTATAGGATCCCAAGCAGGTGGTAGTACCCAGCCTCCTTCTCTATTGAAATTAGGATGTTTTTTAATTTCAATAGCCTCACGTATCATCCTTGGTAGGAATCGGTGTTCTTTCGCGAGGATTTGTGGTCTATCAAATCTGATGTAATGGTTGGGGCCGTCTAGGATATGATCACAAACTGCAGACTTCCCGGAACGTTGATGCTTCACATCAGCTATATGTTCTTTTACGCGGGTCCTAATTGATCTTTTGGTTTGTCCTATATAAGAGAGACCACATTCACAATCAAGCTTGTACACTCCTGCATCTTGTAGAGGAATATGACACGACGGATGGTAGGAACTGACTAATCTTCTTCGGCGGCTTGTAGAATGTTCTAATAGAAGCTCGCTTCAAGATATAGCCAATCTTGTCTGTGACACCTCTGACATATGGTAGTACACCAGGCACACGCTCGACTGTGGCTGGCTTCACTCGGTCACTGTGACGTAGGCGCGGGACCCGAAGCTTGTTGTCGTGCAGAACTTGCTTGACGTGCTGAAGCTCGGCGGCCAGGTGTTTGCTGTCACAGATCCCTCGTGCTCTCTGTAACAAAGATTTGCCCACGGTAGCTAACTGTGAAGGATGGTGGTGAGATTCACCGTTTAAATATCGGTTTGCATGGGTCTTTTTCCTATACACAGTGTGACCAATGGTGTTATTAGGATTTCTGATGACTAACACATCTAGGAAAGGTAAGGAATTATTTGCCTCTAACTCCATAGTAAATTGAATTTTAGAGTTTATGGAATTAAGATGTTCTAAAAATGCAGTTACTTTGTCTGATGGTAAAATTGTGAAAGTATCGTCTACGTACCGCTTGTAGATCCTTGGTGTAACAGGTGCAGTAAGGAGGGCTTTCTCCTCAAAGTTTTCCATGAATATATCGGCGACAATGGGAGATACAGATGAGCCCATCGCCACACCATCTACTTGCTTGTAAAACTCTTCCTTCCACAATAGATAGCCAGATGTAAGGCAATGTCTTAGTAATACTGCATATTCTGCTGGCATGTTATTTTCCTCTAGTTTCCTAGTTATAATTGAGATGCAGTCTTCAACAGGTAGGGATGTAAATAGAGACTGAACATCAAAACTGACCATGGTTTCATTGTCAGTAAGATGTAGGTCTTTTATCTCACTGACAAAATGGTATGAATCCTTAGTGTGTGCTCTTGTGTGTCCTCTGAGTGGTGATAATATTTTAGCTAAGTATTGAGCCAATCTGTAAGTTGGCGAATCAATCTGACTCACTATTGGACGTAAAGGAGCATTCGGTTTGTGTATCTTTGGTAACCCATACAACTTCGGTGGTTTGTCACATGAAGGTATTATCGAATTAACGTCCAGATTCAATTTTTCGGAGTATTTCTTAATTAGATCGCTAGTTGTTTTAAGCGTATTAGTTGTAGGGTCTGTTTTGACCTTTCGATAAGTAGTTTCATCCGACAAAAGTTGTTGTATTTTAAAATTGTAATCTGACGTATCCATTATAACCGTAGAATTACCTTTATCTGCGCGGAGAATCGTAAGCTTTGGTCTGTTGCGTAAGTTTTTCAACGCGTTAAATTCATTTTTGGGGAGATTTAATTTCGGCGCTGAACTTCGACGTAACATAGACGAGATGTCTTGACGTATGGCCTCTAAATCTTCATTACCAATATTATTTTTATACAGACAGTCCTCAACACTACAGATAATGTCCTCATACGGTATTTTTCGCGGTGTAATTGCGAAAAAAAAATTTGTCGGATGAAACTACTTATCGAAAGGTCAAAACAGACCCTACAACTAATACGCTTAAAACAACTAGCGATCTAATTAAGAAATACTCCGAAAAATTGAATCTGGACGTTAATTCGATAATACCTTCATGTGCCAAACCACCGAAGTTGTATGGGTTACCAAAGATACACAAACCGAATGCTCCTTTACGTCCAATAGTGAGTCAGATTGATTCGCCAACTTACAGATTGGCTCAATACTTAGCTAAAATATTATCACCACTCAGAGGACACACAAGAGCACACACTAAGGATTCATACCATTTTGTCAGTGAGATAAAAGACCTACATCTTACTGACAATGAAACCATGGTCAGTTTTGATGTTCAGTCTCTATTTACCTGTTGAAGACTGCATCTCAATTATAACTAGGAAACTAGAGGAAAATAACATGCCAGCAGAATATGCAGTATTACTAAGACATTGCCTTACATCTGGCTATCTATTGTGGAAGGAAGAGTTTTACAAGCAAGTAGATGGTGTGGCGATGGGCTCACCTGTATCTCCCATTGTCGCCGATATATTCATGGAAGACTTTGAGGAGAAAGCCCTCCTTACTGCACCTGTTACACCAAGGATCTACAAGCGGTACGTAGACGATACTTTCACAATTTTACCATCAGACAAAGTAACTGCATTTTTAGAACATCTTAATTCCATAAACTCTAAAATTCAATTTACTATGGAGTTAGAGGCAAATAATTCCTTACCTTTCCTAGATGTGTTAGTCATCAGAAATCCTAATAACACCATTGGTCACATTGTGTATAGGAAAAAGACCCATACAAACCGATATT
The DNA here is from genome assembly GCA_036936625.1 of Parnassius smintheus behrii. Lineage (NCBI taxonomy): Eukaryota > Metazoa > Arthropoda > Insecta > Lepidoptera > Papilionidae > Parnassius > Parnassius smintheus. The sequence continues at coordinate 14,901,041 of JAUPFT010000024.1, forward strand.
TAAACGGTGAATCTCACCACCATCCTTCACAGTTAGCTACCGTGGGCAAATCTTTGTTACAGAGAGCACGAGGGATCTGTGACAGCAAACACCTGGCCGCCGAGCTTCAGCACGTCAAGCAAGTTCTGCACGACAACAAGCTTCGGGTCCCGCGCCTACGTCACATTGACCGAGTGAAGCCAGCCACAGTCGAGCGTGTGCCTGCTGTACTACCATATGTCAGAGGTGTCACAGACAAGATTGGCTATATCTTGAAGCGAGCTTCTATTAGAACATTCTACAAGCCGCCGAAGAAGATTAGTCAGTTCCTACCATCCGTCAAGTGTCATATTCCTCTACAAGATGCAGGAGTGTACAAGCTTGATTGTGAATGTGGTCTCTCTTATATAGGACAAACCAAAAGATCAATTAGGACCCGCGTAAAGGAACATATAGCTGATGTGAAGCATCAACGTTCCGGGAAGTCTGCAGTTTGTGATCATATCCTAGACGGCCCCAACCATTACATCAGATTTGATAGACCACAAATCCTCGCGAAAGAACACCGATTCCTACCAAGGATGATACGTGAGGCTATTGAAATTAAAAAACATCCTAATTTCAATAGAGAAGGAGGCTGGGTACTACCACCTGCTCGGGATCCTATAATCAATAAAATTAAAACTAAACCCAAGCATACCACTGCAAGACCTCAAGACAGAGTTAGTTCATTTTGCATAGATCGGACCATTAACAATAATTAAAAAAGCTGAAGGTACTCCGGGTTTAACAATGACATCGGGACGTCAGTCATCTCAGTCCCCCGTGACCATGGGTGCTGGAAAGCGCCCGAAACGTCGGGAATTAAAAATAAAAAGTAAAAATAAACGCGATAAAATCCGTAAAAGTAGTTTTAATCATGTGTAGTGTTCGCGTAAATATAAGAAATCATTATGTTAACCAGTACGGACTGAAAATAGCAAATAAAATACGCCGATTAGAAGATCTAAAGACCAAGCGCGCAAGATACATAACAGCTTTAAATTTCTTGAAGAGATGCAGAGATCATAATCTCATTCCTACGTGTGTCAAGATATCCACTAAAAAAGACATTCGAGGAAGCGCTAAGATCTTAAATCAGGCTAGTAAAAAGTTGTTAATAACGGTGATTCGCAAAAACGTACCGATCTATATTTCATAAACAAAACCATAGACAATTCGTCCAGTGAATTAAAGACAGTTTTATCGACATTTGATTATAAAAATTGCATGGAAACTTTAGACAAACGCGAAAAAACTAAATACAATGAATGCAAAAATAAACATATTGATAAATACCATAAATTAACAACTAAATCAAATGTCCAACATACGAAATCGTTGACCACAGACACGAATCATAAACAACGCGCTGTCTACAACTTATCAAAACAAACACTGGACGACGCCACAATAAAAGTTTTAGAAAAAGGTATTAATTTCGCAATTACACCGCGAAAAATACCGTATGAGGACATTATCTGTAGTGTTGAGGACTGTCTGTATAAAAATAATATTGGTAATGAAGATTTAGAGGCCATACGTCAAGACATCTCGTCTATGTTACGTCGAAGTTCAGCGCCGAAATTAAATCTCCCCAAAAATGAATTTAACGCGTTGAAAAACTTACGCAACAGACCAGAGCTTACGATTCTCCGCGCAGATAAAGGTAATTCTACGGTTATAATGGATACGTCAGATTACAATTTTAAAATACAACAACTTTTGTCGGATGAAACTACTTATCGAAAGGTCAAAACAGACCCTACAACTAATACGCTTAAAACAACTAGCGATCTAATTAAGAAATACTCCGAAAAATTGAATCTGGAGGTTAATTCGATAATACCTTCATGTGCCAAACCACCGAAGTTGTATGGGTTACCAAAGATACACAAACCGAATGCTCCTTTACGTCCAATAGTGAGTCAGATTGATTCGCCAACTTACAGATTGGCTCAATACTTAGCTAAAATATTATCACCACTCAGAGGACACACAAGAGCACACACTAAGGATTCATACCATTTTGTCAGTGAGATAAAAGACCTACATCTTACTGACAATGAAACCATGATCAGTTTTGATGTTCAGTCTCTATTTACATCCCTACCTGTTGAAGACTGCATCTCAATTATAACTAGGAAACTAGAGGAAAATAACATGCCAGCAGAATATGCAGTATTACTAAGACATTGCCTTACATCTGGCTATCTATTGTGGAAGGAAGAGTTTTACAAGCAAGTAGATGGTGTGGCGATGGGCTCACCTGTATCTCCCATTGTCGCCGATATATTCATGGAAGACTTTGAGGAGAAAGCCCTCCTTACTGCACCTGTTACACCAAGGATCTACAAGCGGTACGTAGACGATACTTTCACAATTTTACCATCAGACAAAGTAACTGCATTTTTAGAACATCTTAATTCCATAAACTCTAAAATTCAATTTACTATGGAGTTAGAGGCAAATAATTCCTTACCTTTCCTAGATGTGTTAGTCATCAGAAATCCTAATAACACCATTGGTCACATTGTGTATAGGAAAAAGACCCATACAAACCGATATTTAAACGGTGAATCTCACCACCATCCTTCACAGTTAGCTACCGTGGGCAAATCTTTGTTACAGAGAGCACGAGGGATCTGTGACAGCAAACACCTGGCCGCCGAGCTTCAGCACGTCAAGCAAGTTCTGCACGACAACAAGCTTCGGGTCCCGCGCCTACGTCACAGTGACCGAGTGAAGCCAGCCACAGTCGAGCGTGTGCCTGCTGTACTACCATATGTCAGAGGTGTCACAGACAAGATTGGCTATATCTTGAAGCCAGCTTCTATTAGAACATTCTACAAGCCGCCGAAGAAGATTAGTCAGTTCCTACCATCCGTCAAGTGTCATATCAAGATGCAGGAGTGTACAAGCTTGATTGTGAATGTGGTCTCTCTTATATAGGACAAACCAAAAGATCAATTAGGACCCGCGTAAAAGAACATATAGCTGATGTGAAGCATCAACGTTCCGGGAAGTCTGCAGTTTGTGATCATATCCTAGACGGCCCCAACCATTACATCAGATTTGATAGACCACAAATCCTCGCGAAAGAACACCGATTCCTACCAAGGATGATACGTGAGGCTATTGAAATTAAAAAACATCCTAATTTCAATAGAGAAGGAGGCTGGGTACTACCACCTGCTCGGGATCCTATAATCAATAAAATTAAAACTAAACCCAAGCATACCACTGCAAGACCTCAAGACAGAGTTAGTTCATTTTGCATAGATCGGACCATAAACAATAATTAAAAAAGCTGAAGGTACTCCGGGTTTAACAATGACATCGGGACGTCAGTCATCTCAGTCCCCCGTGACCATGGGTGCTGGAAAGCGCCCGAAACGTCGGGAATTAAAAATAAAAAGTAAAATAAACGCGATAAAATCCGTAAAAGTAGTTTTAATCATGTGTAGTGTTCGCGTAAATATAAGAAATCATTAAAAATTGTTCTTAAAATTAACTTATAAAATTTTCTATACATACGATTAAATTTACTGTCAAAAATGTGTGACAGAACATGTTTTGGAAGACATATTCTAAATTTATATATACGTAATCTATTTCTGCTGACTAAATTTCTCCAAATCGCTCTGGAATGATATTTCTCGATTGGGTTCTGCATTCTCCGTTTCAGTTGGCTTAGAGAGAAAAAAGTTATCAGAATCAATTCTAATAGACCTTTCACCAGTCAATTTTCGGATAAAAACTTGGCCATTAGTCGTCCAGCAATATTGGTATTTATTGTCTTTGGCGTACATTCTAGCTTTTCGAAATAGGGCTTTGGAGCTTGGTGGTAAATATTCTGAAATATATATTGGTATGCGCTTACCAGATAACCTAAGCTAAGTTTTTCTTCGGTCGGTTTCTTTTTATTGAAATTTCTAGCCGCTGACAAAATATTATTTCTGCCGCGCACCGTTACAAATTCGGCCACGATAGTTTTATTCGTTCCAGGTTTACCCGGTAGACGGTAAACATCCCGCACTTCATCGTGTTTGATGGGAATATGCAGAGCATTACATACGCTGCTTACTATGGAAAGCAGGTCATCGGTCGTCTCCCTTTCTTGCATAGGGATATTTCTAAATTCTATTGATGCCGTGCGGGACTTAACCTGTAGATCGTGTATTTTTCTTTCCATTTTCATTAAATTTTCAGTGTACTCGGAACGTTCTTTTTCTAATTTTGCTATCTTTTTTCTCATGTCATCATATTCTGAGGAGGCAAATGTCATAAATTTGCGTATGTCCAAATTAGTCTCTTGTATAACGCTATTTTGCTGTTTCAAATCGGAAATTTCGGTTATCAATTTCGAAAATTTTAAGTCTTGTTCAGCTGCCCAGTTCTTAAACATCTGTTGAATATCTTTTTTCAGCCTAGAATATTCGTCTAATGGTGATCCATCAAGACGTGGGCGCTTTTTGCGTGTAGAAACGTTGGAGGTTTCAATTTCATCCTCGTAACGCATGGCACTCACCATATCGGGCTCGGATTGTACTTGTAGTAATCCACTCTCGGACACAGGTGGCGGAGTCCGTTGCACGAGTGACATTTTTTTTTTTATTATACTTTTCCGCGATTAATACTTGTTTGCAGAAATAGCTATTATGCTAATAACGAGTGCGAGACAGAAGACTCCAGTGGAGGCAATCTTAATTACCGTAGGTTATTAGTTCTGTCGGCTGCCGGCTGTCAAGTTCAATTGTACGCACTCATCGACCACGTCTAAATGACTACAGATTCCGTGAAACAGCAGGTCTCATCCGCAGAGATCGTGATCCTTGACAATTTTAACGCCCACCAAGCTGAATGGCTCGATTCACGTTTAATCGATCATGCGGGGTGATCTCTTTAAGACTTTGCTTTGGCATATTATGGTCTGACACAACAGGTAACTTCACCTACGCAGATTCCAGATATGGAGGATCATACACCTTCCCTGCTAGACCTTGTACTGACCTCTCATCCAGACGGATATCAGGTTTCCGCTGACTCCCATTTAGGCTCGTCGGATCTGTCGTGTCCGGAGTGTGGTGCCAGTCACATTAACGTCGCGGTTGCAGTCTGCAGACTGCCGCTGTATTTGGTATAGTATAGGTCGGCCGATTGGGATGGGATGCAGTTTTTTTTGCATCCTACCCTTGGGAGTGGGTTTGATGATTCTAGCGGCTGATTCTGTCGCTGATGTGGTACTTCAGGATGTGGAACTTTTTATTTCATCCTCTGTGGTGCCCATTGGAGGCAGATCCCAGCCATGGTTTGGTTGCTCCTGTAAAATAGTATCACGCTATAAGCACGAGTGCTACCGGGCTTGGGCTAGCGCATTAACGTCTCGGTATGTAAACACCAACACTCTTAAAAAGAAGTATACTGCCAAGGCAAGGTCTGAGCATATCGGCAGAATTGGCGAAAAGCTTGTTCGCCTTCCTTAGGGAACCCGTGCATTTTCATTTCTTGCCAAGGCTATCCAAGGGAACTTCTGTCAGTAATCTCTTCCAACTCTGCACAGAGAGGACGACTCATTGCCCAATGCTGCAAAGGAGAAAGCCTATCTGTTGGGCTCTCTCTTTGCGTCCTACGCTCTGTTTTTCTGCGATTGCATCACTAGTTTTCTTGCTAATCGGAGCATCAAGGTCGTAGTAGACAGTGCATGCTCTGATTACAAGCCTATTAACGCTGGTTTTCCACAAGGCTGCGTGCTATCACCAACGCTGTTACTTCTGCATATCAATGATATGTTGCAAACTGGTAACATTCATTACTATGCAGACGACAGCACTGGTGGTGCCTTATACACCGGCCATGCCACAATTTCTCGGAAAATCGTCTAAATCTAGTCCAATTCAATCCTCAGAAGACACAAGTTTGCACGTTAACCGCTAAAGAGAACCCCTTTGTCGTATCTCCTCAGTTTGAAGGCACTCCCCTTGCTGCCTCAGCTAGTATCGGAATCCTCTGCGTTGACATATCGAATAGTGTGCAGTTTCGTGGTCACTTGGAGGGGAAGGCCAAATTAGCCTTTAAAAAGCTTGGCGTGCTTAGAAGTACTTCATGGGCTGACTGAATCACTTGACATCAGATGAACCGTATGCTCGTCTGCCCCCTCTTTTATATAAAAAAATTCTATTTTGATTTTCGATGTACAAAAATTTTTTCAAAACACATCGAATAAATATGAATGAACTATGAATGAAAATCTCGGGGAAAAAATCATTATTTTATCATCATTACAGCCCTTCACAAGTCCACTGCTGAACATAGGCCTCCCCCAAGTAACGCTACAAAGCATGGTCCTGAGCCACCTGCATCCACCGACTTCCTGCATGTCTTACCAGGTCGTCACTCCATCTATTGGGGGGTCGCCCTACACTACGCCTACCGGTACGAGGCTGCCACTTGAGAACCTTTCTTCCTCATCGGTTATCGGTTCTTCGAGCTATACGGCCCATTGCCACTTCAGCTTACTAATCCGTTGGGCTATGTTGGTCACTCTGGTTTTACTGCGGATATTCTCATTTCTGAGTCTATCACGCAGAGAAACTCCGAGCATAGCCCTCTCCATAGCTCGCTGAGCGACCCTGATCGTCCTAATACGGCCAGCAGTGAAGGACCAAGTCTCTGATCCGTAAGTCATCACTGGCAACACGCATTGGTTGTACACTTTAGCTTTCAGAGATTGAGGTATACCTGACGAGAAGATGTGTCGTAATTTCCCGAACGCTGCCCAGCCGAGTTGAATTCGTCGATTGACCTCTCGTTCGAAGTTGGACTTACCTAGTCGGACTATTTGTCCCAGGTAAACGTACTCGTCAACAATCTGCCGCAGGGTATGTATGTGGTCTATGGTACTGAAGCCTTTTCGGAAACCGGCTTGGTCGGGAGGCTGGAAGTTGTCGAGTCTGCGTGCAAGACGATTCGTAATGACTCTCGAAAATAGCATGTAGACGCGGCTCAGAAGGGAAATCGGTCTGTAGTTCTTCAAGAGAGCGTTGTCGCCTTTCTTAAAGAACAAAACCACCGCGCTTCTGCTCCACGCCTCCGGAGTAATGCCACCATGAAGGACGGAATTGAAGAGCTTCTGAAGGACTTCAAGTACCGGTGTTCCACCCGCTTTCAGAAGCTCCGCTGTAATTCCATCCTCGTCTGGGGCCCTGCCGTTTTTAAGGTGGTGGAGAGCCATTCTAATCTCGCTCAGACTGACGTCCGGGATATCATCGGAATTGTGTCGGGTAAGACTTGCTCTTGGATCGTTACTCACCCTTGCGTGTGGCTCCAACGATGATGTGTACAGGTGCCCATAGAACCTCTCGATCTCACTCAAAATCTCAGGTGTCTCGGAAACGATGCTGCCACACTCAGTCTTCAGCTTTGACAGTTGGCTCTTTCTGGCAGACAGATCTCTGGCAAATACTTTGGAGCCCTGGTTCCGCTTTAATACGAGCAGTATTAAAGTTGCGTAAGTCTCGCCGCATGCATTTGGAGATCTGTCTGTTCAGTTGCCTGTATGCTGTCAAATCTGTTGATGATTGCAGCCTCATCTACCGTCTAACAGCCATGAGATTAAGAGTGTGATCGGAGAGTTTTTGTGTTCTTATGCGACCGGTCTTGCAGAACTTAGCTCCGACCGCATGGACAGTTTCCACGAGCTTGTCATTCATATCGTCCACTGCATTGCAATCTTCTAGGCACTGAAAGCGGTTACGTAACTCGAGCTGAAAAGTCTCGGGATTCTGGATTAGAGCACGAGGGGGACGTAGCGTTGACTTCATTAGACGAGACCTCTCCAACTTAGCGTTTAGGTTCAGTGTGCCTCTAACCATTCGGTGATCGCCGCCGGTTTTCACCCTTGCGATCACTGAGACATCACTGAACAGTTGGCGTCTGGTCGTCATAATGAAGTCAATCTCATTTTTTGTCGAACCGTCGGGGCTCGACCAGGTCCACTTCCTGTGGGGCCGCTTCTGGAAGAGAGAGTTCATCATAAAGAGTCCCTCTTTCTCCATAAAATCAGTCAGCTGCTGGCCCCTACGGTTCCGTTGCCCTACTCCAAATTTCCCTACCTTCAGCTCACCGCCTTCTCTTGTGCTTAGTTTTGCGTTGAAGTCTCCCATCAACACCGTGTAGTGGGTTTTGGAAGAATGCATGGCTCTAGAAATATCCTCATACATTTCCTCCACCTACTCATCGGGATGTGCCGAGGTTGGTGCGTAGACCTGTATGAACTTCAGCGAATACCGTTTGGTGATTCTGAGTATCAGGTACGCGACGCTCGTCGACACACTCCCAATCTTTACAACGTTGTTGACGAGAGACTTGTGGACGATAAATCCGACACCTCCTTGGGACAGATGGTCGCCTTCCCGGTGATGGAACAAGTTCCCGGACTCGAGGATTACCGTGTCCTCCCCCTCTCTTGGGACCTCAGATAATCCAATAATATGCCAGCGCAACTTGTCTACCTCTTCTTCCAGCTCCAGTATCTTCTCGTCAGTCTTCGGGGTGCGTGCGTTATACGTTGCCAGGTCGAGTCATCGTAGGTGGCAACCGAACCTCCACTGGAGATTCTTAGCACCCCCTGCCCCGCCGTTACCATGGTCGCCACGGTAGCCAGGAATAGCGGGGCCGCCGGGGACTGGGGGCCGTTTATTTGCGTCGTTGCTCATGGGGGGATATTTGCCATAGATGCCACGCTTGGCGAGCGGGTTGGCAACCGCAGTTTTTTATTATGTTATTGTTGTCATTAGGAAGATTCTACTGCCCATCTCCTTTCTGTGTCCCTCTGCCGCCTCTTACGACACCCACGGGAAGATATGGGATAGTGGATATTCTCAACCGCCACTACACGGCTAAAAAATTTGATTGTCGCTTAATGGTACACGCATAATAATTTGAAGTGGATTTCAATTCGTAAAATTGCTGCGATTTTGCGAAATAAGTGTCTGCGCGTGTCAACTGTTGGAGAGAACGACGAAACAAGTGCTAAGATGTTGATATAAACCTCAAGTTAATTTGATCGCTTGGGCGCCTTATGAACTGAGTGGCTGTCGTCATCAACTGTCCGTGGGGTTGAGCTGTCGTCAAAATCTCCCAAAAACTTCGCAATGTGACGCATTAGCATATTGTGAAGAAAAAATATGTAAAAATGAAGGTACAAATATATAAAAAAGAAATAGTAGGCTCAGAAGGGCTAGAACCCAGAGCCGTAAAGCCAGTTAATAAAAAAATAGTTTGAACCATGAAGGCTAGAGAACAGGAGGGTGAACCGGGCACGTTCCAGTCTGCAGATATTAAAGTTTCAAAATAAAAAAATCTCATTTTATAGATCTCAATAAGCCCTTTCGACCTACGTTAATTAATTAATAAGCCCGTTTTTCGTTTTCCCAGGAAAAATAGAAATACAATTTTCAATTTTCCTCTACGTCCATATATCTCTTTGAAAAATGATTATTTTTTACTCTACCAAGCGTGAAAAAATTGCCCTTGCGCTAAATTAATTTGCCCTTGCGCTAATTTAATTTTCCCGCGTGCTAATTCTTTAAAATATTCAATAATTACTATTGTAAACAATAAAAAACCGTCGTGGCATTTCCAAGCCAATTATTTGCGCATTGCGCATGCGCGGCAGAATAAAGGTGAAACTCACATCATCAACAGTGTGAGTGTAGCAACAGCTGATCTGCAGTTGCAGTGTGTAGTAATTATTGAATATTTTTAAGAATTAGCACGCAAATTAAATTAGCGCAAGGGCAATTTTTTAACGCTTGGTAGAGTAGAAAATAATCATTTTTCAAAGAGATATGGCTATTTTAAGTAGAGGAAAATTGAAAATTATATTTCTATTTTTCCTGGGAAAACGAAAAACGGGCTTATAAATTAATTAACGTAGGTCGAAAGGGCTAATTGAGATCTATAAAATGAAATTTTTTTTATTCTGAAATTTTAGTATCTGCAGGCTGGAACGTGCCACCTGGAGAACGACCGCCGTAGAAAATAGTGTCCCAGAAATATGGATACCATAACTGAGTTCGGTCAATAAAAGTCATTTTCAGTCCATTTTTCCGATCAGATGCCAAACCACTTGCACATCCACCACAATAAAATATTTCTCCATTTTTTAATGTTTCTTTTTGTCAAAAATTACAAAATTACTCTAATTGTACTCGTAAACAGCTAACTTCGCGGTCACAACTCACCGACGTCAGCGCCGCTATAAATTCTACAATTTTCAAGGATAAGCGGGCTATGCTTTAGTACGTAGTGATCGTTCTCCTTGGTTTGAACCGTAGACAGAGAATGCTGAAACAGCACAGAATAAATAATTTTGTTGCACTCCTTTGATGTCGACTGCTTGCAGACGTTTAATAGCCTACATAGTTATTATTAATCAGATAAATCACGCACGCAAGTTAAATAAAATTTTAGCGCTGCGCACGAGCGTCCATATTACTTTGCATCTTTTCCCCTTCCTACGCAATGGCGGACTTCGTGGATATTAAGGACTATCAAAAAAGAGTTAAAAATACATTGTGAAATGTTAATTAAGTTACGTGAAGCACCTATTCTAACTATGATCGCCTGACCATATTTTCGCACCTATGTGATTTATACGATGCTCAACGCATGCAACTAGCAAGGCCACAACAAATAAACCTCAGATACGATTGCTAACAGAAATGTGATCGTATTCTACTCTGTTAATAATCTTGTTAAAAAACAAAGTTTTAATTTCAGTGTTTTGTGTTATTATAACTTAAAATATTTTAATTACAAAAGACATAATATATAGGTATGTAAGTATGTAGATACTTGGATAGTGAAGTAAATTTCAACTAAGTTTTGTAATAAAGTACGTATTACTTGTGTAGATAAATTATTACTTAATTCTTTTTTGCTATAAGTACCTACCTAACAAAATAATGAAATAAATTCACCTTTCATAACTCCTTTCTAAAATCCTTCGGTAATTTTAAGGAATGATATATCTGAACCTTTTTTTTGGGCATTTAGCATCCATCCACGTAAAAATTGTAGTAGGAACGACGTTTAACCGCTACAATTTATCAAATAGGTAAAAGAATATATATAACTGCGTATGTTACCCTGGGCACAGAATAAATAATAGTACTACGTAGAGAAGTTTCACTCTTTTCATGTTGAGTTGACAGCTTGCCGACGTTTAATAGCTTTAATTATTAAGTATTACTTTGCACCTTTTCTCATTCTCACATCACGGCTGTTTTTCCGAGGTTACTTAGGGCTGTCAAGAAAGAGTAAAAATACAGTATGTATAACATTAATAATTTATTTACTTCACAATTGTTTTACTTTAATATAATGTTTTATAAATTTTTCCGTCTCTAAAATACTGGTTATTAAATTTAAGAGTTGAAAAAACTTTAAATCTTATATATAATTTTAGTAAATAATAAAAAGGAAAAAATGGACATGGAGTATCGGAAGAGTCATCGATTTATTTTTGGTAAAAAATGTGAAAAGATATTCATTCAGTATACTAACTAGAAATAATAAAAATAGTACCTATTATTAATTTTATTTATAAATATTATTGTATTAATATTTTTATTGTTTTATATTTCTTTATTTTACGTAAGATTTTTAATATATGTTCCCCCCCCCCGCTCCATTTGTCAGCAAAGGTAAGAAAAAATTTAAAGCCCCGAGTTTGCTTACATAATACTAAAACGCTTCCTTTCTTTTAAACTTTGTCGTCAAATTAAAAAGGATTTCGTAAATTTACTATTTGCGTGTGTATTTACGTATTGTTACGCGCTCCAGTCGACGATATACTAGCGCCATCTAGCGTCAGGAACGAGAGCGAGTAGAGCGTTGCAGAAAATGACATCACAGATCTCTCAACCGACAGCGCCATCCGAAGAACCAAGTTTCTAGAAAATCTATACTCGCAAACTCGTCCCTTTGCGCGCATTTACCTGATTATTCGGGATATTTCTTTGCTAATTTAAATAAATAGGCGCTGCAAGATGCGATCGGGGCAGAGTTGAACTCGGCGACACAAGCGAAGCTTCGGAACGGAATTAAGTGAATTAGTGTGTTTAATTATTAGTGTTTTTAACTTTAATTTGTATAAAGTAAATTAAAGTGTTAATTTAGGTAATTCTATCGGCAATTTTTATTGTCACGAACCTCAAGCCCGTAACAATTGGTGTCAGAAGTGGGATAAAATAATGCCGATTTTACCTAAGGAGGAAACGGAGGGTGTCCGTACCCGAAGTCAACGCCAGCAGGAGACGGACCAGAGGAGATTTGGTGGTGCAACGCCGCAGATGTCTGAGGGCCAGCCGCCGGCCACGGAAGCCGGTCCGTCAGCAGCTTCTACGTCTGTGGCACCTGACTTAGGTGCTCTGATGGTGATGCTGCAGCAGCTGCGGGGCGGACAAGAGGAACAGGCCCGTCGGTCGGAAGAGCAGATGCTCCTCATTAAGGACCTTCATGCTACCTTTGGGAAAGAGATAAAGGAGGTGAAGGATAGGGTTGCTCAACATGACAACCGCCTGTCGGAAGCTGAAACCCAAATCAAGGAGGCCGAAACCCGAATCGACCAAGTAAACTATCGGGTTGACAACGTAATGGCTGACATGAAGAAATCACTGGACGAACTCAAACTTGGAGATGGAGCTACAGCTCCCGTAGTAGCTACTACACCTTCGCTACGTGGGTTCAAGGTGCCACCGTACGACGGTACCTCTTCCTGGTCAGCCTACAAAATCCAGTTCGAGGCTGTTATGAAGGCGAACGGCTGGAATAAAAGTCAGGCCATGACTGCTCTCACACTAGGCCTGCGCGACCAGGCCTTAACAGTTCTGGAAGCTCTCGGGGAGGAAGTGACTTATGAGCAACTCCTTGAGGCATTGGAGGCGAGATATGGCGACGCTCACCTGGAACATGTCTTTCGTGCGCAGCTTAAAGATTGCGTGCAGCGCATCAACGAAAACCTGCAGCAGTGGGCTCTAGAGGTGGAGAAGCTGGTGCGGAAAGCATACCGGTCTGTACCTGCGCTCATTGAAGGGAACCTGGTTCGACATTCATCGACGGCATCCGCGACCTGGAAGTCAGAGCTGCTGTGAGGCTCGGGCACCACGAGACGCTTAAGGACGCCTTGGCCCATGCACTGGAAGTGGAAGCCGTGCGGCAGGATCATCGTTCCCATCGCGTCAGGGAGGTTGCAGCAGCTACAGTTCGCGACCGCAACAAAGGATACAGCCCAAGGTGCTATGGCTGTGGGGAAAAGGGCCATCTTCGATCCAGCTGCCCTAAGCGAACCGTGGAAAGGAGAGTCGATCGACCTCGAGAGGATAGTGCAGCTAACGGCACCGCCTGGCGGCGACAGGATCATCGTTCACCTCACGCTAGGGAGGTTACAGCAGTTACGGTTCGCGACCACAATAAAAGATACAGCCCTAGGTGCTATGGCTGTGGGGAATGGGGCCATCTTCGGTCCAGCTGCCCTAAGCACACCCTAGGAAGGGAAGCTGAACGGTCTCAGAGAAGAAGTGCGGCTAACAGCACCGCCCAGCAGCAACAGGAATACGACTTTACTATCAGACACTGCAGCGGGAAATCTCACGGCAACGCAGATGCATTGTCAAGAAGACCTTGTCCTGAAGATTGCAACCATTGTAGTAGGCAAGAGAGTAAGGAAGTGGTATCCGTGAGGATGCTCAGGACAGACCACCTCAGCAATGGGTGGAAGGACAGCCTACGTCATGCACAGCAGGAAGATCCAGACATCAAGCCGATTCTGGGATGGATGAAGGCCCGTGCTACCAAGCCTAAGTGGAGGGACGTCTCAGCGATGAGTTCAACCACGAAAAGCTATTGGGCCCAATGGGACAGCTTGCTGCTTCAGGATGGAGTCCTGTGCCGTAAATGGGACAATGGTCGAAGAGACAGCTGTCGTTTGCAAATGGTTGTCCCTAAAGCTAAAGTGCCGAATGTTCTACAGCTGTGCCATAATGGTCGTTCAAGAGTCCATCTGGGAGTTAAACGAACTCTACTGAAGGTCCGAGAACAGTTTTACTGGGTCCATTATCGTGACGATGTCGAGGATTGGTGTCGTACATGTACAAGTTGTGCGGCCGTGCGGGGACCTCAGACACGTGGTAGGGGAGCACCGAAATTGTACAATGTTGGTGCACCACGGGATAGGACAGCCCTTGACATTGCGGAGCCGTTACAGAAAGGCGCAAGAGGGACTCCTAAGATCGTCCATGTGGATCGCTTGGCGCGTTATTATGGGGCCGATAATGTCGGGACGAGCATGTCTTAGGAGGGGGCAGTGTTACTCGCTCCAGTCGACGATATACTAGCGCCATCTAGTGTCAGGAACGAGAGCGAGTAGAGCGTTGCAGAAAATGACATCACAGATCTCTCAACCGACAGCGCCATCCGAAGAACTAAGTTTCTAGAAAATCTATACTCGCAAACTCGTCCCTTTGCGCGCATTTACCTGAATATTCGGGATATTTCTTTGCTAATTTAAATAAATAGGCGCTGCAAGATGCGATCGGGGCAGAGTTGAACTCGGCGACACAAGCGAAGCTTCGGAGCGAAATTAAGTGAATTAGTGTGTTTAATTATTAGTGTTTTTAACTTTAATTTGTATAAAGTAAATTAAAGTGTTAATTTAGGTAATTCTATCGGCAATTTTTATTGTCACGAACCTCAAGCTCGTAACAGTATGTACGACAATAATTTAATACTTGTCTGCCTCTTCCATCCACACTTACCACATGGTACAAAAGTGTAGATGCAAGCCCAGGGTTTACAACAGAATCATTAGAATGCATTAAATTAGTGGCAAAGAACAAAAAAACCGAACTGTATTGTGCAGTAAGCATGGATGAGATGGCTATAAGGAGGCACGTCCAATGGGATGGAACAAAATGTGTAAGTCTGGTGAACTATGTGGTAGCTTTGAATCGAAGTTCTAAAACTTTGTTGAACTAAGTTTGTATAAAAATGGTTATTATAATATTAAGGAATTTATGGAAGACAATAACCCCCAAGAAGGGTGATTCCTTCCTCAGAGACCAGGGTCAATTCACCAGACTCTCCAAAACCTGTTACGACACAGGCATCAAATACGACCATGCTAAACCTAACATTCTAGTCAGCGCCAACGTGACCCCGTCGGCGGGAATGAAAGAAGGGCTACCGGCCGGCGTACGACATTCGCGACGGTGCTTAAGAGAAGAACAACAAGCAAGAAGACCTCTAAGGCTCCCTATTAGGTCCCATTAGGCATTAGATTAGTGATAGTTTGTAAGACTGCCGCACTGTGTAAATAGTTTAATAAATTTACTTTAGTTTTTTGTACAATCTTTAATTTAACTTTAACCCTAGCAGTTTAAAATAGTAATAAATTCTCTCAGTAAATAATTAGTCATATAGATATCACAGTAACAGCACAGAATAAATAATAGTACTACGTACAGAAGTTGCTCCTTTAATGTCGACTGCTTGCCGACATTAAATAGCCTACATTATTAATCAGATAAATCGCGCACGTAAGCTAAATAAAATTTTATCGCTGCGCGCGAGTGTTAATGTTACGGCGCCTCTACACGTTGGCCAACACAGTGGCGAATGTAGTGGCCAATAGCATTGGCCAACGTGTAGACGGGGTGTTTGGGCTTCATTGGTATGTATTGGAACGATGGCCCGCAAGTTGGCGCGAGATCCGTGTGGTGTCGGTTTTTTACAAAAGATCAAAGGATTGTTGGCAGAGTTTGGTCGCCGCGTTCACACGTTGGCCGCGCATTTAGTTTGCTACAAGCTCCCAGAGTGATTACACGCATCTGATTTAAATTTTATATTCTAGCTTTGTAGGGTGGATACCCCAATTACCGGCCTTTTAGTGCCAATTTAAACTTTAAACATTCCTAATACTTTAATTAGCGCGATTTAATTATTATTAAACATTTGTTTTAATCAACAAGCTAAAAAAAAGCAAAAAAATACGTTTTTTTACAATCAGATTATTGCGAGAACAATTTTAAAATGAAAAAAAAATGAAGCACGTCGTTTATACGTGGTAGAACCATGCAATTTAAAATGAGGAGGAACGAGGCATTTTATCTTAGTCCTCACGGGTGACAACGCATCTGCATTTTGATTCGTAATCGAGGATAGATGCAGATGTCTGTGGGCCACAATAACCACTTACCATCAGGTGAACTGTGTGCTCGTTTGTCACCCTATCCTATAAAAAACGTCGATTTCTTATAATTTAATCGTGCAAGTTTTCAAAGCATTATCATCATTACAGCTGTTCACAAGTCCACTAATGAACATCATCCTCCACAGACTGCCGCAAAGCATGCTCCTGAGCCACTTTGCTCGTCATGAGTTTTTCATTTATGTTCTAAGTTACAATTAGTACCTATTATTAAGTCAGTGTTAATTATATTTATTGCTATTATTTTTGTTTTCTATATTTTTGTCAAATAAATTATAAGGTTTTTTTTATCTAATATACGAGCATCCATATTACTTTGCATCTTTTCCCCTTCCTACGCCATGGCGGACTTCGTGGATATTAAGGACTATCAAAAAAGAGTTAAAAATACATTGCGATTATACATGTTATACAATGTTAATTAAGTTACTTAGGTGAAGTACCTATTCTAACTATGATCGCCTGACCATATTTTCGTACCTATGTGATTTCTGCGATGCTCAACGCATGCAACTAGCAAGGCCACAGCAAATAAACCCGAAATATGATTCCTAACAGAAATGTGATCGTATTCTACTGAGTTAAAAATCTTGTTAGAAAACAAAGTTTTAATTTCAGTGTTTAGTGTTATTATAACTTACTTATTTTTTATTACAATTTTATATTTTAATTACAAGACATAATATATAGGTATGTAAGTATGTAGATACTTGGATAGTGAAGTAAATTTCAACTACGTTAAGTAATAAAGTACATAGGTATTACTTGTGTAGATAAATTATTACCACAGTATAATAAAAACATACGACGCCTTTGATCTCGTGGTAAATGCCGACAACATCTAGACAGCGTATGGAAGTTAGGGTTGTCACAAATTAACAACTTTTACTAATTTCATTATTTATTTTAGATCTACACCGTGATCAACAATATGATTACTAATATAAAGAATAAGTAATAATTTGTTCTTACATTTTTCCTGAAAGTACTCAAAACGCTAATTGCACGCCTCACAACATTAGGGAGTGCTCTACTCTCGATATGTGGCCATACCTCAGTTTCGACTCCTCATCAAAATTGACATCCCTAACATTAAAAAAATGATGTCCACCATCTTGGATTTAAAAATAAATTCCATTTTCGTTATCAGCACCCCAAGAAACCTCGAAATTGATACCCATATCATATTATTAAAAAAATGTTAGCCATCTTGGATATGAAAATGGATGCCAGTTTCGTAATAAGCACCCCAAGAAACACCGAAATTGATACCCATATCGTATCATTAAAAAATGTCCGCCATCTTGGATATGAAAATGGATGACAGTTTCGTAATAAGCACCCCAAGAAACCCCGAAATTGATACCCATATCATATTATTAAAAAAAATCCGCCATCTTGGATATGAAAATGGATGCCGGTTTCGTAATAAGCACTACAAGAACCTCGAAATTGATACTCATATCATATTATTAAAAATGTCCGCCATCTTGGATATAAAAATGGATGATAACATTTAAAAATAATAAAAGCAAGCGCGCGCTAACCCTGGAAGTCGTGTCCAAAGCTACGAATACGATTGGCATAAGCAGATCGGGCTCGTCCTTCCCGCGTCTCACCCCACACACCCCGCACGATTGCCCCGTCTAGACGTCTTAGTCGGACGACTGTATGGATTTATAGACTGTGTTATTACTTAATTCTTTTTTACTATCAGTACCTATCTAACAAAAAAAAAGAAATAAATTCACCTTTAATAACTTGTTTCTGAAATCCTTCGGTAATTTTAAAGAATGATATATCTGAAACCTTTTTTTGGGCATTTGGCATCCATCCACGCAACCATTATAGTAGGAGCGGCGTTTTTCCATTAAAAATTATCAAATAGGTAAAATAATATACATAACACTAAACAAAGACTATTTCAACAAGTATTTACAAAAAAAAACTAATTACGTAAACACTGTTAAAAAAAAGTTTATCGACCAAATTGGCGATATTTTGAAAATGGGCCACGTTAGAAGTACCCTTAACCGACGAGCATGTATGCGTAGATATATGGATGTAAAGGAGGCGAAAGAGGTATGTAAGGATCGTGCCAAATGGAAGTCCGTAGTCTCTGCCTACCCCTCTGGGTGACAGGCGTGAGTGTTTATGTTACGTTAAAAAACTCAAAACATTCGATCGCCTACAACGCGCTAGCCCCGACTGCGTATGTTACCCTGGGTGCCTAGCGATTGTAGGTAATTATTTCACGCAGGTAGCAAGAGTGACAGAGGGCTGGTAACAGTTAGTTCAGTATCTTCTTTCTTCAATATTAAAACACAACCTACATAAATACAGCCCACTAAGCTCTCATTCATTACACAATAGTTTCTTTAAGTTTATTAGTCAGATAGATATCACAATTTTTTAGTTTCTTCTTTCTTCACCACAGTAAATTATAATAAATAATTAGTTAAATACAGTCCACTTAGCTCTCCATCAACTACAATACATATCAATGATAATCGTTAATAGCAGTGTTCCATTTCAGGCTTACTTCACGTACTAATTTCTAATTTTATAGCTAGTTGTGGGGTAAATTTTTCCTCACACTTGTAACCCTAAATATAGTGACGTATTTACTTTTGTCCCTTTCTGCGACACGCTATGGCGGAGTCTATAGGATTCTCTGTCTACGGTTTGAACCATTCCGTAATGTTCTCTTAGTAGTCTATGAACCATTCTTTCAGTAATCTATGGTCTATGCATTCTTTCATTCGCGGTAATCGGAGGGGGCTTGTACGTATCTTGGAAATTTTTATTTTTCATTTTCAAATGCCGTTTTATTTAGTAAAAAGGTTTAACGTAGTGGTTTTAAATGGTTAAGACAATTTTTTAAAAATATATTCGTCAAAATTCGCTAGTGTCATAAATTCTTACTTAGGTTATGTTAGAAGTCCTCGTAAAAAGATAACTTCTATGGTTTTTTACGTACGGACGTAGTTGTGATTTTTTATATTTACACTATTTTTGAACATTTTACGTATTTTTACAGCGAATAATTTGGTTTGGACATTATGAAAACGACGCAAGTTGCTCTTTACGCATTGAGACTCACATATTCGCAGGTGAGAATTTATTTTTCGTTTTTACTTGTAGGTAATATTATAATATAATACCATTATAGAATTAGTTTAAAATAACTTTATTATAACTTTATTTCTCTTTGCATCTCATTAATTTATTAAGTATTAATTTATTTAAATAATACTATCATTTCTAGAAATTTGATTATCGAATAAGTATGCCTTTATAATGGAACTAGAATAAATTAAAGCCACTTCAATATTTAGCCGCAATGTAGTTCTATAATCAAAAGTATGATACGGATGGAGTTAAATTTTTTTTTTACTTTAATTGCTGTAAGAAAGGGCCTAACTACGACATGACCAGTCTGATAGTATTCCTATACCTTTTTGCTGGTGATGTTTTCATAAAAATTTAACTATTTAGATATTTGTCTTATGGTGCATCAATTCCACCCCGCCACCAGACATCAGAGCAAAGTTGAACACATTTTCATAACATTTGAATAAATTTTATGTCTTGCATTCTAATTTGCACTCACGAAGTAAATTTAATTAATTTTATTTACTATGTTTCAAACATTTGCACTTACATTTTATACATTATATTACCGATAACAGCTAAAAACCGCGCTTCTTGTCAAGTGTGACATTTATGGCAAATATCCTCCCCATAAGGCATTCTATGGAGGAGACTTTTGTCTTCAGCTGCGAATTTTTGATAGGCTGTGTTCAATGAATAGATAAATAATCCTCTTCATAAAACTACTTGCTCATCACATTTTTATTCTATATACTATAACCTGCTCTCTGTCTGGATGAGCACTATTCCTATTAACAACCTAATTATTGTCAATACACACAAAATTTTATAATAAACTAGCTTGCCAGGCAAACGTTGTTCTGCCCTTTTCGGCGACCCTTTGTCATGTCCTGCTATCATCATCATCATTACAGCCCTTCACAAGTCCACTTCTGAACATAGGCCTCCCCCAAGTAATGCCACAAGGCACGGTCCTGAGCCACCTGCATCCATCGACTTCCTGCATGTCTTACCAGGTCGTCACTCCATCTAGTGAGGGGTCGCCCTACACTACGCCTACCGGTATGAGGCTGCCACTCAAGAACCTTTCTTCCCCATCGGTTATCGGTTCTTCGAACTATATGGCCGGAACATTACCTACTAATTCGTTGGGCTATGTTGGTCACTCTGGTTTTACTGCGGATATCCTCATTTCTGAGTCCATCACGCAGAAAAACTCCGAGCGTAGCCCTCTCCATAGCTAGCTGAGCGACGTCCTCATACGGCCAGCAGTGAAGGATCACGTCTCAGATCCGTAAGTCATCACTGGCAATACGCACCGGTTGTACAATCTAGTTTTCAGAGATTGAGGTATACCTGACGAGAAGATGTGTCGTAATTTCCCGAATGCTGCCCAGCCGAGTTGAATCCGTCGATTGACCTCTCGGTCGAAGTTGGACTTACCTAGTCGGACTATTTGTCCCAGGTAAACATACTCGTCAACAACTTCGAGCATAGTGCTCCCAACAACTACCGGCATAGGTGTGACATTGACATTAAACATGATCTTGGTTTTGTCCATATTCATCTTAAGACCTATCCGTTGGGAGACATCATTGAGGTGATTGAGCATAGTGCTCAGGTCCTCTAGCGATTCTGCCATAAGGACTATCTCGTCGGCAAATCGAAGGTAAGTGATGTACTCGTCATTGATGCTAATGCCGTATACTTTCCAGTCCAGTAGCTTGAAAACGTCTACCAACGCAGTGGTGAAGAGTTTCGGAGATATAATGTCACCCTGTCTTACACCTCTCTGCAGATGGATAGGTTTCGAACTCTGGTTCTGTACTTAGATAGCCATCGTAGCCGTACTGTACAAACACTTCAGCACTTCGATATACCGACACTCAACTTGGCACCACTAAAGGGACTGTAGCACCGCCCAAATTTCGACGGAATCAAAGGCTTTCTCATAGGCTTCTTCTCATGTCCTGTTAAAAATTCTTAAATTCGCAAAAAAGAAACAAATTTGATTAAAATCGCTGTGCAAATTTGATTAAAATCCCAATAAAGTTGGTCCCAAACAAAGGCAGGTAAAGCCTAATTAGCTTTTGATTACTTACTGCTAAATACACAGTTTTCACATTTAAAAATCAGCTGCTTTAGCCAAATGTGGTCTACTCCTTTGTTGACTGACACATAATTTGGTAATTATTTATAGCTATGAAAGTAAAATTGTTGTTATTTGCAATGAAATATGGATAAAACACAACATAATTAATGGTGGTGACTGTTTAATGGATTAACTGAAGAAAATAAAATTGCCTAAGATAATAACACCCATCAGACACCATCACCTATTGATATATTTTGTCAATTTTCTAGTGTTCGGTACCAATGTTGCCTATTGTGATAACTTTTTATCTAGTAATCTCCCAGGTGTTTGTTTGTCACAGACATTTTCCTCTTATTCTATTTCATGAAAAAATTGATCATAATTTGGCATATTTATAAATGTGGTTAAGCCCAAATGCAGATGTGTTAAGTTTTAATTTTTTATTTAAAAGATTAGTTTAAAGCTGTCCAAATAGAGAATTAAATTTCGTATTTTAATAATAATAACCAATTAAAATCTTCGAAAATATTTTGTAATTACTAGTTTTAACCAACACCAACACACATTGGGGCAGTGCGGCAGACTCTTCCTTGCCCTAAAACCCTCTCAGAGATGAGGGGAGGCCTATGTCCAACAGTGGGACGTACGTAGGCTGTAACTTTACTTTTAACTTTTACTAGTTTTATCCAAAAAAATTCCCCAAAAAATGTCTCAACATATGTTTTAAGGATATCGTTGAGAAAATCTAAAAATAAATATCATAAGAAGATATTGGTAGAAAATTATGAGAACCTAACATTTCTTGAATCTTTATACATTTTGCTATAAAAAACTGGGTGTTAACATAAATTTGTGAAATGTAGAATAAGTCAAAATTATTAGGTTTGAAAAATTCTACTCTCATAATCAATTGTTTTTTTTTATAAAAAGAATATTAACAATACTATAAACATTACTGATATTCCCCTTAACCACTCGTGGTAAGCTTAAATTGTTAGGTGGGTCATGCCAGTAATCGAATGGCAGATTCGAACCCACGACCTTTTTGAGTTCGCGGTCCGCGCCCTGCCATTAGGCTACTGTCGTCAACAGTTAATAATTGTTATGAATATCTAAAAATTGAGAGTGAACTGATGGCATAAATTATTAATTGTTAATTATTTTCCTAGTATATCTTCCTTTTCTTGGTTATTAACCGTTACTGTTCCCTATGAATTTTCTCGTTTGCCATAATTATCATGCCTGTCAGGTTGGTTGGCAATTACAGCTTTTATTTTTTAGTGTTATCAGAAAGATGCTGCTCTCCTCTATCTCCTGGTGTAGTGGACATTCATACACCATGTAATTTTTTTTAATAGTATAATGGTAACAAATGAGCACACAGTCCACCTGATGGTAGGTGGATGCTGTGGCCTATAGACATCCACATTTATCCACGATTAAGAATCAAAATGCACCTTATCACCCCTGAGCACTGAGATGGAATGCCTCATTTCCAGTAAAAAAAAAGTCTCCGAATCTATACACTCACCTTACGAAACACAGCAGTATTAAGCTGCTTTTTTACGCTGGTATTCTGTGAGAGCATGGTCCTTCCCCGGTCAAGCCGACCCATTCAAGTGACAACCATAATATAGCTGCAGCATGGCTCTACCATGTAAAATTACCATTTACTATTTGATCATTATCGCTCTACCCTGTAAAATTATCAATTACTCTTTGATCACTATTGTTTTGCACATAGTGTTAAACTCTCGTTGTAGTAAGGATTTACTATAATCATCTATTAAGCTGGTGGATTGTCAATTGCAAAACTAGACTTCACACCTTTGACGCTGCTGTCCGTTGCCAGTCTACATACATTATGCCTGGTGTAAATGAGATGGTTATATCACCATCCATAGAAATCCGTAAGATTTTACTGACGACTTACGAACCTGCAGAACGAAAGGGGGTGATGAGATTTTATTACACCCCCACCACACGGCAAAGGCTGTATTTCAAAGTAGTAAGGGTAGTAAGTTAAGCTTGTTTATTTATGCATTATCTGTAACAAAAAATATATCGGTGTATTTCCATCGTATGTCGACGCACGCGTCACCTTTACATAATAATTTATACAAAGTAGCACTTGGCAACAATTTATTTGTGTTACTATGTGTAAGTTGATAGCATGTTATGTCTTGTAACGAAAGAATAAGGTTTATTTTTGGAAATTAAATTGGTTAATATATTTTATTTAGAAGTAAGGGTGACAAACGAGAACACCTATATTATGTGAATGTTGTGGCCCATAGACACCTAAATTGATCATCTATTAAAAATCAAAATGCAGATGCACAGAAATCTTAATAATAAGACAATACGGTAATATGTGGCGACATCGGTTTTGGAAGTAATCAAGCGCTAATTCATTTCCATTGTCTTATTATTACTATTTCTGTGTGCAGATGCGTTGTCTCCCCTGAGGATTAAAATGGAATACCACGTTACCACTAAAAAGGGTCCCCAATTCTCTACACTCACCGTACAAAATGTCCTTTCGGTCAAAAAATAGGAAATGATGGGTCGGCTCGACCGTGGAAGGAACACGCTCAAAGAATACCAGCGTAAAACAAACAGCTTAATGGTCCGGAGGCACTTTTTACTGGAAACGAGGCATTTCAGCTTACTTCTTAGGGGTGACAGTGTATCTGTAATTTGATGCTTCGTCGAAAATAGATGTAGATGTCTACAGGCCACCGTATAAATGTACCACCAGGTAGTCTGTGTGCTCGTTGGTCATCCTTATTTTATAAGAGAAAACTATAACAGTCTTTTCTAAGAGCCTTGGTAGCACAGAGAATGATTTTTTTTATAGAAGAGGGGGCAACGAGCATGCGGCTCACCCGATGTTAAGTGACTACCGCCGCCCATGATCAACCGCAACACCAGGGGAATTGCAGGTGCATTGCCGGCCCTTTAGAAAGGAGTAAGCTCTATTCTTGAAGGTTCCCAGCTCGTAGGTCAAAGTACTCGAGCAAACTGGGACCTATCCTCGCCGCCGCGCCTTCGCTCTTCTCGTGGATTATTTTGAACACGGCAAGTCCCAATATCAGAAAGTCTAAAGTCATCGGTTGCGCTTAAGCAATTAAAGCATTAATTTACATATGAGGCAATCACGTGTCGTACGTATGATCACGTAATATAATGTACCGTTTGTGCGATGAATTCGGACTTAGCTTGGATGCAGACATACCAAGCCAAGAAAACTAACAAATTATGTCTGAACGTCATAAAACTATGTTGGCTCCGGCTAGTCATCAGTTATCTAACCATTAATCACATGATCGTCGTACTATAATACTAACCTAATTTTACTGGCCAATGGAATGTATTTCTAAAAACCGTAATGGTTTTTATTAGTCAAATAAGTCGGAATTATGTCGATATTCGATAATAGAATTAATTATTTTTACGTAGTAGAGCCGTAGAAGCCGTAGTAGCTCAGAGGCTAAATGCTCGCTGTAAATTTCGCAGTACGCGAGCAACCCGGGTTCGATCCCCATCGGCAATAGTGAAATTGTTAATTGCATTTTTAAGTGCTGGTCTCAGATGAAGTAAAAAAAGGTAGATATCGCACCTAGAACAAGAAACTGTAACCAATTTTATAACTTTGTGTGAGTCAGAGGAGTGTTGCCACTTTTTTTAATAGTCCCTGAAAATCGAGATACAATACTACACAATTATAAGAGTAATATGCGACGCGAATGTAAAAGTATATCTGTCTGTTTTAATAAATTTCAACAATTGGACAATTCAAAAAAAAGATAAAGCATGTAGGAGGCATCTGTAGATATATAGATAGATAGATTGTCCAGTGAGCATGTAAGCATCGATAAAATATACAACATAATATGTAATGTAAATCATGTTTATTATAAAAAATTACTCAATAGTAAAAAAAAACTAGTTGGAATAAAAAATAAATTTTCATGGAATTAAATATATACTTTTCTAAATGAAAAAAAAGTATATTTTAGTAAATGCAAAATAGAACAAACTCCAGCCGGGGGCACAAAGGATTGTTCTAATTTGTACCCCGGGTAGGAGAGATATGAAGTATCAGCCGGAGAGGACACCAAGTCTCGGTTAAAAAGAAAGGTATTCTGTAAGGTCGTGGTACCACCCCGGTTCAAGCTGGCCTGTCCATGCGATATCAATAGCCGCTGCGTAGCTCTACTACTGTCAAGTCAAGAGGATGGCTGCCATTTTGACTCATTTCGGCCCAGTTTTATAGCAGCTACCCTTCATTTTTTTTAAAGGATAGGGAAACAAACGAGTATACAATCCACATGATGGTAAGTGTTTGGTGTGGCGAATAGACATCTGCATATATCCTTAATTACCAATCAAAATGCAGATGCGTTGTCACCCGTGATGACTAAGATGGAATGCCTCGTTTCCAGTAAAAAGGGTCTCCGGTTCTCTACAGTCACCATACGAAACGTCGGAATTAAGCACTATTTTACGCTGGTATTCTGTGAGACCGTGGTCCTTCCCTGGTTGAGCCGACCCATTCGTGCTATAACAATACTACTAATAGTATAACTGCAGCGTGGCTCTACCACTTAAAAAAATCATGTCTTACTAAATATATAATATTTAGTAAGACATGATTTATATATATATATATATATATATATATATATATATATATTCGTTGGTAGCCTAAAATCATAAATATTTTTTGATAGTAAAATAGTTTGTAAAGTACTCAACAATTAAAAAATTAAATATTTATCTTGACATCAATTTGATGTAATATATAACAATTAATTTTAAAAAAAATATGCTGATTACATATATTTTTATAACAGCCTAAAATTAATTACCCAAATCTTGGATCATAAGAAATACTGGCAACATTCTCCTGTTACGTAATCTCGAAACATTGACATTCGTGCTTCGAATAACCTTCAAAATTGTGTTGAAATAACAAATTAAAATATAGTTAAATGAGTGTTTACGAGTGAAACGACTTCATCTTCAGACTTTTTGTTCACTTTAGTATTGTTTTTGTAACATTTAATTACACAGGACGGCATTTTGTAGGCAAATTTACTGCACGACGCCCCGGGAAGTAGGTCGATTTCACAAGTCGAATTAATTTGACACTTTTTTTTCGGTTTGTGCAAATACCCGTTTTATTGTTATCCGACCGGCCATAACGTTTACTTTTATGAAGTTAGTATATCAGAATGTAAAATCACGGTGCGTAACTACTCAAAAGTGACAAAAAATCAAGATCAGGGTAACACGAATGATATACCTGGGAACACGAATGAAACTCGCATAACACGAATGAAGTCTGCATGACACTGGCTGACTAAATCAGATACTTTACGATTATTATATTGGGTACGTAGTACTATTACACACGAAAATATGTATGTTAGCATTTTTAGGTGAGAACAAAAACAAAAACACTTTTATTAAACTTTTAATCAAAAGACTTTAAAAAACAATACAATACAAATATTAAGAATACACGATTACGTAATATAATTATTTCTGTGATCTACAAAATATAAGTAACAAACTTTTTGGTTATAACAATGTATAATTATGTAGGCATATATTTCTCATAAAAGTATTTCTACCAGACTTATTTATTTATTCAGTCATTTTGGATAGGTAATATTATATTAATACTTAGTTAAATCTTATAGCTAGTTTCTTATTCAATCTTGTTTTCTTATTTTTATAATTTCAATTCTTTTTTTTTCGTATTAACTTAATTATGTAATCAGTCTTGATCATGTTTTAAAGTTACCATCACTTTCTATTCCTCCATTTTTCTTATTCTCAAAAGACCGTTCATTAATAAAGCGGAGGAAAGCCTCTTCATGCCCACTAGACACCTTCTGTTGGGTGTTTATGAATGTTTGATTTGTCCAATCAAATTTTACATCTGCAAGTCTTTTAACAGATTTTATAATTTTGCGTGTTTCGGAAGTAGACGGATTATTGTTCCGATTATAATACTGGATGGATACATCGCTCAATACCGTAATTCGTTTGCTTGGTGGAATAACTTTTATATTTTGGACAGCCGATTCGACGACACTCTTATAAATTTTACGTAATTGCATATGTTTATCCTCATGTTCGCAGATTTTATACAAACACAAAAAAACAGCTTAGTTTTCGGAACTCAAGAAATTCTGATCCAGAATTCTACATCACTTGGTGAACTAACATAGTACCCTTGAATGGTGAAATATCCTTAGGAAGAAGTTCTTTTTCTATAATTTCATGCCCCTCTACTATTTTTATCTCAACGTTTTTAATATTTTCGCGAACAACTGCAAGGAATGTTGAAAAATCCCCGACGTCACGCCCACATTTAACTTGATGATCAGCTGTCCGCTTAACCACAGCGCCAATGCCGTCAGGGTCGCCTTTGCCATGACCACTTTCTTGGTAGTTCCAAGTAACTGGTTTTAACGATGGGAAGGTATCGCGGAGCTGAGTCAATTTGTAAAATATTTGTTTATTTCGGTATTGGCTTGTTGGACTATCTGTTAAAATGTGGGCGGTGGTAATATAAGGCCATTTTTCGAACACAAATTGTAACGCCTTCTGTAAATGTGCCCAGACTGCAGGGGAATCATGCCGTGTACATTCGCTGACCGTGCACAGACAATGGTTAACAGTCTCCCTTCCTTCTTTGAGATAAGCTACAACGGTATGAAGAGATACTTGTCCCCGGCTACCCCCAAAGTGTAGACTTTGCACCTCTTCAGCAAATTTGTAACTATAATTTTCAGAAAAGTCCATGTGGAGTAATGTTTCGTCATGATTAAGGGATTCTTTCAATAGAGTAACAGCTTGATGTTGATTGAGGATGTTCACAGTATGAATAAAGAATTTCGGAAGGGAATGCTCAAGTTTAAATATCAGGTCTTTAGGCTTTATTTTCCTTGTTAATTTTTTCACTATATTTATTTCTTTGAAGCTTAATTTCTTTTTATCTCTGCACCATTCATGGTACTCGATTTCGTCCGTATTATTAAATTCATTGTACGATATAACTCTGTTTTTACAAGTTTCACAATCTCTGCCAACGCACTTTTTACTGTATTTGTCGCAACAATGAACGTGCAGCATATCCCGGTAATTCCTTATGTCAACTATTTTATTTTTCTTTAAAGCTAAAATCATTAGATCTATATTTGTATGTGCCATACATGCACATGTTTCCCTGTCATCTCGTGGCAAATAGACCCGAAATGGGCGTAGTCTTGTAAATGTTACATAACTAATCAGTATGTTAGGATTCTCTTCAAGAAATTTTTTATGCAAATTTTTAACAGAATCCAGCAGATACCGTTTTTGTTTTATTATTCCAAATTTTTTTTACATATTGTTTTTTTCCTGCGCCAATGCGGTTGTTAATGTCATCTTCATAAAAACTTTTGATTAATTCTTGGATGCTATCATTGCCTTGCTTAATCTTTTGCTGAAATCTGTCTTTAAAATACTTTTTACGAAACTCTAAACTAGGTCTACGTTTCAAATTGCCAGAAGACTTTAAAATAACTTTTCGGTTGTCGCTTCTTTGGCAGCATCAGGGCAACTAAGTGTATGAATAGGAACTTGAGTAGGTAATGCAATGTTTTCTTCCCAAACAGTATATGCCTGATTTTCTTTTATTTTATTTAATTTCTTTGTCAAAATTCTGCAGCGCTTTTGGTATTTCTTAATTAATAAGGTCAGTTCTCTTTTTTCTATCGCATGTTTAACTTTAAGGCTTTAATTTTACTTTGGAATGTTCTTTTCTTACTTTCTTTATTTATCTCTTTTTTTACATTTTCCTCATACAAAGGAACGGAGAACTCTTTATCATTTATTTTTGTGTGAGCTTCGAGCACTTGAGAAATGGTTACTTCTTGTATCTTCCGTTCTTGTGCTTTCTTCTCCAGGTATCGCTTCGAATTTTCTCTCCAATGCTTTCGTTGTGCTCTTTGTTCCCTTGGAGACATTTGGTTGATATTTTTTACTTTCTTCTCGCTTTTCCTTTTTAAGTAAGCCTCCTTTTTTTAGCCCTTTCAACGGCATATTTTTCGGGATCGCTTTTTATTCGTTTATATTTTTCCCTTCTTGCAATCCTTCTCCTTTCCAACCCATCTTCATTTTTGTTACATTTTTTCTTTCACCATTTTAAACCTTAAACAATTTACCACCTTAAAGTTTGTAAGTAAAAGTAAGGTTTAAAAGCAAATTTGATGACACATAAGCTAAAAACAAGAAAAGAATCATAACCCTTCTTTTCGTAGTCAAGTAATATACCGTTTCATTCGTGTAGCATTGCATTTCATTAGTGTTACTCAAAAAAATGACACTAATGAAGTGACACGAATGAAATTTTCAACAAACAATCTAATTTATTGCGTCGTAGAATATTCTAGACGCCATTAAAAGCCCACAAAATATCCGCGTTATTCGTTGCTAATATACGTGCATGATAAAGAATCCATTGTTCAAATACTTATTATCATACTACTATAAACACGAATGATTCAGTTTTCGTACTCAGCACAGAAATTCAATAAAAAAGCGATTTCTTACCAGAATTAACGATGCACGTGTCTGCTATCACCGACCGTTCTCGTGCCACTAGGGTACTTCTTTACGTGCGTAAAAGTGGGGATAGCAGTAATGCACAGGTGTTCTTAATAACGGAACGTTTATTAAGTGGACACTAATGATTGAAAAAAATGGTCACAAAATAAAACAGAGAGAAATGGTATTACATTTTGTATTAATTTAAAACTATCAGCGTAACTTGAGTATATGGTTATTAATGTGTAACCAGAATAAAAAAATATACGTTTTTACACAGTAATATTTTTCATAATTAAAGTTTTGTTGAAAAATCAGGGAAATGACCGGTGACACAAATGAAAAAATAGATAGTTTCTTTTGATTATCTCTAATGTTACACATGTTAGTTTACTATTCCTAACTGTACAATATTAAGATGTTATGTAAGTATCGCATTATAAAGAAATAACGTATTTTCCAACAATATTAAAGGAGTTATTTCATAAACCCAGTTTTTACGGATGGTTTGAAATCGACCCAAGTACTGAGCGAATATGAGCGTAGTTTGATGCACGTGTGTGCGTGATCGCGTGTGCTCACATAAAGGAGCGAAGTTTTTTCGCTACACCAATAACAAAGGCCGCGCTGTATCTACCTTTTTTTACTTCATCTGAGGTGCTGGTTTATCACGTGTTCGGCGGTAAAGGAAAACATCGTGAGGAAACCGGCGTATATGAGAGATGAGAAAAAAAAATACTATTTCGAAGACATGTGAAGTTCGCCAACACGCATTGGGGAGCGCGGCGTACATTTCGTTGCCTTAAAACCCTCTCAGAAATGAGAGGAGGCCTGTGCCCGGCTGTGGGACATATAGGTTGTAACGTGGTAGAGCCATGCTGCAGCTGTATTAGTAGTATAGTTGTAGCACGAATGGGTCGGCTCGACCGGAGAAGAACGGAATGCCAGTGTAAAAAATAGCGGCTCAACGCTGCTGTGTTTCGTATGATGAATGTAGAGAACCGGAGACCCTTTTACTGGAAACAAAGCATTCCATCTTAATCCTCACGGGTAACAACACATTTACCTTTTAATTCGTAATCGAGGATAGATGTAGATGTCTATGGACCACGGTAACCACTTACCATTAGGTGGACTGTGTGCTCGTTTGTCACCTTTACTCTAATAAAAAATTATCCTGTAGTATAATATACAACACATATACGGACCAGATAAGACGCTGTTTTCAGCTTCATGTTAAATGTGCTTGCCATGTGCGGCCTGTGGATATTTAAAAAAAAAAAGTTCTTTAAAATTAAAAATCTTACAACACAGAAAGGATGGTTGTATTAATTATTCTGAAAGGCTCATTTTTTCTGTATCAGCTGAACTTTCGGTTTATTTTACCATGGCGGCTACCATATTAATGAAATAAGAAGATTGATGAAGGTGTACGACCATTGCCAAACCTCTATAACCGTCGTATAACCATTTCTTAT
Organism: Parnassius smintheus behrii; assembly: GCA_036936625.1. Classification (NCBI taxonomy): domain Eukaryota; kingdom Metazoa; phylum Arthropoda; class Insecta; order Lepidoptera; family Papilionidae; genus Parnassius; species Parnassius smintheus. The sequence goes on from JAUPFT010000024.1 coordinate 14,932,626, forward strand.
ATTTGCGCGAAAACTACACATTGAATAAAACTATTTTTACGGATTTTATTTCGTTGAATTTTAATTATTTTCAACTCCCGAAGTTTCGGGTGCTTTGCAGCACCCATGGCCAAGGGAGGACTGAGGTGATTGACGTCCCAATGTCAAAGTTGCGATACGAACCCAGAGTAATGCAATTCAGAGTTAACGATATTCCACGCATTAGAACCAAACGATTTGCTTCATCTTTTGTAATACGTATAGAAAAGTCCAAATATATCTGAATGCAATCTGAGTGTCTTCAGGCGAGATTGAATAGACTTTTCTTATGTTAAGACAGTAAACTAGGCCTTCACCACCACTTACCACCAGGTGAGATTGTGGTCAAGCACTGGCTTGTAGTAAGAAAAAAAAGTAAAAAATAAATATATGCGCAGTTCACACTTAGTACAAGTAAAAAATCTTCAAATGAAATGATATCTATATAAATAAAATCATAGAAGTTTGCAGTTTTCGTACATCTCTCATCTTCTATCATCGTTACATCGCGGAATAACTACTGGATAGATTTCAATTACATTTTCTAAGTTTTATTTCTTATACACTTGACCCTTATTTAAAAAAAAATATTGCGATATATTCCTTTAATATAAAGTTATTAGTATGATATAAAGTTGTTATTAGAGCACAAGAAGTCGCGGGTATCAGCTACTTTAAAATAAATATATTTCACGTCAAATGATTTATTTAATATGATCATTTTCAACCACAAGTATTCTAAATACTTATTATATATAACAATAAGATAAAAGCAATTTATAACAAATAAATGTTACAATCCTAGACATGTAGAGGCTAAGTTTTAGTGTAATAAATCAAAAGAATCATTTCTTTCAAGTGGAATTGGTTTGCAATAGCGTCATCTATTGCATTTTATAGGTTAACGTCGTTTTTTCGAACAAAAATTAATTGACTCTCAAGGTGGTACGTAAAATAGACACTAGATGGCCTATTTGTTTTGCTTCTTTGAATAATTGTGGAATGAGGTTCCTTGTTGTGAATTTTTTTCTATATGTTTACCTGAATTAACATACTTTGGCGTTTATAAACAATAGAGCTAGAAATTTGACGATGGGTACTAAATTAATGCCATTGAATCGGGAGGCAATATGGCACTTTCGTCCCTGAAAGGAGGGTCGAAATACGAACTATCGATCAAGGTACAATGAAATAGTATAATATGTAATATTGAGAACTACAAAAGGCTTAGGCTAAAAGGTTACGGCCTTCATAAAAGTGTACACTGTTATCGATGATGAAGGATCTATTCCTTGTGGAAAGAACTTTATCAGCCATGTTTATTTCCCGCGAACTTCATCAAAATTCACCAAGGCAATTTTAGCCGACGGTGGGTGATTTATGATAAGAGTTTTTGTTTATATAAGATTATAAAATATCATACTGCGAAACAATTGTTGCTAGGAGACGTTATCAGATTTCACTATATATAAAAATCAAAGACATTTAAGTATATATATATATATATATATATATATATATATATATATATATATATATATATATATATATATATATGTATATAAATAAATCTCTGATAAAAATATAATAGACGCAACCTTAACCCGTAAGGATTCCACCACCGATGCGTATTTGTTTTTAAATGTACTCAAATAAAAAATGAGAAGCTGTTTAAAATATGTTATAGGTATGTTATATGGCAAACAAAATGTAGTTATATTTTTTACGAAATAAAAATATTTTTGTTGTTGTAGTCAGTCCCATGAGTTAACATTCCACTGAGTGAACATACTTGATAACAAGCGATTGATTAGAGACGTAACGTAATTTGATTGATAGTCTACCTAAAGTATTTGCGCTCATTATGCGTAAATTGGAAATCGTCGTTTTCTTGGAAAATTTTGGTATTTAATAATGCTAACTTTGCTGAAAAATAATATTAAGTGACAACATACCTGCGTATGAAGGCTAATCAATTTGTAGCTCTATTTTCTGGATGTTAGCGCTGTTAGTCTATACGACTCTTACAGCTTCATCTGACTCAGGGCTCGGATGAAGCTGTAAGAGTCGTATAGACGACTACGACTCTTACAGCTTCATCCGAGCGTAGCAATCTTATTGCCACAAATTTCCAACTGCGAAAAATAAAATAATTGAGATGTTTTTATTCTTCTTTATAACGTAAAGAAAACATTTCGTATATGTTGACGCCATTACTGCAAACTTGAAATAATTTTAGAATGTGGTATGACAGCGTCATCGGCTCATCGGTGTACATGAGAATTTGAAGTGTATATAGAACGAATGGAATTACAATTATATATTTGTTACTAAGCCTTCGTTGAAAAGAACACATTGAAGGTCGAGATTGGTGGCCTTCGGCCAACATTTTGTGATAGGTATTTTTAGCGCAAAAACGGTGTCAAACGCTTAAAAGGCAGTTAGTTAAACCTCGATACATTCAACTTCCTAAAAGTTGAGTATATTTAACGGGCTTCTCTCATTTTTAAAAAGATTTTAAGGCAAGGATGAGTTTTTCCTCGTTAGTGTCCCGATGTTTTCTTTCTAATTTATCAGACGTGCCGGCTTTCACATGATAAATCAACACTTTATTGTAAATATTAGTTGGACTCTGTTCGTGAAATACTAATTGAAAAGTTAGACTAATTGTATACAAAAAAGCATTGTTTATAAAATAATAGTGTGATTGGAACCTTAGTGCGTTTCCATTTTACTGTCTATTATTTAACGCGAGCTGCGACGCAGTTACTTACAGAGCGCAGATGCGAGGGTACGAGGTCGTTGTTCCTAGATGCCTAGACGTGATCGATAATACTGAAGACTGCATTACTAAACGCTAGTTCTAAAATTCTCAATTACTAAATAAGCGGTTTGCGCACCTGATATTATTATGTTTTACGCATTTGTTTATTACAATGCGCATGCAAGCTGCACAAAACTTAAAAATAACTTATATAATATATACTATTATCTAGCAATATATTTTTCTGGCGTGTCTTTCGAAAAATGTTTCATAAATACATAAAAATAACGTAACTGATAATTTCTATGCTAAATTTTAATCATCTACGTTTACATCACTACCGAGGCGATTCCATAAATGTTTCTATTACCAATAATGAAAATGTTGAAGGCAGGTAACATTATTTTATTAATTGACTAGCTTTGTCCGCGTAGAAATTAACATAAAACCTACTGGTCTATAATAGTGGCCTTTGGACACACATTGTTCTAATATAGAAAAACCACTTTAAACTCTGTTTTTTGCTATTATCTAGAGAACTAGGTGCAATATAGGAAAATAATTAGAATAAATATCGAAGATCTAATAGTTTTCTATATATAAGGTCTTATCACTTTAACACTCACTTTTCGATTTGCAGACACAATAGTAAGACAATAGCAATGACCAATATATAGGTCGCGGGACAATGAACGTGTTAATCTTTAAGAGTCATAGTTTTGTTCTGTGGCGAAGTAAAGAAATTAAAGATAGTGTTAGGACCTTTTTTGTGTAAAATTGCAAACTTAAACAGTTTTTGGCGTCATCATGAAAACTCGCAATTATTTCAGCTTTTCAATTTTGGATAAATAAATCCACAATTTTTTGGATAAAATATATCTAGAGACCTAGATCACTTCTGGCCTTGCTCGCTATCTGTTCGTTAAGTTTCATCACAATTGGAAAAAAAATTAAAAATTGATATTCATTTCTTAATGGAACACGATTATTTCGATAATATAGTATTGGTAACAAACGATCAGTCAGCCTCTGACTTATATCAATACAGACGTCTACACTCCATTAAAAATGAATTAGCATTATAGGTATTGGTATTTTGTGAGAACGTCCTTCCCCGGTCGAGCCGATTCATTCCTGGTCTAGCATCTAGGAATACATCTGCAGCGTGATCGTGTTAAAATAAATATCATCTATACACAAAATGTAACGTAATTAACGCACACCCTCAGACACCCGAATTAGTATATTATGTTACAATCATAATACATATATACTGAATTTTTAGTTAAACATTTAATGCACTGATTATTTATCAAATTAGTTATGCTAATTCCGGAAGAGTGTTGTGGTCACAGTACAAATCCACGAACGCAAAGACTTTAACGCGCTTGAAATAAAGTTCATTTTTCTTTATTTTTATAGAGTGACAGAATTAGTAATAATAATACAAATAAAACTGCACTCTTAAAAGTCTTATTGCCGTGAGTTACGGTCCTTTTCAGTTTTTTTTTTTTTGACTGTACAGATTTAGTGTGACTGTAATTTAAGTAGTTTTAATTATTTTTGGAATAAAAAATTACCTATATTAAAAATGATAGGAATCGATTCAGTAAACGTTTCTGAACAAACTACTTTCTCAAAGTGCGTTAATTATGTTACATGTTTGACTTGCTTAGGTGTAATGAATTAATTAATACTTTTTGAATTCCAATTTTAAAAAGTAGTATTGTCTCAAAATAAGTCAAGTTCATGACCCTGTTAACCTTTTTGCCTTATAAACGGGTACATAATTGATAAAAATGTAGGTTTAGGGGATAAACGACAAAGATATGGGTTATATCAACTGCACGACCTATATTTTATGCATTGATTACATATACTGCTATGGATACAATTTTTTCGGCTTTTATAATATGTATGTAAATAGGTATTACTATTTAACACTTTAATGTCCTATTTTAAGACACAATAGTAAGACAATAGCAATGAACCATATCTAGTACACGGGACAAAGAAATGGGTCAAAATGTTAGTCTAGTGCTTTTAAAAAGCAAAATCTTGTAAGATTCGGCAATCAAAAAATATTTTTCTCTTCAAAGTCCATAGCTGGACAAAATCTATCCCGTTGTTGTTTCGCCCGTGCTGCGCTCGCGCTCCTCCACCTGCGAATCGCTGCACCAAGCGCACCTCACACCCACCACACAGCCCAGGTCAATTCGAATGAACTGCCTTGTATTGAACTAAGGGGGCTATTTGCATGCTACCTAAACCTGAAAAACCATTTTAAATTTTTTGTCTTTTTATCTGTCGGTCAGTCGGGGTTAACTTTCGTAATTACTAAACAAAGAGTTTGCCACAATTGTCACAATTCGCAAACGAATTGGCGATCTTAATAATATATATCTCGCACTTGCGACGCTGTTTACCGTCATCGGCTTAGAAATGTTACGCCATTTATCGAAAGCCATAGGAACTATCTGATATTTCCATACTTTACGACATGACTTTACGAGATGGGTTCTCTTACACCGCTAGCACAAAGTAAAATATGAAGGTATGGTAAATTTTATTTACAGGATCTACAAATAGTTTTTATTGTTTTCTAGCTGCCAAATTAGTTACGCAACGTTGAAGTAAGATTTTTCACATGACTGTTGCATGAGTGAGAGAATCAAAAACGGACGCCCTAGACGAAAGTGTATCGATCAAATTGACGATATATTGAAGAACCACATTAAGAGTAGGTAACCGACGAATACGTACGCGAAGAAATTGTATGGATGTGAAGGAAGCGAGAGGTGTGTCTGGTCAGGGTTGTGCCAAATGGGAAAGGCGTGAATGACAAATACATATTTGCGACCTTGAGAATGTTCGGCGGTGCGCGCAGTTGAATGGTGACATCACAGAAGTTATCATGTTTTCTTTTTTATAATATAAAATTAAAGCGACAAACAAACTTACAGTCCACCTGGTGGTAATGGGCTACTGCAGCCTTTGGGACACATGCGAACCTGTCAACATCAAACAAAAAGACTAACATAGTTCAAAAAAACTAATATAGAGTGCTTAACAGACTTTAATTATACTGTCTTTATTGTATATAAACTTGCACGTTTGTTACTTATTTCTGCGTACGGACTTTGTTTCCGACCTGCCCTAATCTCTTGAACTAGTCAACAGCCAGTAGCTACATTTAAAAGCAAGCTATAATTGGCAATTCGACCCATAATATAATATTGATAAGTAAATTTACTCTTATCTTTTAATTATACAATATATTACATGCAGAATTATTTAGTTTGTTTACTATCTACATAATATTATGTTTTGTCAAAGCGCCAATTATTGTACTCGTTGAAAATGAGTGGCGCCGTACATATCGAAACAAAAGTTATTAATAAACAGCTGCGAACATTCACGTGACCGCGTGTTTGTAGTTTTAGCTTGAAACCTATTTCTATACAAACAACTATAAATACTAAACATCTTTTTATTTTTGTGGCGGATTAGAAATAGCTAGAATACCGCAGGAAATGAATTTTAATAACTAAAAGGGATACATGTACGAGAAATCGTACATACTCATTTTATCTAATATTAATTTGTAACAAATCTCGTTTGGTTTGTCTCCGAACCCTAAGCAAGCTATGCTAAGTCAGAATCTCAAAACAAAAGTGAAAAGCTAATGCGTGCTTTCAATGATGACTTACAGAACCTTTAATGATCTGCTTATGCCCGGTATCTATGGGTATACAGACGATAGCACAGTTGTGGAGAAATACCAACCAAGTGTTCGGACCAGTCGGATCAAATCCAGTCCGAAAGAGAGTCTATGATTGAGCGTGTGAATCTCACACTACAGGCAGTCTCCGAATGGTGCGCTGACAATCTCGTGAGATTCAACGCCTCCAAAACACAAGCGTGTCTTTTCACTGCTAAAAGGAGTCCGCTCACCCTGGCTCCTAATTTCCGGAATGTATCCTTGGAGTACACTGACCGCCCTCAGTTGTTAGGGGTTGAATTTTCTTAATATCTCAACTATGGACGGTTCATTGAGTCCAATGCCAAAGCAGCCGCAAAGAAACTTGGTGTTCTTGCAAGGGTGCTGCGTTACTTTACGCCGGGACAGCTTCTTACCTTAAATAAAGGCCAAGTTCAGTCGTGCATGGAGTACTGCTATTACATATGGCCTGGTGCTGCAAAAGATCACCTAGCAGCGTTGGACTCAGTGCTGAGACGTGCTAAGAAGCTCATTGGTGACCTTGATTTGGTTGAGACCAACCCTGTCAGGGCGCAGAGGCCAGGCTCTCGGTATTCTATAAAATGCATTTCGGAGTGTCTGCAGGCTTTGCACGCTAATTCCTCCCTCTCCTTTCCACCTTCGGACGACCAGGCGGTCAGCGGGTATTCACCCCTTTGTTGTTGATATTTCACGCATTAGAACCAAACGGTTTACTTTGTTTTTTTTAGTGCGTACAGCAAAGAGGGCCGATTCAATGTGGGCGTCTTCAAGGCAAGATTGAATGGGCATTTGTTACGCTGAGATAGTGCGATTTACCATCTAAGACTGCATCATCACTTGCCACCAGGTGGGATTGTGGTCAAGCACTATGTTATAATATAAATAGTGAAAAAAAAAAACACTACCTGCGCTGCTAATCATTCCCCAACCGCCTTTGTACTTAATAGAATCACGCTGCAACATATTACGGCTGCAACACAGGGTTCGACTCGACCGGGGAAGGACCATGCTCTGGCAGCTTAATGTTGTTGTTTTGTATGGTGAGAGTGAAGGACCGGTGCCATTGCCAACTGGTAAAGAGACAGTCAATCCATCTTAGTGTTCAGGGGCCAACGGTAAAAACGCACCTGCATTTTGATTTTTGATACTTAATCGAGGGTAGGTGTAGGTGTCTCTCCGCTACAGCTCAGCATCCATTTACTGACTCCGCTTATTTATTACCCTTACTTTCATAAAACTTGAGTTACGTTCTTCATTATTAATATTTGATGTCACAGAAATTGTGCGAAAGTTCCCGTAAATTCTGATAAGTAACTATTAGATAATTTTATATGAACCTGAGCTCCTTGTAAAAACGATTATGAACGTCTATTTATTTTAAACTTAACGTAATTTTCTCGTGAAGTACAGTTTGTCTTGAATTAGCAGTATCACAAGTAAAAAATACTTTTTTGTAATATTTTATTCCAGTTGTTGGCTATTATCCCGTCCCACGTGATGGCAAGTGGTGATGTCCGAAGACGGATGGATTATTTGCCGTTACTGGTTGCCAGTTTACTTACCGTATAGTGGCGGCAGTGTAATGTTATTCTAATGTATACTGGTGAAGAAATTGTGGCCGGGCTGCGATTGTATCTGCATACATTGAACGCTATCAAAGGGGATTTACCCTTTAATTAGTATGTTTAGATCTTCCTATCGTACAGTACCGAGTACGCTCATGCCTCTTATGAAGTATGATTGTAGTATTTATTGTTTAATAAAACCTTCAAAGTAAAATCTTAACACTGCCAACCAGTTTGCAAATGTTATGCGTTTTTATTATACTTAGTCTTGGTATTGGCCGAATAGGTTTTATATTCACATTCGGTACAACTGATATTCGGTGTTTCATTTTATATTAATAAAAAGCGGCTGACCTTAGTGAGAGTATCAATGAGAAACCAAATATATTTGAATGGATTGTCGTTATTATCTCCACGTATTTTCGATCAAAGATTGAATAGTAAATTAATTTAGTAGTACTTTAATAATTATAATGACTTAATGGACGTGTACGCGGGCGGCACTGTAAGTTTGTCTCTTTAACTCGTGTCATGTACATTAAAAGCCTTGTATAACCTAAACCTTGGTAGAATTTTCTACCTAGAAGTCCGAAGCTCTTACTTGTTCCTGACGCCAATTAACGGTGTTTGCATTGCTGTTCAGAGTTGATTTCAGTCAATGTCAATGGCATAAGGGTCGGGTATTACAGAAATTTATTCGGGATTTTTTTAAATAGAATAAGGGCACACAGTTCACCTGATGATGAGTGGATGCTGTGGCCCATAGATATCTATTAAGAATCAAAATTATACGTGGTAGAGCCACGCTGCAGCTATATTCTGGAGTCTGCATGCTACAGCACGAATGGCTCGGCTCGATCCGGGAAAGACCACGCTCTCACAGAATACCAGTGTCAAATAGCAGCTTAATACTGCTGTGTTTCGTGTGGTGAGCGTAGAAATCCGGAGACACTTTTTAACTGGAAACGAGGCATTCCATCGTAGTCCTCGGGGGTGACAACGCATCTACATTTTGATTCTTTAACGAGGATAAATGTAGATGTTTATGGGCAACAGCATCCACTTACCGTCAGGTGGAATGTGTGCTCGTTTGTCATCCATAATTCTATTTAAAAAATGCAGATGCGTTGTCAATCCTGAGGATTGAGATGGAATGCCCCGTTTCCAGTAAAAAGGGGTTCATGCACTCACCATACGAAACACAGCAGCTTTGATCTGCTATTTTACGCTGGTATTCTGTGAGGGTATGGCGGGAATCATGATTATGAAACCAAAAAGATTTTGCCTTCATGATTATTGCCAAAAATGTTATATTATTGACTAATTTATTTCATTTCTGTCTACAGCCTGCGAGTCGTGAGAAAATGATGTCGAGATCGGCAGTCGCCCTGGCTGCAATTGGTCTCGGACTGTCCACATTCAGCGTGCGTCAAATGATCCTTCACCAAACTAGAAGATTCTAGATGCTCTTTAGACATCCTAGAGTAGAGTATTTAGAACCTCTCAGACCGCTTCATCCATCTCAATCGAAGCTTGTGATGTGTATAAGAGAAGATGATTTTTGTTTTATACGCTGTTTTCCTGTAGACAATTTTAGCGAGGAATTAATGAAATTGTAAAGTATGTTTTAGATTAGTAGATAATATGAGCCAAAATTGTCTATTAAATTACATATTTATTTTGTTTTGTGATAATGTGACCAACCGAATGATATTTTGAGTAAAAAAGTAACTCTCATAATGTATAAATATAATTTACATATTGTGTTTGCTGAATGATTTAAATTATGCCACTGTTAGTAAATTCATTTGAAATTAATTTACATTAAGTTTTAAGTTTATGAATGATTTGTGTATAGTTCGATAGTGCTTGAAACTTAAATGGGGAAAGTACCTAGTGACTGTTTTAATTGTGATGGAAACCAAATAAATGTATGCGTTCTATTTGTGACGAATTTTATTTGTTCCTGCTTACATAACATTAATGGTTTAACAAAAATATAAAGTGTATAATGTATAAATAAACGAAAATTAAAAATGATTAAAAACAAGGAGCAGTACATCCAACAATTATATTTGAAACAAATGCCTCAAACAAACAAACGCAATAACATATGATTTTATATATAATAACCAGAGTATACCATTACGATTTTAAAGAATAGAACATAAATTGTATAAAAATGTTTATCACAAACCACTAAATAAAAGCAATACGTAAAAATACTTTAGGTACCTAACTTAACCATATTATTTTAAGACGGGTAGTGCACGTGACATATACAAGCTGACAAAGATTTGTGCTAAAAATCGCTTCAAGGTGAGGGTTTAATCAGTGGGCGGAGCCCGTGTAGCCACTAACATGTCAATTCACACCTGTAAATGTTAACACAATCGTTTTCAATTTTCGTGTCAAGCGTCGCTGCATGCAAATTATATAAAAAATGGCAAATTGTGGAATAATTACGTATCGAAAGAACCGCGGTAATTGGAATTTAAATAAAGGAGAGATCCTACAACCAGTACCTAAGTCGAAACTATTTATATTTTGTAAATACAGTGTAAACTCCATGTAACGTGACTTGATTTAACAACAAACTCCCTAAAGCGTCGAAATCACTCGGCTTTGGTTGGTTTAGCTTTTTTTTTCATACACTCTGTAGCATTACATCCACTCTTAATAAAAAGTACTTTTTAAGTACCTATCAAAAATAAGTAAAAAATGCACAGCTGTTTACGTTCTTTTGTCGCTTTATTATCGTAGCCCGTTGTAAACTCGAATGTCGGCATCATACATAACAAACTAAAAAATCCGTTGTTTTGTTTTGAAATAGGGATTGCTTACACGTGTAATAAGTGCATAACCTGCATACTAACAGATGATACGCAATAGCGTTCAAATAACAATAGTTTTTATGTAATTACTAACACTGAACTTTTTTTTCTAATGCAGATTTTTCTTTGTTCCATTTAACGACCACTCACTATAACGTCAAAATGTGAATAGTCCCTTGAGTGCACATACACATTTACACATTTTAGACAAAAGTCTAGTAATAAAAAATAGTCTTCGCTCGGTCTGTCAATACATCGAATCGGGTTTGTAGTTGTGATAATACGACGTAATTAATTACATGTATGTGTGCTCCGGGCGACACCGATCCTCATACAAAATAAAGTTGACAGCCATTCTATTGTATTTAAAAAATTCTATAGGTTTAATACTAAGAGTTTAACAAATAGAGATTCTGCCAGTATCGAATATCCGCAGAGGCTTTTGATCGGAGCGCTGCCTAATTTGTCTTTGGATAACTAGCACTATATAGTTCTGGACATAATGTCTTAAATTAAGAACCTGTGACTCACTAGCATATACACAGTAATCTATGCTGTGACTTATAAGAACACCTCAATCAATGACTAAGAAGCTGGGACAAAAACTGGGTTTTGAGAAGCTAGTGTATTAAACTTCTTTCACATCTTAGTAAAATATTATAAAATTAGTACATGTTAACCCAGTACCACCTCAATAATGTGCGTAAGATGAGATATTATACAGCACAGTTGTAAGTTCTTTTAGTAATTTTGTTATACTCGACTTGCCCGACAGTTTGCACGACTAGTACAACATTGACGGCAATGAATTTCTTTGTTTAGTATAATTATTGTCTATTGATCCGTAATGTACGATAATAATATTTTAAGGAGTATTCCTATAGGTAAAAGTAAAGGCTTTCTTTATTTTATAGGCTTTAAAATTAAAAGAAAACATTCGTTTGTGATAAAAATATAATAATTTATTACAAAATTATTATTCCATTTTCATCTTCACACTCGCAGTAAATTTCCTGTTTGGTTTTTTGTGCTACTTAAAAACAAATACTGTACCGTAAAACCGGCCATCATTGCCCTTAGCGGATATCTTTTCCCGAACACGAAAAATAACTTAAATCTTGAATTGTAAACAAATTTACACAGCTGACAACATTTTTCAATATTTAGCGTAAATTAGAATATTTTTTTGGCAAAACTAAATGCTCGTGACGTTACAAAGTTCACTCAGTTGTCGGCAAGACATCTCTGAAGTAGGACTAGTGTGAGGTGGTGCAAAAATCTTGTTTTACGTTTTTTCACACTGTCAGCGTACGACATCTTTCAGGTAAGTTATTTTAAGTTTAGTGTTACAATAAGTGCTACGCTTCATTTCTATGCTAGTTTGAGACCTTTAAATCATATAATTGTCAAGATAACAGGGTGGGCAATGATTCCCGAAGTTGCGTGAACACAGGAGTGACAACATTGCCCACTTCAAAAATAGTGTTAGGGTTGGCACCCATACTAAATATAAAATCTGTTTTTATTTTATATTTACGGTTGTATGATTGTCATGGTGTGGACGTGTGATGCGGGAAAATGATGAATATGTTACGACAACAGTTTGTTCGGCCAAAAAAACAGTGAATGGATTGTGTTAAAGATGATTTGGCTAGAAAGCGGGTGAATACTGATATGATGGCAGATAAATACGATACAAAAAATATGTAGTGTCTATGTCTCAATAACTGGTCACTTTGTTGAAAAACAGAAACTATAGTTTAGTATGTTTTTTGCAGTAAGGGAAAGCCTATTAAAAGAAGAAATCGCAGAGTCCTCGGGTCTCGGCCATATAAAAATTATTCAGAGGAGATGCTGCACCTCGCAGTAGAAAATGTTAAAGAAAATAGAATGTCCTCTAGAACAGCCGAAAAAACATTTGATATACCTAGGCGCACCATCCTAAACAAAGTGATAGAGTGCCATAACAAAAATGTTTTAACTCCTACTCGACTCTCTTTCCAAGAGGAAAAGAGTATTGTTCAAGCATTTATTGCAGCCGACGAATATGGTTGCCCACTAACGAAGCTTGATTTACGTTTGACTGTTTTTGAATATCAGAAAAAAAATAATCGTGAAAATTTATTTCATGGAAAACCACCAGGCAAGGACTGGGTTACAAGTTTTCTTAATCGGCATGCAGGTGAACTTTCTGTTAGAAGTACGCAAAATATTAAAACAGCGCGGGCTCAAAAAAGCGCGAAGGATTTCCTAGAATATTTTCAGAATTTAGAAGAAACTGTAAGAGATGTTCCTCCATCTAATATTTTAAATCTAGATGAAACTGACCTAAGCGACGACCCAGGTTCTTCTAAGTGCATATTTCGCAGGGGTGTAAAATATCCTGAGCGAGTCCTTAACTCCTCAAAAGGCGACATTTCGCTAATGTTTTCTGCGGCAGCCAACGGTACTAGTCTATCTCCGTATGTGGTATATAAGGCAGACAATTTATATTCGGAATGGATTCAAGGAGGCCCTCGTGGTGCATGATACAACCGAACATCATCCGGATGGTTTGATTCCACAATATTTGAAGATTATTTTAAAAATGTTGTATTGACATGGGCAGAGGGTTTGAGTGGTAAAAAAGTAGTCATATGTGACAACTTGTCCAGTCACTTAAGTTTAGGCGTCATTGAGTTATGTCAGGATCACAACATATCTTTTGTGTTTATTCCTCCTAATTCTACACATCTCACCCAACCCCTTGATGTGGCTTTTTTTGCGCCCCTTAAAAAGGCCTGGCGCAAGATCTTATTACAGTACAAAATGGAAAACCCAAATCAAAAGGCAATCAACAAAAACCACTTCCCAAAATTGCTTACGCAATTGATTAAAACAATTGAAATGAACGAGGTACAAAACATATAAAGCGGCTTTAGAGCCACTGGGATATACCCTTTTAATCGACGTGAAGTTTTGAAAAGAATCCCAGAATGTGCCGAAGAAATGGGCAATACTCATAATATTGACAGTGCTTTATTAGAATATTTAAAAACTACCAGACAGTCTAAACCATTGACATCAAATAGGAACAGGAAAGTCGTGGTTGAACCTGAAAAATCTGTTACAGTTGATGATATTCAAAACCGGACTAAAGACACTAAGAAACGTCCCGCAAAAAACAAATCTGCTCTAATAAAAAGTACCGCTGTTCAATGAGCTAAAAACCAGATATTGAACGATACACCTTCAACGGCAAGTGTAGGCAAAGAGAACCAAATTTTAGATCAATTCAAAGACGAACTATACTTCTGTGATAACTTCTCTTTATCATTCTTAGCAGGCAAAAATAGCGTTAACGAAAATGATACAATTGATGATATGATAGGAAATAATGACGAATACAATTTAAACACACATACAACAGAAGATCAAGCTTTACCAACTTTTACTGAAATTGACATATTAGACGAAAAAAACGGAACTTTACTCTCACAAATTACACCCACATTATGTGGAATAAATGCTTCAAGCGGTACCATCATTCGTGAATGTGCTCGGACAAATATTATTTTGAAAGCAAAGAATCATGATTCGTGTAAAGAAAACACTAACCTATTGAAGACTGAAAAACAAAAACCAAAGATTGTATCTTGTGTAACTATACCGTCCACAAAACGTACGTCAAATATTATTTACCAAAGCGATTATGATAAAGAAAATATTGAAGCTAGACAAACGATAGCAAAACAAAATGATTTTTCTTTTTACACAGAAAAGTCTAGAAACATTTCAACAAAAGCGGAAAAAATTAAAAAAACAAAAACATCCAATGTTAAGCTGCGACCAAAGGAAAAAATTAGAAAAGACTTTAAAGTTTCCAAAGAAAAAAATATGAAAGGCTTAAAGAAGAAGTTGAAACGAAGAGACAGTAAATCAAGTAACAGTGATATCGATATGAGTATTCACAGTGATTCAGATATATGCGGGATTGTTTCCGATAGAGATGAGCCAGGTTCTCCTGTAGATGCTTATGATTCTAATTTATCTATAGGCAGTGAGAACATAGTAGCGACTATCACAAAAACAGGTCCTAATTTATGTTTGAATGAACCACTGGTTCCTGTAACAGTAGATCATTTTTCAGAACCAGGACCCTCTACTAGTTCAACGCGCGAAGAAGTTTCTGTAGAGTATAAAATAGGCGAATATGTTTTGGTTAGATATTTTTTTACAAAAAAAGTTGATTATTACGTGGGAATCATTTTAGACAAGCCAAAAAATGGCAAGTTAAAAGTATCTTTCTTAAGAAAAGTCGGCAAAAATGACAACTCAAAATTTATAAAAGTAAAATCACCGGATATCGAAGTAATAGACTGTAAGAATATTGTCAAGACTGTTGAGCTTCTAGCAATTAATGACGCCGAAACTGATTTTGTACTTGCTGATGATGACGATTACATTTATTTTGATTATTAATAAACTTATAGAAGTTACAACTTCTCAGAAGTTCTTATTTACTACGAACTTATTGTTTTTGTGATAATAGTTTTTGTTATTGTTGTGTAGTAGTAAGTAGTACTTTAAGAGTCAACTTTTGTCAAGTTTTGAAATATCTACGTGCTATGACAACAACCAAATATTTTTTATAAAGTTCCTTTATTAAGACTGTTGGTTAAAGTAAAAAATATAAGGTGTAAACAAATAAATTGAAATATCTACTACACGATTAAAATGTATGAAACAACTGATTTTTTTAGAAAATTTTTGAGTAGTACTGTGTTATGTAAAAGTATTTTGTTTGCACACTATATTTATAGGTTATTTTTTTTCTTTCTTAGTTTAGTTATTTGTTTATATGTGTCCGGGAAGCGTTGAAATTTTTTTTTCTTTCTAAGATTTTGTCCGGGCGCAAAGCGCTTAATACTTATAACTGCAATGAATAACTATTGTACCTGACTGATTTTTAATACAAAAATTTATAACATGAAAAGATTATTATTTATCACATTATGTGACAACCCAAGCCACCGTTTTAGTTTGTAAAAAAATGTAGCTGGTGTGTAGTATAACATTGCCCACCCAACTGAAATAAAAAATAAAAGGTTTTCGACATTTTGATCAAGAAAAATGGCAACTTTGCATAATTTACCATAATATATTTTATTTCCAAAGCCTTAGAACTGATAGTTTTAGAAAAAATAAGACTGAGCAATGTTGGACGGTTGTGCGTATAATTTAGCCCGGCTATAAAAAAACGCGTTTAGCGTTTTTCTTGAATTCTGTTGAAGCCAGGTTCTTAACATTTTGTGATTTAAAGCTTTTTATAGTAATTGCTATATTGATCAACTTTATTACGCGTTCTGGTAAATAATTTTTGCAAAATCTCAAAATTAAGTAAAATTGCGGGCAATGATGGCCGGTTTTACGGTACTATATTTTATTGACATTTATTTATAGCGTTATATTTTTGGCTGGAAGACAGCAAATGCGTGCGCAGTACGCGTGCGTGCAAGCAGTATGTTTTACGTAGTTTCCTTCTTAAATTGTAACTGCGGGGTTGGCCAAGATGACATTATACGAACGTTAACGCTATAGAAAACTATCAAAATGAACGAATTCAATGCAGTCACGTGACTTAACGTTCAGATATCTCATTGCTATTAATTTTCTTGGTTTTCTATATCATTAACAATCGTAGAAAGTCGTCTTGGCTAAACCCCGCTGATTTGACGACGCTTACTATGCGCACACGATGTGCTCAGGTCATTATTATTATGTACTCAACTAATCAAATTAGCTTGTCAGAGATTTTGGGTGTATTGTATAAGTATTAGCAGTATTTTAAATTTATAAGTTATACAGCACAATTTCAGTATCTAAATTACTACATAATATGTATACTACCTTATTCTACCACCTTAGATAATGTAGGCAACTTACTCTTTATACAAAATAGGAAACACTTCTAAACAACGCTAAAAACAAAAGCTTGGTATTGAGACAGTTTTGTTAAATCAGTAGCGCTGCCTAGTGCATATTTTAACGTTACATAAGTCACTCTATTTAAAAAACATCACACCAATAAATAATAAAACTATAAATTACTTCGCAACCTTCCGCTAGCTAAATACAATGATGTGTCTTACCTACTCCGATGGTGTGTCTTACCCGGAATAGTGGTGTTGGAAGTAGTGGTGCCGGAAGTAGTGGTGCTGGGACTAGTAGTGTCGGAGTTAGTGCATGCAATTGAGGGAGGGGCGGGAGGTGCTCTTCAAACCAGGTAAGACACATCATTGTATTTAGCTAGCGGAAGGTTGCGAAGTAATTTATAGTTTTATTATAATTATAATGGATTTCCGCAAAGTAACGCCTGATTCTATCAATTACATGACACCAACCTAATTTAAACACTAACAAATATTAGTCATCTGGTTAAACATAACAATATTTAATGTCGTTTATCAAATATATTAATTAATAATTATTGACATTTAATTCCTTAGTGTAAAAAAAAAACAAACACACAAATATTGTTAACATACTTTAGGATATAGTGCGAATCATCGTACTCCCGTGTTATAAATTGTAAATGTAAACATTTCCGTTTCTACAGAAACAGAAAGGTGAGCGTAAATTCCAATAACGAATTTACAACAATGTTACATGGAAAAATTAAGTATTGAAATAATTGAATATTATGGAGAAAAAGAAATAATTATGAACACAGGTAATATTTGACGAATTATTAATTAATTAAAAATGCAAAAGTCAATAATTTTGAGTTAAGCTGGGGTATGGGATTACGAAATTAAAAATCACGAGTTCGACTACCGTAGTCAACCAAGCTTAGCACAAGCATTTTAAGAATTGGAAGAGAATAATTAGTATCTAATGTTTATAATAATACATAATTATATAAAAGTAATTATTATTTGGTAATAATATATTACACAAAATGACGGATAGACTTATTTTCGGTACACAGTTTTTTCTCTCGGAAAACTGTACGCGCCATTAAATCTGAACACTTCACCACTTTTATAAAGGAAATGCCAGCAAGATCTCGTGACGGTATAGTTATCGATTATATGTCATAGGTAAAATACCGAGATCGGCAAATGGGAGATCGATCGCCAATCAACTCATTAGGCATAAGATAATAATAATCTTTATCGTTACAGCCTATGAAAGTCCACTGCCGAAAATAGGCCTACCTCATAGGTTACTTCATAGAGGGAACATTTGCAAGTTGCCTAGTTTGGCAACCGAAGTTTTTTTTTAATTTTAGTCGTTATTAGGAGGACGCTGCTGTCCATCTCCTGCCTGTCTCCCTCTGTCGCCTGTTACGGCACCCGCGGGATGATA
This sequence comes from Parnassius smintheus behrii, assembly GCA_036936625.1. NCBI lineage: Eukaryota > Metazoa > Arthropoda > Insecta > Lepidoptera > Papilionidae > Parnassius > Parnassius smintheus. The sequence continues at coordinate 14,950,899 of JAUPFT010000024.1, forward strand.
TGAGGTAGTGGGTATTCTTAACCGCCACTACACGGGCAGTTAGGCATAACGACATAATCCTCTATACATACTATCTAGACCTAGACTGAAGAAGAGCATCATGTGTAACTTTGGACTGATTACCATAAAGTTACATAAAACTTTTTATTTCTTGTAGGTAGAAGTTTAAGTAATATTATGATTTTATTTGGATAGAGATAGATGTCAAGTGAAAGGGGGTTCAAGGACTTCTAAATACGGTAGAGATGTCCTTGAAGACCTCGCGCTATGGCCGCTTAAAGTATTGCTCGTCGATGCGCTTGGCGAGCGCCACAAGCGTCTCGTGCCTCCGAACGATGTCGGCCAGTTTGCGGCAAGGGAGACGCGTCGTTATAATTGTGAACACATGACCGAAGACGAGGGCATCCAGCTCAGTTGGCCTGTGGAGAAAATATACAATTATTTACTAAAAGGAACGAAAAGTAAGATTTCAGTTACAATTACAATAACACTATCCATATTCATTTTCTTTTAGTGATAAATGAAAACGTTTGGTGAAACCAAAAGATTGCACATTATGGTTAGTGGAAAACTCACTCATGTAAGGAACTTTTGAGTTTCTATCGCAAAATTACATCTATCTACACTACAGAACACTATAACTAACACTATACTATCTTACAAAAGAAAGCATTACGTATCTACATTTTGAGTGACGCCTAAACCATGAATAACTTTTTGACAGTCACTCGCGCGCAAATCTTTCTTATTTCTATCGCAATAATTATTTAATTATTTATCATGCATCTAAAACCATTGTTTGTTGCAAATGATTTTAAATACACATGTGTGCGTGAATGCGTATTTTACAATAAGTTGATCATGGTATCTGTGTCTCTTAGAATGTAACGTGGTCTTTTTTCGTCTGAGGTAAGGAAAGAAACGCTACCGATGTATTGTAAACTGTCAGCTCTGAGGTCTATGTAGAAACGTATCACAGCCAGTAATTTTCACTGACTCTAAACCTAAAATGTTTCAATCGAAACTACCATAAAACAAGTAACTACTAAAAATGACAAGAAAAGAAACTTACGTATATATATATATACCATTCTGCATAATACTATGTTAAAAATCTAAAAGATATTTAAAAATCTGAGGGTTTAATATAATTTTTTATTTTATTCTTGCTGTAAAACAATTTGAAAGAATCAAAAGGCACTTAAATGTATTAATTGTACGAAACTTTCTGATGCTGTGAAGTTAATAAAATTTTGTTCTATAAAAATAAGTATGTATAAAGTTAATAATGAAGAAATGTTAAAATTGAGACTGTAGGTAGTTAGTCAATGTCTGCAATCTCAACGCAGTTGTTGAAATTGGCGTTCCTCTTTCGCAAATATTCCATCAAACTTTCAATGCTAATTTCTTCATCGCCTGGAGCATTTACTGTCGATTTAGAACCTGAAATTTAATACTGAAACTTTATATATATACTAACTATGTTACTCAACGATTTGACTGATCGAATTCATATCCTAATAATATGTTGCTTTTCTCGATGGTTCATAGCTATTACGCATTGTAGTTAATTTATAAACAAATTATATATTTGTGGACTTACTCATATTCACAGTATAATATTAACTATTTATACATACATGTATAATATTAAAAAAGGAAATGTTGTATTAAAAAAGGAAATCACAAAATATAAACCCGATAGGTAGCGCTGTGGTCGATTTATTATTTCAAATAACTCGTCTAACCGTAAAGGGCAGATTAACATCTACTCAGCTATTATGTAACAAAAATCATGTCTTCTACGCTAAGTATGTGTTAGGTACATGTTCCATGTATTCAAAATCAGGTAAGCAAGTTCTAACGAAAGGCCGTTTTTATCTTATCCTATGCTTGGCAACAGAGCTAAAATTCAATATTTGGTAACCCATTTGGTAACGAATTCTGAGTAGTTTTTTAGTTGTTAAAAAAACTATAGTCGATTTAAATAAAAAAAAATTAAAAGGTATTTATTATGCGCATAATTATTCGTTTTGGTTTGGAGGCGAAGACGATATCATGAGTATTTTTCTCAACATAGTAATTAGAGGCTTGTGCTAACAGTGGGATGTGTTCATGCTGTAATATTGCTTTTTTTTACAAAATTACTTGTGCGAACGAATAAATAAACGTACGTGCACACACAGACACGTCTCTTAATCATAACTAGTAGAATCGAAGTCTTTAGGCCCCAAAACGTACTCTAACGTGTACGTATTTATGAAAACAATATTAAAAAACGTTTGTCAAAGACACTAAACAGATAATGCATATAATAAGATATTGTAACAAACAACTATAAGTAAACAAAAATAAACCTGTATAATTCAGCGCACAGCGAGAATTAATAGATACGTAAGACTCTTGACGTTCGTTTCTATTTGCATCCAAACAGTCTCCAATATACTCCTTACTGTTAAAATAAAAATAAATAAAACTACATCCAAATTATCTAAATAATAACAAATTCTGGCGGATCTAAATTAATCCCCTCGGGCCTATATAAAATCCCTCAAGGAAAAAAGGCAATAAAGAAGAATGTATATAGTGGTGACCTTTTTTAACGACTGGAAAAAAATAGGGTGTAACATGTGAACGTAGTAGAAACCTATGGCACTGATATTTTACAAAAAATATAAACAAAAGATAGAATTAAATATATAATTTAATTAAATTTTATCGAAATTCAAATCATAATTTGATTTATCGATAGCTAAAGTTGTACATCACCATATTGCAGTACTTTCGGTTGCAGTGATACCAGTTTATTTCATAAAAATTGCACACTTTTGGCTACTAGATAGCAAGTGCCTATTCGACTTATTTAGCCTTTATTTTGTATAATATTTTGATAAATACTAGATATCGATTATATCAAATTATATAATATTCAGAATCGTGTTGAGATTGAGCTGAATATTTAAACCATTTGACAAAGTCTACTATATTTTTTTTCATTTCAAATCCACTGTTTATTTCGGGACTACGTCTAGGGAGTAGGAGTAGTAGAAAAGACGCGCTAAAATCGGTGCCAACTCCGGAGCACGTTTCCAGCACAATAGGAGGGCCTCCTATCAGGCCCAATGGACTTGTTGATGTCCAGGGAGATGAGCGCTTTGCGCACCGAGCGCTGTGTAAACAGCATGAACATATTACATGAAGCACTCACACCGCGGGATGGTCGACTGTGTGTTCCCCTTGACATCGAGTTCGACGTAAAGAGAGACCCTATCACATCGGCTTTCTCCTTTGCGGCATGAGCCAGTTAGTCGTCCCACCTTTGCAGAGGCTGACAGAAGTTTCCTTGGACAGCTTTGGCGAGAGACCAGAATGGACGTATTCCCGAAGGAAGTAAAACTAGTTTCTCGCCAATTCTGCATATGTGCTCTAACTTCGCCTTGGCAATTACTCTTTTGAAGGACGTGGTGGAATTATACTCCTTTTTAAGAGCGCTGGTGTATGCATCCCGAGACGTTGATGTGTCAGCCCAGGTCCGATAACACTTCTGCTTATGGCGTGATGCAATTTTACAGAGGTGACCAAAACATGTTGTATTGTTTAACAATACCTTTGCAAATAACCATATGATAAATTTTAATTTTATTGCTTTTGAATACAGCGAAGTAAAAAAGCAACAAAGAGCAACAAAACGTAATAGAATACATTTCAATCGTTCAAGTATTTAAACATGTTCAGGATTCCACCGATATCACAATAGATAGCACACAAACCCTGAAATATCAAAAAACATTCCATTTTTAACATAGGTGGTTCGGTGCAATATTGGTTTTGTCTACGGGCCTATCAACTTGATAACGCAAACCACTACAAGATTTCAAGATACTGTAAGCGTTTTGTGATATTTTCTTATTAATTGATACCGGACTGATCTACATAAACTAAGACAAGAATTGATTTTAGTAAATACTGTCAAATATTAATTATATTAATTTAATTACCTCGGGTCAACTTTTTTAAGTAAGTTATACTTCCCAGAGTTGAAGTCACCGTTAGTAACTTCTGCTCTCCGCAGAAGTTTATCATTCACTAACCCATCACTGTCAATTTCATCATCTTCATTAATAATCCGTATTATGTCTTCTCCTGTATCTACAGAAGTAGTTGTATTTGACAAATTGTTTTCCTCGATAGCATCTAAATACTCATTTATATTATCTACGTTGAGATATTTATAATCATTGTCATTCGGAACTACAATCATTTCAAAATCATTTTTATCATCATTTCCAAATCCCCTTTCAGCTATGATGTTTTCGGCCTTTTCAATAATTTCTTCGACGTATTGCGTGAAGAATGCTAGATTTTCATTAATGTAGCAGTCATATTTACTGGGATCGTCATCCTCGCAAGTCACTTTGCCCCCTTCTGATGTCATTATTATTATTTGTTTGGAGGCAAAGGGTTTGAATCCTGTGTAATTATAAATTTGCTTTAATTTTATATGTTTTTAATATGGGTATCAATGTAGAAAATATAACAAACAAACAAAAAAGTTAAAAATAAAAGCAGTTAACCAAAGACATCTCTGTTGCATGCGACAATATTTCTGCTTGAGCTCTTGATGCATAGCTTAGATCGCTTAATTCGTGCGCTGCTTTTTGACGTATTCATCTCTGAAGTAATACGCTTTCTGATAGATATCTGAGAGGCTTGGCTTAGTAAATAATCCTCTTGGGGCTAAATGAAACAAGACATACGTTAACTACATCAAACGGAGTTTATTTAATAATATGGTACCCTCACTATTCTTACAAATTATTATCGAATCGAACCTATTCTTCTTTTATAATACATTTATGATACTTCTAAGTATCCATTATTATCAATTTAACATGACGACATATTTAAAAAAAATTGTTGTAGAAATAATAGGTACATAAACTTGAGCATAAAACTAAGTAATAGCGTAATGTCATATTCTCAATCGACAGTTAAATTTCCATCAACACATGTTACCGTCCAAATTATATTTCTTCTGTATGTAGCGTAATCTTTGTAAACTGTATCAAGCTGAATATCGACCTCTTCCATTTTAATACGAGGAGTATTGCTGTAATGATCATGTTTGGTAGCGAATCTGCCTCGTTGGTCTAGTGGTCGTAAACGTGATTACTGATCATGAGGTTCCGAGTTCGAAGCCCAGGTCGGGCCAAAATTAGTTATTGGAATTTTCGGTCACAAAATTCTCAGTAGCAGCCAGGAGTCAGGAAGGTGTTTCACCCCACTATCTCAGAAAGCACTCAAAGTCGTTGGTTCTGGGTTCGATCTCTCTCTCTCTCCCGGTTGGGTCGGATTGTCGTTCCATTCCACTCCATCGCACTATGGAATTGAGGGAATAGAGAGTGCACCTGCGTTGGCACACAAACCGGTTACCTATAATCCTGTACTGCACTGATGGCTAGTCTGCATTTAGGCTGGCCTACGTGACGGAAATTCTATCTGGAAGACATTATTGTATGTAATAAATACATGTTACTATATGTATATAGGTACATCTTTACGAATATATACATCTGATCCGATATTATAATATGTAAGTACCTATGTCTTTTATTAAACACGCGTTTTGACGACGAGCGTTCTGAAGAAATGGACAAAAGGGTTAGAAGAAATTACACAAGCAGTTGTTTGCTGGTCTAAACACATAATATATTATATATTTATTATTCTATATATATTATTAAATAAAATCAAACATAAAATGGCACACATGAGACTTGTATATTGCCAAAAGTCTGGAATAAGATCCTTGCTCCATAATCAATATCTGCCATTTAACGACGACTATCGTTTTCACAAAACCGCGCGTGTAAATTGTTTGAAGCGCACAGACTTGCGTGCGTGCATTCTCGTTCTCCTTTCCTTTATTTACATGCGCACTCTTTCCCATGCGTAAGCCAATTCACGCGTTAAAGAGCGTATTTGTAAAAAGACTGCTATTAACTTTTTCCTACGCTTACGTCATTCTATCTCCGCATCACCCCAAAGTATGCAAGGTAGAAAATACCTCAGACATTAAGTCCGCCTATATACCACGTGTGTATACATTTGTATAAAGTATTATGTATAAAGTTTTAAATAAATAAATGATTATTACTTGGCAGGCGGATAAACGATCGATGCAACAGACGTCTCGCATCATAGAAGCTGAAGATGGTTAATATCCCACCATAATATATTAGATGCTATGGAATCTAATCTAATAAAATAATTACAAAATCCTGTCCTAAAATTCTAGTCGAAGTCTTTAAAAGGATTCGCCACTTAATTGTTTATTACGCTCACAAAACCACACGGTCAAAAATAAAATATGTAATGTTTTATTGTGTATTATGTAATGTTTAATTCAGTTTTGAAGACTTACCGTAAGAGCCATTTGCGTTAGATTAGTCATCCTTATAAGATGCCTTAAAAGCGCACCTGTAATTGGCTTAATCATGAGTGCAGCCTTAGGTCCAGTAGCAGAAAGGATTGCCCGCATGTGGCCATATGCCAAGGCATCTAAAGGAGTAGGTCTGAAGAGCAAGGATAAATCAGGATGGAACAGTATTATGAAAGGAGCATTTTTTAGACCGTATGGCGTTTGTTATTGGTGTTTTCTGAGTTGTTCTGGGTTGTATTATGGGTAAAATTTAAAGTGAAAGAATTTTATTACATGGTGCATAGGATTCTATACAAATAATATGACAATGAACCCATTCGTGGCGGTGGACGCACAACGGCATCATATAAATTGTCATTCTTAGGTGGATGACGCCGATCGGCTTAAATTATATTTTGGCCATAACTGTATTATAGTAAATAAAAGATTATTATTTAGATCTTCTTGTGTTTATTTATAAAGTTTATTACACATGTTGTTTTAATATTAATATTCAATATCGCAGGCTACAATGTTCTGTCAGTTCAAATGCAAGAGAGCGAGAGAGCGACTGGGGAAATGAGAGGGGTGATTATTCTGACAGTGACAAGCTGCGTTCTGATGCTACAATAACTTCGCCAATTTCTATTCTAAAGGGATATACTATTTATATGCGCATGTTTTACATACATACAACATCATTATAGTCGCCGTCTCTCTAAATAATGATTTTAGAAAAATTAATCTCCTCAGGTGCGGAAAACGCCCAACGGACCCTTTTAAAGAGGATACCAACATTGAAAACATTTTGATTAAGTATTTATTTTAGCTATTTTATGGAATTAAAAAAAATTATAGGTTCATACTATGAGCAATCTTGATTCCATAGTTGATAGTTAAACATTTTGCTGCGTTAATATGATTTTTATTTGTAATCAGTATCGAGTAGTCCATCAGTGATTGACACGAAATTTGGGTGTATATGAAATAAAATTCCCAAAATGGCAAAATTTGAGGCAACTGAATGTCGTGTCTTATTGTGAGTTACTTACTTACTTACTTACTTATCGTCACGCACAATCCCTAACGGGGTAGCCAGAGAGAACAGATCGCCAAGTGTCACGATCCTTACATACCTCTTTCGCTTCTTTCAGGTTCATTAACTTCTTCATACATGCACGTCTAGGTATCCGAGTACTCTTGACCCTCCTCTCTTCGAGCAATTTGATCACATGGTCTTCGAAAGTTAGTCTCGGTCTACCTCGACACCTTTTAATATTTACTTTTGCTCTATATATTTTCTTCACCATTCGGTCTTCACTCATTCGTTCAACGTGTCCAAACCATTTGGAGTACGCCCCTATCAATTTTTGTGATAAGGTCATCTTTCAATCCTGCCATATTGCGAATCTCTTCGTTTCGCTTTCGGTCGGCTATGGTAACGCCACACATTTTACGAAGAGATCGCATCTCCACTGCATTCAACTTGCTTTTATGCTTCTTCTGGCATACCCAGGTTTCGCTGCCATATAACAAAGTCGGTACCAACACTGCGTTATGTATTGCAAGGCGTGCACTCTTCACCACGCCTTGCCTTTTTATTAATGCATTCAGGGCACCATTGACTTTGTTTCCGGCAGCGACACGCCTATCCACATCTAAATCACATCTTCCATCCCGGCTGAAAGCACTCCCCAAGTATACAATTTCATTTACCTGTTCTAGACATTCCTGATTTACCCATATTTCACATTTCGTTCTCTCTTCGTCCTTTTCAAATACCAGAACCTTAGTTTTATTAGCATTCAAACGGAGACCTTTAATTTCACATTCCTCTTTCATACACGTGACTAATGCCTGCAGTTCTGCTTCTGATGGTGCAATAAGCACTGCATCATCAGCATACAGCAGACAATTAACTTTTATGTCACCCAATTTCACACCCAAACAGCTATCTTTCAGCTTCTGTAAACAGCTGTCGAGATACAGTATGAACAGCCAGGAAGACATGACACAACCCTGTTTTACGCCCGCTTGGACGCTAAACATGGGTGACAGGTCATGCCCTACCCGCACACAGGCTTTACAGTCATAGTAGAGTGACTGCACAGCCCTTAACAATCGACCATCCACACCATATCCCGGCAACAGTTCCCACATTTTCTTCCTTATAACCTTATCAAATGCTTTCTCCAGATCCACAAAAGCACAGAAAATCCTCTGGTTAACACTCAGAAGCTTCTCCGTGATCATGCGGAGAGAAAACATTTGATCCGTGCATCCTCTTCCAGGTCTAAATCCGCATTGTGCCTCCCATAAGAATCTTTCCGATTTCTCTTGCATCCTGCGTGTCAAAACCTTCGAATAAACTTTACTTGCTAAACTGGTCAAGCTGATCGCCCGATAGCTCCCGCAGTCAAAATGTGAACCTTTACCTTTATATAAAGGCACAATGACCGCGGATCGCCAATCATCCGGGACATCTCCCGTCCGCCAACACAAATTGCACAGCAGATGAAAGCTGTCCCAGACGCGAGGCCCACCGTACTTGACCATTTCAGCAGTAACTCTGTCTAGTCCCGCAGCCTTACCACATTTCAAACTTCGAATCGCACGTTCAATCTCTTTCATGCTGATGACCTCAGTGTCATCGAGGTCCGTGTCTGGCGTGCCAGTCACGGCGTCACCCCCGGATCCTTCACTAAGATCATGACACGCATACAATTCTCTATAAAATTCACTCCATCGCTGCATGACGTCCGATTTTTCTGAGAGGACGTCATTGGTTCTCGAAAGCACTTTGTTCATTCTTAAAGCTGTCGCACCACTCCGGGACCTTCCAACCTCTTTCCAGAAGAGTTTGGAGTTTTCCCTAAAGTTGTGCGACAACCTCTCGTCCGCTTCTATTCTACACCTTTCACGTACTTCCTCAATCAATGTTTTCGCATGAACTTTCTGCAGCTTATATCTTTCTTTCATCTTCTCTCTCATATGCTCATCGTTACTAGAGGCTAAGTAGTCTAACCATGCTTTTTTCTTCTTTTTTACAGCTTCTTTCACTTCGTCATTCCACCATGCATCTCTTCTTTTACTACTACCTCTTTTTGTCGTACCACATACTTCTTCCGCTGCACTTACCATTCCATCCCTAAGGTTCTGCCATATTCTCTCCACACATTCTTTCCTGCCATCGATGGTGTCAAGCTTTTCGGCTACCCTCGTGTGATATTTGTCCCTAGTATCCGCTTCCTGAAGCTTCCAGCTTCGGATGCGACAGACCGACTGTGGTTCTGTTACTGCCGTCCGGTGGCGCCAACCCGCGAACAAACCCCTAAATCTAGTAATTACTAGATAATGATCCGTTCCCAGGTCAGCACCCCTGAACACTCGTGTATCCATCACCTGTTTTCGCAGTCGGTCATCCACCAGGAACAAATCAATCATACTTCTCTCATTCTTTCTTTCTCTAGTGTACATACAACGTGGGGCCTACAATGGCGACTTTAATTTAACACACATATACGTTTTCACACTTTCATTTCATGACGAAATTATATTGCCATAAAACGACATTATTTAGGGATATATTTAAAATTTTAGAAAATAGCATGTTAGAGCAACCTGTACTTAAAGAACTGTCGCGCGGTGGTCATTTGCCGGGTTCACGGATCATAACATTGCATCATCGAAATTAAAACGAATAAGCAATACTATTGAAGGAAAGAAGATTTGTTTTCGAGCGGCCGGCGCAGGAGACACCTGCTCCTCTCCCGCACCCCGCCACACTGATATCGAAATATTTTTATAGTACTAGCTGAACCCGTGTCCTTGACACACTTGTTCATAGCAGTGCGCATAATTAGGTCGACTAATATTTTGGTGAATAATTCCGCGACAAAGACGCTTACCTATTGTTTTATTTATTAATTTTTGTGTAATTAGGTTATGGTATTGCGATAAAAACGCTTTGTTTTGGTTTCTTTCCAATCTAGTTGGTACATTTACATCTCTTGCGATACGGACGCTTTTATTTGTGTTATTAGTGCTTGTGTAAACCTGTGATCGTGATGGCAAATACACATCCGAACTACACAGCAGCTGAATATGCGGACATGATCCTAATTTACGGAGAATGTCATCAAAATGCCGCCCTTGCGATTAGAACATATCGCGAGAGATACGGCGATACAAGACGATGCCCTACTCATTCTCGCACTATTGTAGGAGCTCTTCAGCGCATCCGCGAAAACCGACCAGTGGATCCTAGGTATCAACGCCCTGATCGACCGCCTACACGACAATACCCAATACATTTAACTGAAAATGTGATTAACACTTCGAAGACCAACCCAAACCAAGCCTTCGCCAAAGTACTAGGCATTTTCAAGTCCATCACAGAACCGACCATAGGATATTAAAGCTCGAAAAGTGGCACCCATTCAAGTTTAGAAAAGTACATACTCTGCTATCGCGTGATAAAATAATAAGAGTTAATTATTGTCAGTGGTTACTGAGAAAAATTGAAGAGGACTGTGACTTTCTTTCTCAAATTTGTTGGACTGATGAAAGCACGTTCACCAGAAACGGTATGTGAAACCAGCACAATCTGCACCACTGGGCACCAAAAAACCAAAATCCGCGTGTTTGGCGGGAGTCAGCCCATCAGTACAGATTTTCGGTAAATGTTTGGGTAGCTATTCATGGTGACAACATCATCGGACCCGTATTCATTGATGGGGCTTTGAACGGCGAAAGGTTTGTTAATCTATTAAATAATACAGTGTCAGAATACACAAACAACCTAAACGTCCATCGATACCAACGAATGTGGTACCAATTAGATGGCACGCCTGCACACTCTGAAACAACAGCCAGGCAGTGGCTAAACGACACGTTTGGTGCACAATGGATTGGTAGATTTGGACCTCGTAGGTGGCCAGCAAGATCGCCAGACCTCACGCCACTCGATTTTTTTTTTCTGGGGGTGCATCAAAAACGATGTATACGCGGAGAACGTGGATTCGGTGGAACAATTACGCCATCGAATAATAAATTCGTTTGAGAAATTGAGGGAAATGGCTATAAGTGACAATTTATTTTCAAATGTGCGAGAAAACATGAAACACCGTTTAGTTCTTTGTATCTGCCAACAAGGTGGCCTTATTGAAAACAAGAAAATTCAAAATAAAGACAAATTAAAGCAGTGATTAGTGATGACAGTTAACAAAATAGTAACGAGAGTGTGATATGATACGTGTTTGACTAAGCATCTCCGCTGTAGGTACCACTTACGACGCCGATAAGTTTCTTTGATAAACAAGACACTTTGCGCGGTTGCCAGCCCGCTAAACGCTGCGTTGCCGCTTCGTGTTAACGTAAACCAGCTAGGTAAGTATTTTCATGAATGAATTTTCGCAAGGGTGATCCCAATTTTAGTTACTTTTTTAATATTTAGTTTGTTTGAAAAAAATAATTTTTCAATTTACGAGTAATTTTAACTTTTTAAAATGAATATGATTAATGGTCACTAGCCCTACCCGTGTATTAAATTAAAGTCGCCATTGTAGCCATACGTTGTATGGATCTTCCTGTGATTAAACATAGTGTTTGTCACAAGAAGACCCTTTTCCTTGCATACAGCCAGTATAAGCTTGCCAGCATCATTAACCCTTTTATCTCCAAACTTTCCAAGCACCGACTCGTATCCTGGTCGAGCGATGCCTACCCATCCATTCAAATCACCACATACAACAGTTCTTTCGTTTCCCTTAACCAAATCTAGAACTTCTCTTACATTCTCCCAAAACTCCTCCAGCTCAGCCCTGGACGACGAAGCTACCGGCGCATAAACAGCCAAAAGGAATAACTTCGTCAGTCCCATTTTGAAGCGAACCCAGAGAAGTCTTGAGTTCACAACCTTGTATTCAGTCATAAGATCGACCAACCGGGACGACAACAGCACTCCCACTCCTTGGCAGGCGTTCTCGCTTTCCGGGACTCCGGACCATATAGCTAACGTCCCGCCAGGGAGCTCTTCAATACCACTGCCTTTCCGTTTGGTCTCCGACATACACACGACATCTAATTCTCTTTCTTTCATTATTTCGATCAACTCATTCGTCTTATCTCTCATGCCTCCTCTAACATTCCACGTGCCAACTCTGCACTCCGTCCTCCACCTTCCGCCGTGTCGGGCTGTGCGTGACGGGTGGCGGTCCCCATCGCCGCTTTGCGCGCTGCATTCCACACCAACGGGGACGAGCTGGTGTGCGTCGCCTTGGGGGGACGCCCTAACCCTCGTTCGCATGGGTGCGCAGCTGTGTAGAATTGCAGCCCTGAAAAGGGCTGGCAGGGGTCGCGACGAGCACGCTTCTACAATGACCCCCAATTTTTGAGACATATTTGAATTATAAGAATAATAACCTTTTGTATCATTTTAAGATTAAAAGGGCCATAAAAATGTTTATTGCTATGGTTTATAAACCGAATTTTCTTACACCATCACTTATTAAACTCGGTGACGATGGCTAGCCTCACTTTCAAGAGTCATTATTAATTATGAAGTGAAACAAATTATGATGCCCTAGAATTAGCATGTAACCGAAAACCCTTCTCGATGTTTTCTTTTTCCTTCAACTACTGTTTAAAAACACTACTTATTATACTTAGTAAATATAAAAAGTATTTCAACTACTACTAAGTACTATTATTAAAAGTATTTTAACTTAAAATATAAAAAAAAAGGTTTGCAATCCCTGGTCATATTTCAATAATACTGAAAATTCTGTCTAAAAAGCATTTTCATGTGCGGAAAACGCCAGTCGGCGTCAACGTGTTTATATATGAGATGCATCCGACGCCTTTCGGCGTTAGTTCTTTAAACTGCCCGCCCCTACGCAATAAGGACGCCTTGAATGGGTTAATGTATAAGGAACGGGAAGCCCAATCATATTAGACTAGCTGCTACACTCGGTTATAATAACCTTATATTAAAATAAAAAAAACAACCTTACATTATTTTAAGAAAGTAAGAATACAAATTTATTTAGATACCTCTTTGTATGCAGAATGGCACTAATATCAGTTTTTAAAAAAATTTAATCAATTATTATATTTTATAAAAGAGCAACTCTCTTTAAAAGCAGAATGTACAGATTTTGCAAGCAGATTTTCTAATGAAGTGCTCATTTATTTACCACAGTTGTTACAGACAGTCTCCTGTGGCCACATATAGCGCTAAGCATCACGGCACGTCGAGGCCGCTCCCCGAGGTCGTCGGCAACATCAAGGGGCTGCCGAACTTCTTCGAGGAGATTTCATGTCTCGAATTACCACAATAATTCTACCCATACGTGAATATCACACTTAGACGTGTTAACTAAGTGCAGATTTGCCAAGTACTCGGCGGTAAACGGAAATATCTTGAGAAAACCTGCATGTCTGAGGAATTTAAATATTTCGACCAAATTGAAGTGCACAGAGATGCATAGGAGAAACGCGGCGGATTGTTAACTACTCTAAAAAACGCCATTAACTCTCTGTTACATTTAGGGATCGCAATACCGGACATATTTTCAAAAACCGGTGTATTCGGTATTAGTTTTTAATGAATACCGAGATTTCGGTAGTTTCGGTATTTTCGTTTTTTTTTTTTAACTTAGTGAGAAAAATATTAAAAATATGTAATGTAACCCCAATTTTCATACGTGAATTGTCATCAGCCAATCAATAAAAGTGTGTTAAGATAAAAAAATCACGTTTATTTAAAAAAATCAATCATTTATTGAAAGTTTAATAAATAACTCACTGCTGCTAAGTTATTTTAAACTATTTAAACATAAGAAACCTCCAGTAATCAGCCTTAACAATAACATAAAATACTCCTGCTAAGTAACTTCTTCATACGCTTACTTCTTCATGTTCTTATAAACTTCTTCATTATCCTTAGCTTTAATAAAACATAAGATGCTCTTGGGCAACTCATCTTTTTTTTCTTCACTTTTATTCATGGAAATCGAGTAAAAGCTTTCTTTGCTCCATGGTGTAGTTAGAAAAAGTCGTATATATTCTTCAGTTTACGATCATCTAAAACTTCTATGAACGTTAAAATCTACCACCGGTTCCAAAAGCGATATCTCTAGAGAGAGAAAATCTGGTTCATAGGTTAAATTCGATAGCAAAGAATGTTACAAATTTACTTTTAAATGAATTGAAGAAGTTTAAATAAAACTAAATTTTACGAATTTTTTGCGTATTTTAACTTATTTTATATTCCCGTCCCAGTGTCATAGTTAACGGTTACCTTCAGTTAACAATGTACGCAGAAGGGGCGTATCTTGAAGTCCTGCAAGTGTATGCTTTTTTTAGGATTTTATTAATTATAGGATCCCAAGCAGACGGTAACACCCGGCCATTCCCTCGTCATAGTAATCTTATCCATAACATTCCAAAGCAGAGTCATAAGAATCGTCATCTTCCAGTTCTCTTAGTTGAGTTTGGGAACTGTTCTTTTTTTTACAGCACGTCTAGTTAGCGATAACTAACTAACTAACTGTATAATATGAGCAAAGCATCGCTAGTGGAAAAATGCTGCTTCTCTTTCAAATGCGATCATTACACTGGCACCGTCATTAGTTGTATAGGCGAGCGGCGGATTCGTCATCGACTCAGGACTCGGGAGTAGGTACTCCCTCACTCAATCCAGGGTGTAGTCGCGCGACTTGCGTTGCATAGTTGAGCCACGTTGCCATAGCATCCACCACGCGAAAAGGATAGATTTATAATGAAATAAATGAATGAAGTCGTAAATACCGGTTTCCGTTCACTCAATCCCGGTATTTTAAAGTTTTCGTTTCAGTCCGGTATCCCGGTATTTTCGAGATTCGGGATCCCGGTTTGCGACCCCTAATTACATTACATTTGCGTGATAACCAGTGATTGATTCTTTAACGCCTTCATAATATGACCTATCATTTTCCCATTTACGGCCTGTACAAATATAGTCTGTTTACTAAGATAGTGTCGGTACACCCGGAGGCGCACTAATTATTATGCTTTTATTTTATTATGTTTTACTGTTTGTTAAATATATGTTTTTATATTCTAAGAATAAAATAGATTACTATTTTAGTCTTACGGATATTGTAATAAAATACGAATATGAATAATAAACACAAGTTAGGTAGCAAAGAACCTTTCACTACGGCGCTTCATTTTAAAATGCCAGATTTTTCTGTGGGTGTACGCCACACGAGGCGACCTTTGGTATCACGACAGCACCTTTAACAAGATAGGGCACATGCCGACACGGCGCAACACAGATGCGACTGTATCTAAGCGAACAGACTATACGTCTACATAGTTTACACTATAACTACATATTTTAATAAATAGTTATATATTATTATCATTGAAAATACTTACGTCCCGAAGAAATAGTCGCGATCACCCAGACGCTGGCTTAGTGAGTTGCAACATTGTTCAACCTGTAAAAATATTAAAATACACCTTAACTACATTTTAAATATAAAAATGATGATAATTATGTTGCCTTAAACACCAACGAAATTATGTGAATTTAGAATTGAAGACTTCTATGGAAGAAGTAATAATACTGTTGCATTATGGAATTCTGGACCCACAATGCTATTGTCCTTCCAAAGATCGTCTGAAAGAAAACGCTTGTAGACAAATCACCGTAAATTACACCACTATTTACTTACTATTTACTTTTTTCTAATAAAAATTCAAAGTACGCGCGCCACCTACTCTACTGTAAGTTAGTTGTACTATGCCTATAACCTCCTCGTGAGTACAAGGAATAAGTTGATTAAGTTTGAGCGCAATTTTATGAACGGTACAGTAGCGTATTAAATATGTACATACAAACATTTTTTTATATGAGATAAGGAGTTTCGACCGAAAATGATAAAAGCATTCAATAAAAAGTTAAAGTTTAAAAAATTATAAATATGGTTACGCAAAATACAGGCGGATTGAACATCACAGTAACAGATGTCTTAAACGTTAAATGCTTCCTCGCAGGTCTGTATAATTTGCATCTGTTCGACTATAAAACCATCCATCACAATTCAGAATCCTTGAGATCCCACCGACTTTCCCATATTCACTTCTTACAACAATCACAGAACAAAATGGAATCACGTTTTACGCCAAAACCACAAGGCAACCACACAATACATAATATTATTTACTTTTTTAGAATGCTGGAATACATTCTTTATAAACACCTAATTTAAAAAAAAACTTAAATGGAGGTGTTAATCTTGTTATTTAGAAAAAAATTACTATACTCACATCAGTTAAAACTTGATCCAGAGTCTTGTCGTACCAATGCAGAGCTTTTAGACGCTTTATAACATTGTTCCGCTTAGAACGCGTTTGAAGCCAACCCAACGGCCAGGGATACACGGACGCGTTTCGAACACGCGTCACTGCGTTGAAGGTTTCAGTGTCCACCCATGATATGTATAACTGTATCCCAAAACTTATTGAGTGACCTACCTACCTAGGTGGATTGAAAAGTACTCGGCCTTACACAGATCCATTCAATTCTAAAAATCAAATCTACCCACATTATTTAGTTCAGTTCAGACTAGTTCATTGTGTGAAGTTCGAAACGTGTGCGATAATTAGTTGTGATTTTATAAATTTATTAACAAAGTAATCGGACATAATTTCCGCGAATGGAGCAAATCGAGCAGCGTGCCGTCATTAAGTACCTCCATAAGAAGGGGCTATCATCAAAAGCCATCCATGATGACACGGTCAGTACATTAGGCGATTGTGCTCTGTCATATTCATCCGTCAAAAAATGGATAGCAGAATTTAAGCGTGGTAGAGAGAGTGTGAAAGATGAACCCCGCTCTGGTAGGCCTTCGACGTCAACTACTGACGAAAATATTAAAAAAGTACTTGATTTAATAATGGGAGACCGCAGATTAAAAATTAGAGAGATAGCCGAGATTATAGGCATCTCTTATGAACGAACTCAAAACATCATTGTCAACGAGTTGGGTTTCCACAAGGTGTCTGCGAGGTGGGTTCCGCGACTGCTTTCAGTTGAACAAAAAAGGACGCGATTGACTATTTCACGCGACTGTTTGGAGTTATTTGAAGCCGATGCAGATGATTTTTTGAATCGTTTTGTTACTATGGACGAAACATGGGTTCATTACTGTACACCGGAAACAAAACAACAATCAAAACAGTGGAGAAGACCTGGTTCACCACCCTCTAAAAAGGCTAAGTCGATTTTGTCGGCAAAGAAGGTGATGGCTTCAGTATTCTGGGACTCGAAAGGTGTGATTATGATTGATTATCTTGAAATGGGTCAGACTATAAACTCTGATTACTACTGCACCTTACTACGTCGTTTACGAGAGGAAATAAAAGAAAAACATCGAGGAATGCTCAGAAGAAAAGTCCTGTTTCATCAAGATAACGCCCGTGTTCACACGTCAGTACAGTCAATGGCTGAAATTCACAACTGTGGCTTTGAACTGTTACCGCATCCGCCGTATTCACCTGATCTGGCACCATCAGACTTCTTTCTGTTCCCTAACCTAAAAAAGCACTTGGGAGGTCAAAGATTTTCGACAAACGACAAAGCAGCTGTAGACGCATATTTTGACTCTAAGGAAGAATCATTTTTTTTCAACGGTCTAAATGCTTGGAAGGGGAGGTGGCAAAAGTGTATTGAACTTGATGGTGATTATGTAGAAAAATAAAAATATAACTGATTTAGTATGTGTTTATTTTCTTGGTTAGGCCGAGTACTTTTCAATCCACCCTCGTATGTATTGTATTTAAGGTAGGAAATAGTTATTAGTATCTTGCATTATTAAATAAAAAGAAATTCATATTGCTCAGGCAATAAAGAATTTAATGTTCTGAAACCTACCTCAGCGTTTACTAGAACATTGGTGATGAGACTCATATATGCTCGCATTTCAGCTTTTTCCTCAGTTGATAAACGACCACAAAGTGTCACACCTTTATTAGCAGCAAACTGAACAATAGGTTCCAATTCTGATACTACAAATGCACCACATTTTATAAATGGCACACGGCCCGAAGGTGACATAAACTCTGCATTCCAACGCATCTCCACTTCAAAGGGAAGGTTGCACATCTGAAATTCGATAAGAGCTTTCTGTAGAGAACATAATATAATTTATAGATAATATAAGTATATCATAAAGCAGAAGAATTATAATCTATATATATAAAAACTAGCTTGCCAGGCAGACGTTATTCTGCCCCTTTCGACGACCCTGTCATGTCCTATTAAAAGATCTTAAATTCGCAAAAAATAAATTTTGGGTTACTCATGGGCAAAAAAACTATCCTATCTCTCAAGTTGGACCAAACTGCATACGGTGTGCAAATTTGATTAAAATCGGTTAAGTAGTTTAGGAGTCCATCGCGGACAAACAATGTGACACGTAATTTATATATATTAAGATTACGTGTCACGTTGTTTGTCCGCGATGAACTAAACTACTGAACTGATTTCAATGAAATTTTGCACACTGTATGCAGTTTTTCCAAATTAAGAGATAGGGTGATTTTAACCCGATAAGTAACCCTTAATTTCTGTATTGCGAATTCAAAGATTTTTTACAGGAAAGTCGTCGGAAAGGGCAGAACAACGTCTGCCTGGCCAGCTAGTGTAAAGATAAAATAAATGGTAAGGAAATACAAAGAAGTTTTTCATTATATGAATACTGAATCTCCTTAATACAGGCTATTTCTTAGTCTAGCTAGGAGAACAGAATGTCACCCTCACTGGTGTTGTTTTTTCACCTAATTTTATAGCTATCTCATGCAAGATTTTATAGGTACTGCAACTTAAAGTTTTTAATAAATTATTATTATTATAACTTTAAAGTGACAGGGTCTTCTGCTGTGGCCACAATAATAATCTCTAACATAAACACGACATTTATCAAAAACATTTTCAAACTCAAAAAACTTCTACAATTCTAACAGACATAAACTTTATGAATATTATTGCTATAAAGTGAAAAATTAATGTAATGATTTTACACAAAGACAGTTATGATGTTATAAAATAAAATCATTTCAATTGTGTTTTTACCTTTAAGAAAGCTTGAACTGCAAGGCAGCTAGCGTTATCAGGTAGCAAAATTTGTTCAACTTCATAAGGCTGAAACAACTTCACATTGTCTGGCCATGGTTCTTGTGCTATAAGAAGTTTATTTTTATTTAGTTCTATATATTAAAATTGAAATTAA